>CALZFC010000005.1:9885000-10060000 GCA_945643635.1 Allodiplogaster sudhausi
GAGCGGTCCATTTTCAGCGAGGAAAGAGTTGAGCGAGTGAATTTGAATGAAACTAGAATGAGAGAGTGAGAAATGTAGAGAAATACAGAGAAAAAGGAAGTGAAAGAGAAAAAGAGTGTGCTTGATAGCAGGAAATCAACGAGATTGCTCGAGAGAGACAGCGAAAGACACCTGGAAACCGGACATGGAAGAGTCAAGGAAAGGGTCGGCATTGTCTCTTTCTAGTCAATCATCTCTTGCTCGCGCTCACTTTTCTTCTATCCCATTCTCATTCATCCTCGTTTCTCTCTCTCTGTCTCTCTTTCTGTCTCTCTCTCGCTTTTCTATCATTTTCTCTATCGTTCTATGATCACTCTCGCCTTCCATTCTATTTCTCTTTTCTTCTCTCTTCCTCTCTCAATGTTCGCCTCGTTGACGACTCATTTGAAAGTCGACATTACTGCACCTTTACCGCGTATATTGCACCCTCACTGTTAGTAGTGTAACCGGGGAAGAGAGAACCAGTGAGACCGGAGGGTTAGAGAATCATAGAGAAAGAGAGATCAAGTGAGAGACATGCAGTCTGAGGAAGAGAGAAAGAGAAAGATAGAGAGAGAGATGCCGAAAAGGGAGAAGGAGTTTTGGTAGATGAATGCGAAGGGAGAGTAGAATTACAGTCGAGTAGCGAACATTAATTAAGAAAGAAATGGAAGAAGATGAGAGTGGACGATTGAAAACGCGTAAAATTGTGGAACTGCATAGATGCACTTAATTGGAGTTCTTGAGAGGCGAGCGGAGGGCGGTCGGCAAGATCATTTTAAATATCTTATTCTTTTTTTAAATTCACGCCGAATTAATAACTCAAAGAAGCTTTTCAGACATATGAACATTTTTCCTTCTATAAGTTTTCTATATTTTTACATCAACATTTCTATTTTCGCTTGCTTGCCCATTTCCAAACATTACGCATTCTGCTCCTTTGTGTTCACATAGAAATGCTTAAAATAACTATATTCATAATTCCTCTGAATGATGCTTTTCTGCTCCTTTGTGTTCATATAGAAATGCTTAAAATTACGTTATTCATAATTCCTCTGAATATTGCTTTTCTAATCCTTTATGTTCACATAGAAATATCGTTATTCATAATTCCACTGAATGATGATTTCTTCGTGGTGATTCTCCCCCTTACGGCATGGGGCATATTTTGCTGTATTGATCTCACTCAATTTATTGAATGACAGTTTGAATCGCGTGGCCATTCATTTTGCAGCCGTTGTTGCGGAAACAGCTTTCACATTATTTACATACTCTTCTGCAGAAATTTCTCTTTCTCACCCTCTCTCTCTCTCTCCAAATCTCTCTCCATTTCTATCTTTCCTTCTCTGACTTTCACTCGGTGGCCTTTAGATGGCCTAACAAAGCGGTCGAAACGGTTAGCGCGCAAAAACTCGAGCCATTTGCGGGGATGTTCTTTGAAACTCATTCTGTTACTGCAAGATGACGCCAATCGCTATCAGCTACAGCAAAATTAATTGACAGGAGAATGGCTGCAAAGCTGAGCTATTCCTTGTAACCACTTCCCTGTCTCCCTCTCCCTCTCTCGCTCTCTCTCTCTCTCTCTCTCGGTCATTACTTCACCTTCCCATAGCTGATCTATATCTATCTTTTTGTGATGAGAATGCGGCAATCGGAACTCTTCCCGCGTTCGACTAGCAATTCGCCTCTCTTTACGAACATTCCATATTCCTCCCCATTACATTCCTCGTGATAGATGCGAATATGCGTGTTCGCTGAACCCACTTAAAGTGTGCCCTCTTTCATTCTTTCCTTCGCTGAACTAAATGATGCTTTGGAGAAACATATGGAGAGTTTGCAGCAGTTTTCACGTCAGCTGCGCAGTAAACTGTCATTAGCAGATTCTCCTGATCGGTGGGATGTTAAGCCGATATGCTTTCCGAGGACGTCATTTTGCTGAACGTGTATGTAAATGACACATTTGACGATGCGCTGAATGCTCGTTTGAGAGGATCAGAAAGAAGTGCGAATTCTACCACTCATGAAGCTTTACTTGCACATCGATTCGGGGAGGGCCAACAGAGCATATCGGATGTTGAGCATCGAGTACTATTTGGCCTGACCGACCCGGCAGACCTGGCTCATTTCATCTCCTTCCCTGTTCATGACCGATCGTAGGAAGAACATACTCTCTACTTGAAAGCGATGTTTATGCCACCCTGCCGCATTCACTGAGTAAGTCGGAAGCGGCTGTTTTTGCGTAACTGTCACAGAACTGCCAGAGTGTGAAAGAGAAAGAGTTCGTCTCTCACATTGCATGGTCTCTCATATTAAAATCTATAACGCCCATAACATATTTTGGATTATGGAGGGAGATGCGCAGAGCGCTTATGACGAGAGTGTGTTTAGAGGAGGAGTAGACAATTTTAGCTCATGTCAATTTCCCCGTTCAAATTTCTCATCATTGCTCACAGACAGTCAAAGCATGTTGAAGCGATTCGCGGAATGAAGCTGAACAGTTCTATGAACTTTCTTTTCTAATTTCATCAGAATGATGCGACTGATTTATCCTCAGCTGACAATGCCACTTTCCAAGTCGTCTTCTCAAACTCTTCTCGAAATGTGACACTCGGTCACCTGAAGTATAATTCGAAAAAAAGGAGGGTGTAGAACTCCGTCGCATTTCAACATTGAGTATTTGTCACTTTCTTTATACATCTTTTTTGACGTTCTTTCGTTCAATGTCGAATGGTTTGTCACGATCGTGAAAACAATGAAAACTTCAGGAAAAAGCATGGGCTTGCCATCCGGCACTTCATTTCGCTCTCGTCTCTTTCGCACCAAGAACATCCCGGCCGGCCAGCTCGAGACGCCTCTCAAACGCTGCCTCACCACCTTCGACCTCACCGTTCTCGGATGTGCGCACATGATTGGCTCGGGCATTTACGTTCTCAGCGGTGCGCTAGAACTCCTATCCCTAAATTTTCTGTTATTATTATTACAGAGTTTATTAAGTATAAAATATTTCATTAAATGAATGTCGATTTAAGTATGAAAATATACATTTATAGGAGAGGTATTGAAGGATCGCACCGGCCCGTCCATCATTATCTCCTTCCTTCTCTCTGGTTTCGCAGCTCTCTTATGTGCTCTTTGTTATGCAGAATTCGGCGCGAGGTACGAATAGACTGCATAATACATACATACAAGTGTTCCAGCCTAGCATACATATAAGCATTTAAGGGTACTTTCATGTATTTAATTATTATTAAATCTCCTTTAAACCAACAGCATACTCTTTTCTAATCAAACCGACCGAATAGAGGAGAACTAATTGAAGGTACCCGAAGGCGGGCAGCGCCTACACGTATGCCTACGTCGGCTTTGGCGAGTTGTGGGCCTTCATCATCGGCTGGAACGTTGTACTCGAGCATCTCATCGGCGCTGCTTGTCTGCACCCTTTTATTTACGCTCTTTTTTTTACTTTTATTCTTTTCAACTGGCTGTAAGCCAACGATATATTATAATCATATAAGTTATTGATCAGTATTTGCATATAGCAAAACCTTCCTTTTTAGCAACCGCTCGCGCCTGGTCGTCGTACGTGAACAATCTGTGCGATAAACGAATCAGCAACTTCACGCTCTCAATCACGGGAGAACTCGGATCGGTTAGAGTTTCTTCTGTTTTTTTAGTCCTTCTTGTCGGAGTTTCCAGGGATTAACGATATATTAATAATTTTGTCATTAATTCCTTCAAAGATTAATGAGTGCGCTGCTCTAAGTTGTGTTCGTATCGGTTGTTTCCCTTTGGACGGACAGCCTTTTTTGGCAATAGATGTTTCGCTCCTGATGTTTCTAGTCTGATGCCTGAAACGGACATTGGGAATACTTCAATTGTAACCATGTAGTCCTTATTAGAGAGCATTCGCATGAAACAAGATCAGAAAAGAATGTAGCTTGTGAACATGCGCTTGGGACAGTAACGAGATTCAGAGAAGCAGAAAGAGGGAATAGACGGAAGGAGAAAGAGAGAGAGAACCAGAGAGAAGCAGAAAGAGTGAAAGAGAGAGACCGGAGAAGGAGAAGAGAGGGAGAAAGAAAGAAAGAACCAGAGAGAGTGAGAAAGAGAGAGAGAGAGAGAGAGAGAAGAAGCGAGAGAGAGAGAGAGAGCGATGGAGATAGAGAGAGTGCTGATATTTCTGCTCAGGACTCGTCGCTGATCGCTGCGTACCCCGACGTGGTCGCCGTCGTCTTCGCCGCGACCGTCGCCATCGCCGTGGCCCTCGGTCCTCGTGCTTCCTTGCGATTCATGACCATCTTCTCCGCATCAAACATTGTTGTATGGATTGTTTAATTTAATTTAATTAATTTTTTCAATACGATAGAGCAACCAAAGCAGAAAAAATATTGCATTCAACCTTCGAAAACAATGGTTTTGAAGAAAAAAAAAGTGCTCTGCAGGTGATTGTGCTGACAATCGTGTACGGCATGACGTTCGTTGACTTTAGCAACTGGACCGGTCAAGACGAGAATGGAAATTCGCGCTTCTTTCCATTCGGATTTGAAGGTAACTATTTATGAATTGAGCAGTCATTCTAAATAATTATAACCTTTTCTAAGACATTGAATTCGTGAAGTAGTAATGTTATTTGAGGAACTTATTCGAGATATACTACCCGTTATAATGGAATTCAGGCACACTGAAAGGCGCCGCGACCTGTTTCTTCGCCTTCATCGGCTTTGAGGGACTCGCCACTGCGGGTGAAGAGGCGGAAAGTTAGCAGACCGATTCATTTTTTTCTATTCTGTAAGCTAGGAAGAAAATCTAGACAAATTCAATAATCAATTCAATAGAAAAATTTCGGATGGAGTATTCAAAAAAAGCATTTTTAAATGAATAAATAGAACAACTTTTGAAGACCCATCGAAATCGGTTCCCCGCGCAACGGTGCTCGCAATGACAATCGCCACTTCTGCCTACATCCTCATGGCTGGCACGCTCTCGCTCATGGTGCCCTTTGCTTATGTCAGTTTCTAATCTTTTTTGCCCAACCATTTTTTATTACTTTAGCTTACAAAACAATTTAACGCTTCTAAAGTAAGAAATACATATTGCGTTTATTACCTTTCATTACATTATACTTATAATGAGCGATCTAGCAATAATACATGGGTGTTGTTGAGGTGGAGCCGGAGTCGGCGTTCCCTGCCGCCTTCGCGTACCACGACGTCGAGTGGGCGCGCTACGTCGTCGGCATCGGCGCCGTCTGCGCCATGACATGCGGCATTGTTAGTGATTAAATCAATTAATTAAATTTTTTTAATTCAAATCAAGTAGTTTGTGCAGACACTACAACAAAATTCAAGAAAATAAAATTATTTACCCTGAGGCATGAGCTCCTGGAAGTGAGAGAAATGTATGAAGTATGTATGTTGGGAAGAAAAGGAGAGCATAAACGAAGCTGGACTTCTTTACCGACCTTACATTCTTTTAAGTGCGCAAGTCTCTTCTCTCTGCCTCGCGGAGTGTACGCAATGGCCAGTGATGGCCTGCTCTTCTCGTGGTGGTCGAGAGTCAATGAGAAGACACGGGTGAGCTTTCACTTTTAGACTTGCCAAGAAGACGCCAGATTGGTGGAAATTCAACTTTTATGAAAGCTGCTTAACTTATAGACGCCCATCAACGCCTGCGTCACGTTTACGATCCTCGTGTGTATCATGACTTTCATCTTTGATCTCGCCGCACTCATCGACTTCATGTCCATCGGTTAGTAGCTTCTCTCTCTTTTATAAGTTTATGAAAGGAATACGAATGTGCATCTGCCCAGGCACTCTGATGGCCTACACAATCGTCTCGGCCGCTGTCGTCGTTCTCCGCTATCGACCGGGCGTCGATCGCGATGGGCAGGTAGATCGAGGTTTGAGAGGGTGTTCATATCGATTATACACAGTGAGAGGGAAAGAAGATAGAGAGAGAGGGGAAAAAGAGAGAGAGAGAGAGAGAGAGAGAGAGAAAGAGAGAGAGATAGAGAGAGTGAAGTGAGAGAGAGAGCGATTCCGAATGCAGGCGGCGAGCTCCGTGTCCGCCTGCCCTTGATCTCTTCTGAATCCGTCCAAGGCCGGCTGATCCTGATGTGCATCTCCCTCATGGTGATCTGCTTCGCAGCCATCGGCATTATCCTCAACAATCTCGAGAGCCTCGGTGTCTTTGGCTATGTTCGTTTATCCGTTTATTCTTAATTTATTTCCACTTTTTCACTATTCATTCTCTCGTTTTTCTTGTGTTTTCACGCATGTGGGTGGAACTTTAAAAAAGTGTTCGAATCGATTATCGATTATTAAGCGTACGCTTACTCTAGATCGGCCTTGTGATCGCGGCCATCCTGAGCATCGCCAGCTTCCTCGTCATCGCGTGCCATCAACAGAATAGCGTCGAGCTCAGTTTTAAGGTTTGAGATAGAAGCTCGTTTGATGAGCACATTTTATGTACATATAAGCTGGTGGTTGTCCAGCGAGCTCTTGCAATTTGAACGTTCAAATCTAGTATTAGTTGGCTACTCAGGTAGTTCAGAATTCAAAAATTCCACCAGCGTTGTGGCTAATCGAAATATCAATTAATGTAATTATCACCGCTCACTTAGGTTCCCCTCGTTCCGTTCATTCCTTGTCTCTCTGTCTTCGTAAACATTCTGATGATGACTCAACTCAACATCATCACGTGGATGCGCTTTCTCATCTGGATGGCAGTCGGTTAGCAACAGATTTTCTTTAATGTATTTAATTGCATATTTATTTATTTGATAGTTTATTAATTTTAGTTTCATTCACTATCTTGTTTTATCATCGGAAGCAATATGATATACACTTTGTAGGCTTCGCCATCTACTTCTTGTATGGCATGCGGCACAGCAAGGAGAATGGCAATCGGACAAGGATTCATCAGGTTATTTCTTCATTTTGCTTTTACTAGGTTTTTTTTCTAATTATACAAAATAAAGCAGGCATTGTTTAAGACAGTTACCATTTATTTTGTTATTACAGATCGCATTCAGTGACGTCAAAGAAAATCAATCTGCCGATATGAGCTGAAGGCGGATATGCAAATTCGTGTGCTTTAACAAATTTCCGTGACTTATCTTTTCTTACCACATGCACATGTATCTACTGAATACATTTAAGGTCATATCATGGGTAGAATCAGATTTTTATAAGTTTGAATACATATTTGTATGTTCATATGAAAGTTTCTTCATTCAATTCAAATAGTAACGTTAAATCTCTCGAAATAAAAACATATCTTTTAAAACATATTTTTGTTTTAAGATTAAACTCTTTTTATTCATATTTTACGTGATTGTGCAATATTGTTTGCTAATATATACAACTTCTGCGGTAAGCTGTTCTTTACTATAGTCTTTAAAAACATTTTTGTTGCTTTTTCCCCGTAGCTTCAACAGATCGGTACTTTAGATTAATTTCATCCTTAATGGCCTTATAACCACTATTTAGACGGTTTAATAACTACTTCACCTTGGATTCACTTATTCATATTGACATCATCCGGATCTGAGTTGCGAGGTGTTCTGATTATGATAGTTCCTTCCGTTAGAATTTGCTCATTAAAGCGGAAAAAGACAATGATTTGCCATGCAATCCGCTAAATAAACGAATTGTTGTAAGCGATTAAATTTTCGTACTTCTCTGGCTAAATTCAATGGTAGAGCAATGGAAAGTTGTTCTAGCTGAAGAAAGAGTCAGGTAAAGATGATTGAGAGACAAGGAGTGAGTGCTTAATATTAAGAGAGGATGAGAGGGAGTGAGAGAGGGAGAGAAAACGAGAGTTAGAGAGAGCGAGGGAATGAGAGATAGAGAAATAGAAACAAAGATAGGGGTTTGACAATAAATATTCAAATTCACTAGGTTCTTCACACAAGGAATTGCTATCGAATGTGGGCAATGATGGTAATGAATATGTAGATGCGTATTCAGGGGTGCAATAGCACTAAAGCGATAAGAAGACTGACCTCGTGCCAGACACCCCTCCCCTCCCACCCTCCGCAATACATAACACTCTTTCGAATCAGGAAAGGGTGCAAAGTTGCACTCTCGTGATAAGCTCTTTATTTCTTCCTCTAATAAATTCAAAACCTCTTTGGGTCACAACCACTCACTTTTTTTAAGATAAAAAAAAATCGATTGAAGCGTAACGACGCAATTTCTAAATTAAACAAACATTCATCTCGGTATGATTCGTCGACAGCAGCTGAATTTATGAAGAGTGCCTCACCATCACTGCCTACGCAAGCGGAAGAGTGAACCGGTCTTCGCTCTCACTATCTTCGTTTCTCTCTCTCCCTCTCTCTTCAACAAAATCCTTCCCAATTACACTCCATATCACTTGCTTTCATTTTGACTGGCTTTCTTTCTTTAGTAATTGCCAATTTGCTCAGAACAGAAATATATATATTTTTTAAATTCCTTACTCGTTGAATCTCGCTTCAATTTCTCCCAGTCATGCTTCTTCTCTCGCGACTTCTCCGCCGGAAGAAGTTGGCGGCCGGCCAACTCGAGACTCCTCTCAGACGCTGTCTGTCCACCTTCGATCTCACCGTTCTCGGATGCGCTCACATGATTGGCACTGGCATCTTCATACTTAGCGGTTTGTTTTCGGTTAAATTATATTAGCTTTTTTTCCACAAAAAAAACTTTAGAAAACATGCTATTGTTTAGAAATGAAGTTAAAATCTTGAATCCAGGAGAAGTGTTGAAGAACAAGGCGGGTCCGTCAATCGTCTTGTCCTTCATAATCGCTGGTTTCGCAGCTCTCTTGTGCTCGCTCTGCTATGCCGAGTTTGGAGCAAGGTCAGAGAATGAGAAGTGCGAGAGAAGAAGAGTGATGAGAGGGAAGAGAGACAGAGAAAGAGAGAGGGAAGAACGATAAAGAGAAAGAGATACGAAAGGGACATAGAGAAGGAGAAGAAGATAGACAGCGAGGGTCTGCAAGTTTGCTGGCAAGAGGACTGGCGGATGACTAAGGCAAACAAGCGTGGAATGCGGCCCGATAGTGTTATTATGGAGTGGCCTGAGCACCTTGATGATTATTTAAAATATTTTTATCCTTTCCTTTCTGATATGACGATTATGGGCTTTAAAGGTATCCTCGCGCCGGCAGCGCGTACACGTACGCCTACATTGGACTCGGCGAGCTGTTCGCATTCCTCATCGGATGGAACATCATCCTCGAATACGCTGTGGGCGCCGCTGGTTTGGTCACTTTGAGTTTCCGAGCGCGAGAGAGAGAGAAAGAGAGAAAGTGATAGGAAAAGAAAGGAAATATTATTTTCTTCAGCAACCTCCAGTGCTCTCTCCGCGTATATCGACAGCCTTTGCGACAACGCGATCAGCAACTTTACCATTTCAATTACCGGCGAGATGAGAGGAGTAAGTAAAAAAATTTAAGCCTGAAAAAGTGTTATATTAAAAAAAAAGAAGACAATACTGACATCTAGAATATATGTATGTGCTACATAGAACTCGTCCGTCATCGCTCGCTACCCGGATGTGCTGGCCGTTCTGCTCGTGATTCTCGTCTCTTCTGCAGTTGCACTCGGGCCCAAGCAATCGCTCCGCTTCATGACGCTCTTCTCCGTCTTCAAGTTTCTTGTAAGTTCAATAGCAAACATTCATCAAACTTTTGAGAATTCGTCAAAGGTTTTTTTTAAAAGATAATTGAAGCACTAATGATGTATACTTGCTTCAAAGGTCATTGCGCTAACCATTTGCTACGGTGCGTTTTTTGTCGACTTTGCCAATTGGCACGGAATAAATAGTTCGGGAAGTCTTCGCTTCTTCCCCTTCGGCATCGACGGTACACCAGTTTTCTCTTTATCCACTTCACTATTTTGACAATATAAATGAAAAAAGTATGTTGATAACTTGATATTCATACAGGAACACTAAAAGGCGCCGCAACATGCTTCTTCGCATTCATCGGATTTGAAGGATTGGCTACCGCTGCCGAAGAAGCAAAGGGTGAGTCTTTGATATTCTATACTGCTTGGCATTCCTTTTTTCTATATCAGCAATTGATATACATCTGTTTAGTGTAATCTTTCATTTTAAATGAATGTATATGCATTTTTAGTATGTTTTTATAAGTTGAGAAAAGCTTATCTTAGACCCTGCGAAATCGCTTCCTCGCGCTACCGTACTCGCGATGCTGACCGCGACGCTTGTCTACGTGCTCATGTCGGGCACGCTCTCACTCATGGTGCCACTTGATATTGTTAGTATTCCCTATTTTGAAGAAGAAGAAGAAGAAAATTCCAAATAAAACTTTAATAAATATATAAATTTAATTTTGCTTCCTTGTTTTGTTTTTTAAACAAGAGGCAAAAAAGGGCATTATAAAGCGTCGATTTGAAGATCGACGAGAAGTCAGCGTTTCCGTCTGCGTTCGCCGTGCACGGCGTCGAGTGGGCGCGCTACGCCGTCGCCATCGGCGGCATCTGCGCCATGACCGCGGCGCTCGTATTCATTCAATCAACATTACTATTAACTAATATGATTAACATAGAATATAATTAATATACAATTAGTGAAATTATATAAAAAAATGTAGCTTACAAAAAATTGAGTGCGCCGGACTTTTCTCGCTTCCTCGTAGCGTGTATTCAATGGCAAGCGACGGTCTTCTCTTCGCTTGGTGGTCTCGAGTGAACGCGCGAACGCGGGTTTCTAGCAGCTGCTTCTTTTTTGCGTCAAAATTATGGATCTTGAATTAAAAAAATTTTTAACGTAATTTTCTCATGGTGAAAAATCAATATTTATAACAAAATTCCACTATTTGTAGATGCCAATAAACGCATGCATCACCTTTTCGCTGCTTGTCTGTACGATGACGTTCCTCTTTGATCTGGACGCATTAGTCGACTTCTTGTCAATAGGTTCCACAATTGACATACTTATAGGCATCGTTGATGTTGTTTGTACATTTTTGCTAGTTTCTAATGCGGTATGTAAATATGCAAAGATATTTTCCATAAATCTTATTTATCTCTGTAGGAACTCTGATGGCCTACACGGCCGTTTCGGCTGCCGTCATTGTTCTTCGGTATCAGCCGGGCAGAAATGCTGAAGGGAAAGCTGATCGAGGTGTCTACCTACCTACATATGTATATGAGTTTTAGACATACTATTTAAAAGTCTTGTAGATGCATTATATCTTCAGGTGGCACGCTTCGCCTTCCCATCCCTTTTCTCTCTTCACACTCGGGTACTCCTCTAATCCTTGCATGCCTCTCAGTCATGGTTGCCAGCTTCGCCTCCATGGGTGTGCTATTCAACCACCTGGATAGGAGCAATGTTTGGTGCATTGTCAGTGATGAATAACCTTTTCTAATTCTTCTTCATTCAAAATTCTTTCATTTATCATAGCCTAATTTGCACACTTTCCTTTAAAAAAATTCACTGGTCAAAGAAATTCCGGAGTATTACAGATCGGTATCTCGCTTTTCTTTTTACTCGGCATCTCATGTGTCGCTGTGATAGCATGCCATCGACAAAATAATACCCAGCTTACATTCAAGGTATCCAAATAGATCAATTATCAATGTATGTATATTGTTATTATTTGTACATATGAACATATGCATGACTATTTTTATTTCCATGTATTTTTATTATTTTGTTATATGTATAACATTTAATGTGGAACTTTTTCTCACGTCCAGCTCTTTTCACCTCCTCCTCTCTCTAATGTATATCTCTGTCACTGCATCTTTATTGACCAGACTCCCTTCGTTCCGTTCCTCCCCTCCTGCTCGTTGCTCATCAACATTCTCATGATGTGCCAACTGGCCCCGCTCACTTGGCTACGCTTCTGGATATGGATGGCAATTGGTAGGAATAGGATAATCCTGTTCTTGCTCCATTTACTACTGTTCATAGGCGTCGTCATCTACTTTGCCTATGGAATGCAGCACAGCAAAGAGAATGGAAGACCGAATTCTGATCAGGTTAGCTGTTTTTTTAACGATAATTTTTATGTTTGAAGAAAAGCAATACTTTGCAGGTGTCCGATTGCAATGCACAAATGGGTGATCTTGACAAGGCAGATAAGAACAAATCGTCTTCGTAAGAGAAGTAAAGATATCGGATGGATTTTTGGCAGCACAATTCAATGCAAGATATTAATGTTTTTCCTCAGCATCAGCATTGTTTGCACTGCTGCGCGGAATGTGCTCGTAATTAGTGACGGCTGGGATGTGCTCTTCGATTCGCTCATAAGCCGGATTGTTGACTGGCCGATCGTTTTATGGGTTTTTGGACGGATCAGCCCGAGAACAATTGAACACACTTTCTCCAGTCTTTCTCTTTCTCTTTGTTTCTCGATATTTCGCTCTCTCTCTCTTTCTTTCTCTTTCTCTTTTCTCTCTCTCTCTCTCTCTCTCTCTCTCTTTCTCTTTTCTCTCTCTTGTCGATCATCAAACCAACAGCAACCATCTATGTATATCAACCAAGGCTCAAATGCTTCTTGTGCTATTGTTTTTTCTCGTGATAATGCAGAACGATTTGCTAATCGTAAATAGTGAGCATTTAACGTGCAATCTGTTTACTTCCCTGTTTGAACGTTTTATGTGATAACAAAAAGGTGGACCATATTTGACAGGCTATTATTTGATCTATGGAACCTTCCAATTTCCGCCTGATGCTCGAAGGAAGTAATGGATAACAGAATCAGAGTGCGTACAGAACGGTAGAAAAATAGAAGAAGAAAGAGAGCATAGAAGGAGGAGAGAGAATTAATGAGACTCGAAAGGAAAGAAAGAAAACTTGCATTCTTGAGTTTCAATAATCAGCCGTCATAAGGTTAGCTTGTGATATAAGAGACAAGAATACCATCACTGACAATGGGAGCAGAACAGAAGATCATAAAATTAGGGCGTTGCTTAGTTCAAATTCTTATCTTTAAGACTAATTTGTGGCAATTCCACAGATCAACAGCATTAAACGTTCGCTTGGGACGCGTAACCACAAAAAGCTCTCTCGCCCTTGAGTCATGCAAGATTGAGCTTTTGTCACCTTAAAATGTATAACATCCACTGAGAACCATCGACAAGCAGATCGAACCTGTCCAATATGGCATTCACTCGCAGTGAATGCTGCCTCTCTTCGCTCCTCCCAGACTTTCTCTACCTTTTCACCCTTCCTATCTTCTCCTTTCCCCAACACTTTTCCTCTCCATCACTCTGCCTTCCATATTCACTCTTGTCAAAATTCTAGTCAAAACTTGCACCGATTTTTCCCATCGCTCCCATGACTCTTAATACATTATCGTCACTTCATACTCTTTCTCTTTCCGCTTACCATTTTCCGGTTGCCGTTTCCTACTGCTTGTCATCAAAGTGATAGACACTCTCTGCAATTGTTCCGAGCTTATGAGAACGCCATATTACTCACATGCATATTTTGATGTTTTGTTTTGTTTCATTACTTTAGTTTTATTTTCATGTGCTCTTAACTCATCGATATCTCCCTCACTGCCCTATCGTCGCTTCAAATTTTACTCCCTTCCTTCTCCACTGGTCACACTCGTCTATCCAGCTCTTTATAGCGTCGGTCACAGAAATACGGCATTATGTTCATACATTTTCTGCTAAATTATGCGTGCCTGAACATGTTTTCGTTCATAAGTACGATTCAATATATTATCATCAGCGGCTCCATTCCTATTATAGCATGTGTTATTTAGCAAAAACAGCACCTTGTTTGCAGTATTTCACGTTGCATTTGTGTTTACTCAGGTTGTATTTGTGGTCTATAAAAAACCATGAAAAGAGCATTTAGTCGCGCCTCTCTAAATCACACTTATGCCAGGAAAAGACGCGAATTCAAACGTCATTTTTTTGGATCCCTAACTCGGTGCACAATGCCCTCCACGCTGTTCACTCGCCTCTTCCGGACGCAGAAGATAGCAGAAGTGGGCGATCTGCAAACGCCCCTGAAGAGATGCCTCACCACCTTCGATCTCACTGTCATGGGCATCGCGCACATGATCGGAGCAGGCATTTATGTGCTGGCTGGTTAGACATTATTTCCATTATTATTTATTAATAAAGCAAATTAAGTTTAAATAATAGTCAGACAAATGAAGAACTACAAACAAAAATTGATGTTCTACATATTTGAATGTTGAATGTCATATTTTAAAATTATCATATTATTATATTTATAAATTGGCATTTATAAATAATTAGACAGGAAATGAATGATTTAGGAACAGTTCTGAAGAATGTGGCCGGTCCCTCGGTGGTTGTCTCATTTATGCTCTCCGGCTTCGCAGCTCTTCTCTGCGCGCTCTGCTACGCCGAATTTGGAGCCAGGTCAAGATGAAGTCTAATCATTTAACTATACCGCTTAATCAAACTCTTTGTACCAACACTAATTCTCTTCTTATCTTCTCATTTCCAGATCCATGTCCATTTCCATCACTTTAAATCAATTATCCCGTTATGACAATATCTGTTACCAACAGACGACCTTGTAGAAATTGAAAAGGTCAATAATCCTGCTTTGGTTCGCCTCTTGATTGAAGTTCGTGACTTTTCTTGATTTGTCTGTTGGTCAAAAGAAGAGAGAGCGAGAGAGCGAGATGGTGACAGAGAGTTACAGTGCAAGAGAGAGAGAGAGAGAGAGAGAGAGAGAGAGAGAGAGAGTAAGAGAGTAAGAGAGTAAGAGACAAGCAGAGATCATCGGAGAGAGTTGACCGGAATTGAATCTATCGTTGTCTCATTGTTTCTTTGCTTAACATTAACCTTCAAAGGCGTATTTCAGACAAGAATATTGATGCGTGGGATGTGCACGTACAGGTTCTAACATAAGCTAATAGCGAGAATGAATATATCAGTGTGATCAATGAACTATGCATCACAAAGTAGGGGTGAAAATCGCAATTATCATTGAAAAGTAGTGAATATTTATAGACAGTAAGTAATAAGTCTAGTCATATGTAGTTTACTACCCAATAGGTTCCCAAAGGCGGGCAGCGCCTACACCTACACGTACGTCGGCTGCGGCGAGATCTGGGCGTTTATCGTCGGATGGAACATTGTTCTCGAGCATCTCATCCACGCAGCAAGTTAGCAGACATTTCTATTCGACTCCCCGTGACTTTTCTGAAATTGTTACGTCATGTTGAACATTTCGAATAGAACAAATTTGTTCATCCTTTCAGCACTTTCCCGTTCGTTATCGAACTACATTGATTCGTTGGCGAATGGAGCCATTAGCAATTATACAATGGAGACTCTCGGAACGATGGGCGGGGTCAGAGATGAATTTCATCATTCGCCATTCGTTTCATAAATCTCTCAAATTTTTTGAAATCTATAAGCCAAAAGAAGCAAAAGCTTCTTTCTATGTTAGGAAGGCTCAATGATCGCTCGCTACCCGGATCTGCTCGCTTTTTTCCTGCCAATTCTAGCTGCGTTCGCTGTCGCCACGGGACCCAAGGCTGCAGCAAGATTCATTGCAATCTTCTCGACTTCTAATCTTGTTGTTAGTCTCACATTAATGTTTTTCCCCACTTTTTTTTAAATTTAAAAAAAACAATGTATATGTTGTAGATAAATTGACAATTATGTGGTAAAATGTACATTGACTTGTTAGCTTTTTTCTATGCTGAAAAGTTTGCTTTCGGTGAAAAATGTTTACGATAACTTTTCATTAAGGTGATTGCCGTCGTGGTGATCTACGGCTCGACTTTTATCGACTTCTCCAACTGGACGGGCCACATCGCGAATGGAAACACGCGATTCATGCCTTATGGGTTAGAAGGCAAGTGGATGCTGAACTCTTGCATATGAGCTTTACAGGCACTTTTTCCTTTCTTTTATCCTCACATGAATTTCAAGCTTCATATATAAATTTTCTAGGAACACTTTCTGGAGCAGCGATTGTCTTCTTTTCTTACATCGGTTTTGAAGGTCTTGCGACGGCGGGCGAAGAAGCTAAAGGTAAGATGACTATATGTATATTATATTCCATCGGCCATTGTGTCAGGCAAAAGGGCGAGAATTTAAGAATTAGTTTCTGGCTTTCCTGTAAGGCACATTCCGATTAATTATTTCTTCAGACCCGTCCAAATCCGTGCCTCGCGCGACAGTCCTCGCAATGACCATCGCAACCTCTGCCTACGTCCTGATGTCTGCGGTTCTCTCTTTCATGGAGCCTTACGAAAACGTCAGTGCATGACACGGCAGGTCACATTTAACTCTCTATCAGCACATTTTCTACAATTATGTACATACATCCATGGTCGTTAACTTAATAGTAGACAATGCACCCTTATCACTTCTCAGGTTCACCCTGCGACAGCGATTCCTGACGCCTTCGCTCACCATGGCGCAGCGTGGGCCAAGTATGTCGTGGCCGTTGGCGCCATCTGTGGCATGACCTGTGCATTGGTGAGGGGGAGAGATATAGGACGAGCGACAGAGAAGTAGACAGGGAGAGAGCGAGAGAGAGAGAGAGAAAGAGAGAGAGAGAGGGAGAGAGAGAATGATTCCCAGATGGGAGCGCTATTCGCCCTGCCTCGCTGCGTGTATGCAATGGCCTCCGACGGTCTCATCTTCTCTTTATGGTCGCGCGTCCATCCAAGCACCAGGGTTTTGTCTCTTTTTGCTCTTCTTTTACTCTAATGCTATCCCAATCCCAATTTGTATCACTCTCTCTCTCTCTCTCATAATCCCTCACACATACTTTCTCTCTCTCTCTTACTTTCACTCTCTCCCAGTATCTCTCTCTCTCTTTCTATCACTCTCTCACTCTCATTCTCTCTCTCCTTCAGACCCCTGTCTGTGCAGCGATCCCTTTCACTTTTCTCGTCTGCGTAACCGCTCTCATCTTCGATGTCGATGCGCTCGTCGAGTTCATGTCTATCGGTGAGATTGCTTTTTTTTATTCTGATACATAAAAATTATCTTCATTTTATTATAGCGTAAATAATGAATGCTATTTTAATTCCATAAAGTACATACATATCTCATGATACTCCCACTTTTGAGGCACTCTCGTGGCGTACACGGTCGTCTCTGCAAGCATCATCGTTCTTCGATACCGTGCCGACGACGAGCAACCGGGTGATAGAGGTATTCAATTCATCTTTCATTAAATTTATTAAATTACTTTATAAAAGCAAATTAATCTAAAGTAAGTGAATAAATAAGTTAACAGTTCCAAAAATATCTTCTAATTAAAATGTTGAAAAATCACCAGTTTTATTTGAAGGAGGCCAGCTGCGCGTTTCTCTGCCCGTCTGCTCTTCTCTCTCACCTGACCGCCGCATCATTGCATGCGTTGTTTCCATGATCGTCTCGTACTTTGTCATAGGCTTCCTTATCAAGACGTCCGCCGCGAGGCAGCCCGTCGGCATGGTTTGTGTAATAATATCCAAGTTCTTGCGTATGTATGTACATACAAATATACATACAACTCCTTGCCCCTCCCTGAATAAAAGTTGCGAAATTAAAATTCCTAAATTCAGGCTTTCGCCGTCATCGCAGCCGTTGTCGCAATCTTCATTACAATCTTCCTCGCATTCCACTACCAAAACACAATCAAGCTTTCATTCAAGGTTCATTCCATTCCAATCAAAGACCAATTTAAATTTCCCGCCCTTTTCCGGTTCCTCTCGTTCCGTTCGTTCCCGCTCTCTCAGTCTTCCTGAACATTCTGATGATGACACAACTGTCGGATCTAACTTGGATTCGTTTCGTCGTTTGGATGACCATAGGTCAACTAAAACATTATTTGTTTACCTTAACATAGTCAACAAACACAGTAATATTCTTTTATTTAATTAAGTAAAAATAAGTTCAGGATTGACAATCTACTTTGCCTACGGTATTCGACATAGCAAGGAGAACGCAAAAAGAGCAGTCGGCGATTCAGCTCCTATCAGATACGATGCAAAACAAGAACACGTCGACGATTCCGAATTTAGGGAATTGTAGAACCTCACATGCAACTCTTTTTACATGCATTTAAAACTTCTTAAATTCCTTATTATGAGAGCCTTGGTAGTTAGTTTTATCAAAGTCATTTTTTTTTCCTTTTTATTACCAGACATGTTAAATTCACAGGTTACGGAATAGCAAATGGTCCTACATATGTATATCGGTTCGAAAACATCAATTGGCGTATCTTCTAGCGCAATTTTTGTTTCCCATTACACGATTTGAAGGAGTTAATGAACTCTGCTTCTCGTTTGTGGGCTTACTTGTTCTGAATTAGTTGTACTTTTTAATGTTTCCTACCTGTGATAAACCAAACAGCAAGAAAAACAACTTAGATAAGGTAATTATTATTTTGAAATCATTCCTGAGAAATGAAGGATGTTGAAAAGATGACGCAATTCAGTCAACATGCGTGATTGCCTCTTCCTTAGCCTCGAATTCTCTGGCAGCGTCTTCTCTCAACTTTGCTTCCTTGCTGTGGCGCAGCCCATAGAGAAGGTAGATCAGCATTCCTAGAAATAGATTATAATTATCTATTTAATATTTTTAAGCAGTAATGTTTGAATCATGATTCCAGATCTGAATGTTTCAATAAACAAGATATATTTCATAAATATTCGCCAATGAACAAACAAAACTCGAAATGCAAATCCATTGTTGATAAGAAGATAAATATAAAATGACCATCCAGATAATATAAAATCGAACCAATGGCCATCCAGATAGTGAAGCGTAGCCACGTCTTCCACGACAGATGCGTGATCATCAGAATGTTCATCATCACTGAGACGGACGGCAGATAGGGAACGAGAGGAACCTGAAGATGAAGAGCGAGATGACTACGGGCAGACAGGGTTGGGCTCAAGTGTCATCATTAAGAAAGATGCCTTGAAAGGGAGCGGCATCGAAGTTTGCTGATGGCAGTCGATGAGCAGCACAGAGATGAGGGAAATACTGCCGAGGAAAGAGAGAAGAATCTAAAAATTCGCTCTCATCTGGTATTTTCATTTCCGTACCTTCATAGTTAGTTCAAAGAGTTCAAATAGAAGATGTTATCGTATATCATGCAAATCTGCTTATCAAATAAGTCTATTTGCATGTTTTATTTGAATGATCCGTGAACGAACCAGTCGAATAGTATCGTCGAAGGCCGAGTTGGCAAAGATGAAGCCGAAAGCGAGATCGGAGATGAGCATCACGACGAGAAGGTAGATGACGAGGCGGGCCGGCGGGAGCGAGTCGTCCAGGCGAGAGAGAAGCGGGAAACGAAGACGCAGGTGGCCAGCTTAAAACAAAAAGAGAGACAGAGAGAGTAAGAGAGAAAGAGAGAGAGAAAATGTGCAGCATGTAGTAAAGTGTGTTTACTTATTCGCTTTATTTAAGGTCGTGAATATATAATAATCGCAACTTATTCACGTATCGCGTCACTAAGTCACAGCGATTGTATCTGTCCGATAAGATAAAGGAAATAAAGTAATGATCACTCTGAATAATCTGACAATCAGGGAATGCAAGAAAAAGAATAGAAAGCAATTAATTTTTTATTCAGAAAAGAAAAGCAGACCTCGCTGGTCTCCTTTGTCAACTTCGCTCTCGTCCGGTCGATAACGATGAATAATGAGACTCGAAGAGACGATCGTGTACGCCACGAGGGTTCCTTCATTTATTTCACTTTTTATACAGGTATGCAATTCAAAATAGAATAGATTATCGAATAATTTCTTTATATAATATGACAAGGAAAAACATGGCAAAATTGTTTCTGTTAACAAACCGATAGAGAAAAACTCAACGAGTGCTTCGAGATCCAGCAGCAGCGCCATGAGACAAACGAGAATCGTGAAGGTCGCCCCGGCATTCACGGGGGTCTGCAAGGTTACGGTAGATGTTATATTTAATCATTTTGTGTTTGTTTACTTTCAATTTATTTATCATTAGGGATTAAAAAAAAACAGAAGATAAAAAAGAAAGGAGAATGCGACCGAAATAAAAGGAGCGTTGCCTGTGTCTTTGCGTGGATCTTGGCGAGCCACGAGAAGATGAGTCCGTCACTCGCCATTCCGTACACCATCCGAGGCATCGCGAACGAGCTGCTCAGCTAGGAGACAGAAGACATCGATTATTATTCTACAATAAAGAGGCAAAAGGAAATATGCAGTTGCTCGATAGTAACAAACGCAATTTGTTTCAATAATAAGTTAGTTTAGGGGTTTTAAAAGCATAAGGAAACTGCAAAACAAACAAGATTGCCGGACATGCCGCACATGGCGCCGGCGGCGACGAGGTACTGCGCGAAGGCGGCGCCATGCGACGCGAACGCTTGCGGGAACGCCGTCGCTGGATGTACCTATACATGTAAGCTACTTTTAATCAATGGTTATAATATACAGCAATTGTAATTAATGACTTAACATTGAAAATGTGCTAACCTCCTCGAAGGGCGTCATCAAGGAGAGCACTGTCGCCATCAACACGTACGCCGTTGTCGCGATGCCCACTGCCGAGAGCGCGGCCAGCGGCACCGAACGACCCGGATCTGTCAAGAGCAACGCGTTAATGACTCGCGTACCGGAAGCAAAGCGATATACCATACAAACATTCTTCAAAGCGATACTTGTTTCGGAAAAGGCTCATGGCAAATTCCCAAGACCAAACCTACCGTGCTTACAAAGGAATTTCGTGTTATAAGTTAACGACTTTAAAGCTCCTTTAAGCGGAAGAGAGAATAAAAAATGTACCTTTAGCTTCCTCTCCGCCTGAAGCGAGACTCTCGAAGCCGATGTAGGAGAAGAAGCATGTCGCGGCACCTGTAATCAATTAATTAGCTGTTGGATGTATGTAGGCAATCTCATCAGAAAAAAAATTATGTGTTGATTCGCAAGCAATAATTGCTGAGAGAACTGAAAAATTTGGGACAGAAATCCCGAACCGGCAATTGTTCCATGAATGCCAAAGGGAAAGAAGCGAGAGGCGCCCGACGCGATTGTTCCTTGCCAGTTGCCAAGGTCAATGAACTGTGAGCCGTAGACGATGACGAAGGAAACCACCTGCAGAATAGATTATTTGAATTTCCCGCCAAAAAAGAAAAGGAAACTACTAACAAGAAGATTGCAGCCCGAGAAGAAGGTGATGAAGCGGACATTTGTCTTGTTGCCGACGGCCGCAATGACAGCGCCGACAATGCAGATGACGACTGCCGGGAAGTCGGGGTAGTGAGCGAGGAGAGAATGTTCCTTTATTGAATATTATGTCACAATTTCATTTTATTAAAGTAGCTTCTTGGGATTTCATTTGAAAATGTTTTGACGGGAACGTACTGCTCCCATCGGTCCGAGTGTCTCAAGGGTCAAGTTGCTAATACGTCCGCCGAGCAGATGGTCCAAGTAGCCGGACCATGAGCGAGCCATTGCTCAAGCACATTTCTTGCATAATCCTATTTATAATCAGAGTTTAACGAACTGTTAGCATGTTCACATTCAAATCTGGCATAATGGCACGATTTTGTTTTCTTAGTAGGGAAAAAAAACTTTTTTTTAGAAAAAAAAACAATATCCAAAACGTCTACTGACTGGCACTGCCTATGAGCTGCTCGAGTACAATGTTCCAGCCAATGACAAAGGCCCAGATCTCGCCGCAACCGACATATGTGTAGGTGTAGGCACTGCCCGCCTTCGGGTATCTGAGGACATCATTTTTGGATCTTTATCCTTCAATATTTCCCTTAGAATAATGAGGGCAAGAGAAAGAGCAATACTGACCGTCTTTTATCTCGCACGAAATATTAAAGCGTTCACTTGAGTATTTTCAGTTATCCTCATGGCATGTCAAGATAATGGGGAAAGAGGAGAAAACATCAGTCCAAAAATGGAACCTTGCGCCAAATTCAGCATAGCAAAGCGCGCAGAGAAGAGCGGCCAGACCGGCGATAAGAAAGGAGAGCACGATGGAGGGGCCGGCTGTGTTACGCAGCACAGCGCCTGCAACCACCGAGCTAGCATATTCACTCTTTGAGAACGCCAAACTGAGCGAGCTAAGGATATAATAAAGTTCACATATCGAAAGCGAGAGTGAGATGGTTTTTCAAGTGGTTTACAAACATGAGGAAAAAATTCTCCAATAAAAAATCGAATTAAAAGAACATAGAAAGAGAAGACAGTTTTTCTATTAAAGTTTTCTCCTCTCCGATGATTAACCGGTTAGAATGTAGATGCCTGCTCCGACCATGTGAGCCACGCCTATCAGTGTCAGATCGAGCGTAGAAAGGCATCGTCTTCAAATCCTTTTTTAATCAATAAAATTACTTATTTAAAAATTATTTTTAAAAACTTAAAGAAATATAAATAAGTAGTTATAAATAAGTATGAAATTTCAATTTAAAATGAACTTCAAAGTAATCAGAACGAACTTGAGCGGCGTGCCGAGGTCACCCGGTGGAATTGTCTTTGTGCGAACGATTCGAGAGAAGAGAGATGACGCCATTGGCGAGAGACTTCCAATGCTCCCTCAATTTATTCTTTAAAAATTTTTTTTTGTCTATTTCACAGAAAAAATATTTAAACAAAATCCGACAGGACATTTTCAGCTGTGATTTTACATGACTGCAAAATTCAAAAAGAGAAAAAAATAGTTCGGAACTCTCCCACTCTCTGAGAGAACCGCTTCAATGGAGTAACTTTAGAAATAAAAGAAATTTTTCAAATAAAAATATTAAAAAAATTAGAGAGCAGACGTTGTTTTCCGACCACTTCACAGTTCATGAACTTGGAGGGCCGTCTCGACATCTATGTATGTACGCGCATTGGTCTCATATCTGCTTCCGTCTCTCTCCCTCCCTCTCTCTCTCTCTCTCTCTCTCTCTATTTTCCATCTACCTGTCTACCCTCCTTGGCCTCTCTCCAGTCCGTTTTCTCTCCGTCTCTATCTCCTTCTCACCACTACCACACTCTTTACCTTCTTTAATCACTTGACGTCTACCAACTCGTTCTCATTCCATGTTCAATCGCTTCTCATTACGCCACCTTCTCATTAGAGGTGTATACATTAGTCTACACCGACGTTGTAAAGCCAGAAGAGCTAAAGAGAGAGAAATTGATATCGAGAAGGGAGAAAAGTGGTGAAAAAGGGAAAGACTGATAGCGGTAAACAGAATTGGGCGATGAAGAAAGAGAAAGAATTAGAGGACGAGAGAGAGAAAAAAGTAAAAGAGGCGATATAGAACGAAGTATGAGCAATCGAGGGAGAAAGTGGATGGCCTTGCTTTTCATTTATCGACTCTAGCCCTTCCGTTTCCGCTCTCTTTTGTGTTCTTCCCGCAATGTGTCAATATCGTGCATGCATATGTATGTATGTAGAGAATATTCCTTCTTTATAATACATATGAATGTGTCTTGCCACTATACTACATCTTTGCTTCAACTATTGATAAAAAACTTTTTGGTATGAAAAATGCATTTATCGCTATCACAAAGATTAACGCGTAATCTGCGCGTTGTTTTATGGATCCGCTTGCTTTTGGCCAAGACAATAGCATTCCATGAAGTAATTGTTTATCGAAAATTCTCTACCCTATCGTAAAATGAGGCCCGTATTTCGATGTTATTGATTCTCTATGTAGTAGCACGTACTTGTCCATATAAGTGACATATAAAACACTTTTTTAATGTGGAAATATGTAATATGTCCTCTCAACATTTCTCGACAGCCTTGATAGGAGCAGCAAGTGCGGCTGGGGCGACTGCTGAGC
Source organism: Allodiplogaster sudhausi (assembly GCA_945643635.1). Taxonomy (NCBI): domain Eukaryota; kingdom Metazoa; phylum Nematoda; class Chromadorea; order Rhabditida; family Diplogasteridae; genus Allodiplogaster; species Allodiplogaster sudhausi. The sequence continues at coordinate 9,908,760 of CALZFC010000005.1, forward strand.
CCTCTTTGCTGTGGCGGATGCCATAGAAGAAGTAGATGGTCATACCTGATAAAGAGGAGGATTATCTGCATTCGTGCAGCTTTCCCCAACCTAAACACCATCAGGGCTTACTCCATGTCTGCTACCAAAACAACATTATTTATGGTTAAAAAAACAGTGTGGATAAGCATGACTATTACTACTCGATGAAGTGTGTAGTATAATAAAAAATATATGTATTTATACATGACTTCAGCAACATTTGGATTTCATCTTTTGTAACAATAAAAATGTGCAACAAAAATAGCATACCAATGGCCATCCAAATGACAAATCGGATCCACGTGAGGGCGGAGCGATGAGTCATCATGAGAATGTTGATGAGAACCGAAGCGATCGGAAGGAAAGGCACGAGGGGGACCTGGAGGAATTATTATTATAATTATTACATGGCGCAATCTTCTAGAAGTATCTTATATTGGCCATAAATGACGTTTACAAATTCATTATCAAGCATATGCACATTCAGAAAGTCAGTAAGACATATAAATCTACTTGGTACTTATCGGCTACCGCCTCTTGATTTTTTTCTGACCCCATTTCTTGAGAGACCTATCGACTTATTTATAACTTCTTTCTCGAAATGTGAGCATTTTTTTAATCACAGTTAAAACTTTCCGTATGAGGCTTTGATAGAAGAGACCGTTTTCGGACACAAAAGGTGGCTAAGGGTAGAGAAAAAGGCCAAAGATCGGCTGACCCGGAAGGAGAGCTCATTCTCGTTCTGGTGGTGGAGAGAGATAACAACTGTTGCGGCCACAATGATCAGGGAGAACAGCACGATCGCGGCCTGCAAATTATGTTCATTATCAATAATTAGGGGATTTTTTATTTTTTTTTTTGTACAGGCAATTTTCGTGTGAAATTAATTAGTCCTTACAAAGATAAGGAGCAACTTTTTTTATAGATATTTGGTAGCATTTAAGATGAAAATAATTTAAGGAATTTTTTGAATTAAAAAAAAAAGTGATCAAAGCGTACAATGCCGAGCACGGTAGAAGACGCGCCAAGCGCTACGACGAGTCCGATAAAGCCACCTTACAATTAGCAAGAAGGCAAGGTCAAGGTTTGTAGTTAGAAAAGAATGCTGTTTTACAAACCTAGACACATATGTATGTAGAAAAAAAGGTATGCGGCAGTCAATGTGAATAATAAAGGCAAAATGTTATTTTCTCAAATAAATTTGTTGATGTAACGCAAAATGACCTGCAATGATGATGGCAGAGACGCAGAAGAGCGGCAGCCGGCCGGCATCCATCTGGAGCATGCTCACTACGGAGACTCCCGAGACACTCGACCGGATCGAACCACCTGAGAACTTGTTTTTAAGTCACTCGGTTTTAAATATTTTAAATGAAGTACAAAAAAGAATTATATACCTGTAACAATGAGTAAGAATAGTAGCAAAAAAAACACTGACCAACACACTCGGGCGCATCTCCAGGTCGATAGCGAAGAATGATGACGCTGGCAGAGACGATGGTGTACGCGAGGAGAGTTCCTTTTTTAATGACAACATGGGAATTCCAAATAGAAGTTGTGAAAGTAAACATTATATGTCTACTAGTAATTTCTAAACAGTCATAAATGCTAACCGATCGAAATGAACTCGACAAGCGCGTCCTGCTCGAATGTGAGTGCCATCGCGCAAACGATGATCGTAAAGAAGACGCCAGCGTTGATGGGCGTCTAATTATTAGTGTTGGGATTAATTTACAGATTTATTTTACATCTTATATACATATACTTTAATTGTGCTGTGGAGTTATGTGTATATAAATAGAATACGTGACTTCCGATACAAGGGAATTTACGAATAATATTACATATCTGCATTATGCCATTCAGGAAGTGCATATTGAATTCCGCAAAGTACTACATCTTCCATCCCGATAGAAACCCCCTTCTACTCGTGAATTCTTGTGTGCCTCTTCTCTGGTTGTTCCCGAATCATCACATGCTTCTCGGATCTCATCCGAAGGTTCCCTCTGTCCCCCTTCGTGCAGTCTCCGGCAGTGTATGGATCGAGGAGTGAGGATTAGGAAGGGATGTAAAGGGGTACGGTCAGTGAGAGTGGAGGGAGAGAGATAGGCGAGAGTGGTAATAGAGTCCTGGAGGACTCGTGAGAGATATGCCAAGATCACAGAGGTTGTTGGCGAAAGGGTCTCGCCGAACGATATCTGGCGCTTGTGTCAGGGGCCGCTTTGGTGAGAGAGAGAGAGAAAATGTGAAGACGAAAGTGAAATGTGTACACATGACCATATATTTAATTATGATTCCACAAGGTTTTCAGAACAAATTTTTCCTTTATTATTTATTAAATTTGGATTACCGGCTTACCTGAGTCTTCTTGTTGACGCGTCCGAGAAACTCGAATAATAGACCATCGCTGGCAATGGAGTAGGCGCATCGAGGCAGAGAGTACAGATAGCCGAGCTGTGGTTACGCAATGAAAACTCTATTTTTCAATCAGAAATATACAAATACTTATATTTTATTACAAATAAAGTCTTAATAAAATAAGAATGAACGCACCGCGCAAGTGGTGATGGCAAAGAGAGCGCCAATGGCGACCGCATACTTTGCCCACCCGGCGCCGTTCATCTCAAAGGCCAGCGGAAACGCAGACGAGGGGTGCACCTGAGGTGAATGAAAAGAAATTAAATAAATATGAGACAAATAATGCAAAATAAATTAACCCACCATTTCATAAGGCACCATAAGCGAAATGGCGCCGGACATGAGAACGTACGCGGCAGTGGCGATGAGCATTGAGAAGACCGTGGCACGAGGAAGAGACTTGGCTGGATCTGGAGAGGGGAGAGATAAGAGAGGGAATGAATAAAGGGAAGAGAGTAGAGGGAGATGGAGAAAGATGTGTGTGAGAAGAGGAGATAGATTGAAGAGAGGGGATAGAAAGAATAGAGAGGGGAGAGAGAAAGAGAAAGAGTGGAGAGAAAAGAGGGACAGCGAGAAGGAGAGAAAAGATGATAGAGCATACCCTTGGCCTCTTCTCCGGCCGTTCCAATTCCTTCAAAACCAATATAGGAGAAGAAGCAGGTCGCTGCGCCTGTAATGATTCGTCAAATCAAATGTGACCTCCTAGGCTTTCCGATAAGGGGGAGATATAGACAAGAATTGCCACATGTTTAGTGCGATTAATGATTCATAGTTCATATAGAATCAAAAATAGATAATAATAATAATAAGATATGCTACCAGCTAATGTTCCATCAATGCCATATGGAAAGAAGCGAGAATTTCCGTGGTGATCAAGGCCGGTCCAGTTCGAGAAGTCCATGTAGAAGGCACCGACCACGACGACAAAAGAGATTACCTGGTGTGAAAAAAGAATTATTTAAACAATATAATTTAATCTATCTTAAAGCATTAAGGTCTTCTCGATCGATATTCTAATCGGAAGTGAAGAGGCTGACGAGCAGATTGGCCATGGAGAACATGTTGATAAAGCGAGAAGAGGTCTTGGATCCGAGAGCGACGCAAGAAGAGCAGACGGCAGCGAAGACGACCGCCACGACATCCGGATAGCGGGCTATCATTCTTCCATCCTAGATTTAGCCATCTTCTTTTTTTATATTTTTGCTCCATTATATGTAAATCCGTTCTAAATGCATTTTTATGCTTTTACATTTAACAAAATGTATTTACTTATTTAATTAATATGTGCTTCTGAAGAAACGCGAATTTTATCGTCCGCCACAATTTATCTGTAAAAAATTAGATCTGCTTCCGATGACTAACACCTATTTGGCCAATGATTGACATCGTCGTGTTGCTGATGGCGCCATTCAGCATCGTATCGAGGTTATTCGACCAGGCACGCGAGAGCACTGGAAAGGCGCATAATGCTCTCTCCTTTATTTTCATTCTTTATGCTGTGACATTATAAATTATGAACTATATATATTCAGTTTATAATTCATAATTAACACATTACAAATTAATGTACTAAAATGAAAAATAAAAAGATATTGAAAAAGATGATGTTTGGTAGGTTTCAAATGAGAGCATTAACCAGCTGCTCCGACGAGATGCTCCAAGACGACGTTCCATCCGATGATGAAGGCCCACACTTCTCCACAGCCGACGTACGTGTACGTGTACGCGCTGCCCGCCTTCGGGTACCTGCACTTTCACTTATATTTATGATTATTATTGGGAAGAAAAACCTGATGGCCAAAATGTTACGAAATAATTTTTATCACAGTATTCCTATGCTGCTCCGGAACGCTTTGTCGCTCTCCCCTCTCTCTCTCTCTCTCTCTCTCTCTCTCTCTCTCTCTCTTTCTCTCTCTCTCTCTCGCTCTCTCGCTCTTTTCCAACCTGGCGCTCAGCTCAGCATAGCAGAGTGCGCAGAGAAGAGCAGCAAAGCCGGCGAGCATGAACGAAATGATAATCGACGGTCCGGCCGTATTCTTGAGGACAGCTCCTTAAGAGAGCCAATCTGAGAGACTCGACCATGCCCCCATTGTAAGAGGACAGGGAACAAAAGTACCCTTTGATCCTAATTTCCTTAATACAGCGTGTGTAAGGCCTAAATGGCTTCCCAAAAACGTTTTCAGAAAATTTTTTTCCTCAAGTATGTCTACAGTATACCCTGATATACCAAAAATATTCAAATGAGCGTAACTCCGTTCAATGGCGACCAATCTCAATTTTGAAACATTTGTTCGATTCCTTGTCACATAGGGCACAAAACAACCATAGAAACTTTTCTTTGAAATCTTCATTATAAGGGTCATTTTGGCAAAAATGTGTTTTGAGGGTTACATTTCGGGCTCTTAAACCCCCTATGTTATAAAACCGAGCCCACCACGTGAAAGAGCGTGGTTTATTGCCTCTAAAATAATTATTCGTAAAGTGAACGTCTTTCCGGAAAGGCACGGTAGCACACGAAAAATGCGCGCGAGTCGGTCAAAATGGCGCATTTTCAGCCGCCGAGGCACAGTACTAGCGCATTCATCGATCCATAACTTCGCTCAATGTTAATATTACAAACTCGTTAGCATATCATCTAAGAGCTCTAACGGAGATCTTCAAATGTTACATACACAGTTTTATTGAAAAGTTTATATATATATATATGGGAAATTACGTTCTGTATAATTAGAAGGCTAAAAAAAAATTCCTTCAAAAACATTTCCGCATGTCCAATCATACATCATAAGAAAGAGGATGAAATTTGGCACAAGATGAACTCTTTTCAATGAAATTACATGCATATGATCTTTTGTTATAAGCCAAAAGAATAGGATAACAACTCCTCATGGAAAAAGTGCAAAAAAAGGATTGGAATATTCTAATTCGAATAACCTAAACTGTGAATTATTGGGCGGAATGACAGTGACTCTACTGACCCTCATTTTATGATTTATAATAAAACATCTTATAATTGGAAATTCATTGAAAGGGGTTCATCTTGTACCAAATTTCATCCTCTTTCTTATGATGTATGTTTGGACATGCAGAAATGTTTTTGAAGTAGTTTTTTAAGCCTTCTAATTATACAGAACGTAATTTCCCATATATATAAACTTTTCAATAAAACTATGTATGTAACATTTGAAGGTCTCCGTGAGAGCTCTTAGATGATATGCTAACGAGTTTGTAATATTAACATTGAGCGAAGTTATGGATCGATGAATGCGCTAGTACGGTGCCTCGGCGGCTGAACATGCGCCATTTTGACCGACTCGCGCGCATTTTTCGTGTGCTGCCTTTCCGGAAAGACGTTCACTTTACGAACAATTATTTTAGAGGCAATAAATCACGCTCTTTCACGTGGTGGGCTCGGTTTTATAACATAGGGGTTTAAGAGCCCTAAATGGAACCCTCAAAACACATTTTTGCCAAAATGACCCCTATAATGAAGATTTCAGAAAAACGTTTCTATGGTTGTTTTGTGCCCTATGTGACAAGGAATCGAACAAATGTTTCAAAATTGAGATTGGTCGCCATTGAACGGACTTACGCTCATTTGAATATTTTTGGTATATCAGGGTATACTGTAGACATACTTGAGAAAAATTTTTTCTGAAAACGTTTTTGGGAAGCCATTTAGGTCTTACACACGCTGCATTAAGGAAATTAGGATCAAAGGGTACTTCCCTGTCCCGTGATGGTCGAGTCTCTCAGACTGGCTCTCTTAAATATGAATTGTTTCTCTGTCAATCTGGCTATGATAATACGTGCAAACTTCTTATCTTTATTAAGTGAATGCTATAAAAGTATTATATTTGTTTATGGATAGACATTAAAATAAAATAAATATGATTAAAGTGGGCGCCATATGTTTCTGACCGGTGACAACGTAGATGCCCGAGCCGACCATGTGCGAGACGCCGAAGAGCGTCAAGTCGAAGGTCGACAAGCAACGGTTCAGAGGCGTCTCGAGGTCGCCACGAGGAATGTCCTCAATAGACAACGACGACTACTTACAAGCACATAAACAGAAACAATTTATATTTATTTATTAAAATTGAATGATTCTGAACATATGTCTTCACAGATGACATTTTTTTTAAAGATGCTTCATAAATGTGCGGGAAAGTTAAGGTGGAATGTCGCTGAAAAAAAAATTGATTGCAGGTTCGACTTGCCGCGTTTTCCGGGATAGCAGGCACTCTCATTCTCTCATACTATTTCGCAACCAGCTGCGTGAAATAGAATGAGAGCGAGAAGGGTCGCTGCAGTTTTGGTTTCTGATGAAAGGTATTCCAACCTTTGTCCGCAACATCCTCGACAGCAGTGACGGAGGCATGGCTGGCGATTCTCAGAGAGTCGTGATCGGAAGGAAGCCAGCAGCAGGGTGCCAAGTTTGATGGGCTGTTAGATAAATAGAAGGACTTTTTTTCGTTACGTGGAGCCTAGGTGCAGGTAGGAACAAGAGGGATAGAGAGAGAGAGAGAGAGAGTAGAGATAGAGAGAGAGAGTAGTGATAGAGAGAAAGAGAAAGAATATAGATTGAGAGAGAGTGGGAAAGAATATAGCGATTGCACAGGGCTTGTAGAATTAGCCTATCGTTAGTGATCAATTGAAGTGCTGGCAGTTGAACTATTGAGCAAAGGATGACGAGAAAAGGTTAAGAATTAATTAGAGTGACAAGTAGGCGCGGCCTCGCTCCAGATATCTTACTCTTCGCATCTCCCATTTGTGTCTTATTTATTGCTTGGACTATAAGTGTTTTACTTGCTCTCGTTCAGTTCTGCTCAAGATCGGTTCCCTTCAAGAGCAATAAAGGGATGAGAACTTCATGCAACGGATGAAGTTGCGAAAAGAGGCTCATGTTTGGCTGGCACATTAATAGAAGTCGTAAAATTGAAGGAGAAACCACACACTCTCATTCGAAAATTTAAAACCAATCCTCTTACATGTGAAGTTAAAGGGAGTGTTGTAACGGGGGATGAACTGAAGTGTAAAAAATGTATTGAAGAATCGGAAATGGAACGAAAACCACCGGCGATGTCAGAAAGAGCACAAAGGTACTATTTGACGAATAAGTGCGACCTCTCTTTCGTTCATTAGAATTGTCAGAGGGGAGGGGTGAAAGTGGTGAGTGAACGGGATTGATCATTCATTAGGCGAATCGTTTTGCATTCATGGAGGAAAAAGAGCGAAACGAGTCTCTGCGAGGGGTGAAACGGTTGAACGGGATCAAAACGAGATGGCGGCTGGCAATGTTTTCATCCGATTGCAACTGATTCACGCGGGTAATGGTTGCAGCCTACACCACATATGCCAGTATTTCATAAGAGATGTATTTTATTATATTTTATTAATAGATGTAGACTAACTTTATACCCTTCGAAAGAAAAAAAGTGACCAGGTCTTAAAAAGCGCTTAGACGACCGTCGTGACTGGTGAAAACATGCAAATGGCAGAGGCACTCTCTTTGATGCAATCATCATTGGGATTAGATAGTCGATAGTATGCTTGTGTCCATGATGATATTGGAAGAGATAGGGATGGGGAGAGAGAACAACTGAGAGAAAGAGAGAGGCAGAGGGAATTAGAGGGAAATAGAAAGATAGAGGTCGCGAGAGAAATAGAGGGAGAAGGGTAGCCGGAAAGGGAAAGTAAAAAGGAGAGACACATGAGAAAGCGAGTTTGTCAAAGCCGATTAGTGATGGCAAAAGAAGCGGTAAAAACCTGCTGGGAATTAAAAGAAGAGTTATGCATACTGCAAGGTGACAGGGTTTCTCGTTATGTTTTGTACATTGTATGTAATCTATTTCCTTGAACATGAAACACATTCGCGGATCGTTGAATTGCACGTCAGCTAATGTTTTAGCTTGGTGTATGTACACACAAGCAGAAAAGATCCATCTTTGAAGAAGCGAATGAATCGGCGATGCTCACAATTTCTATCACCTCGGGCCTTTCCTAAAAGTTTGCGTGATTTTATTCTGGAGGATTTTGAGAAGAGGGAAAAAGCGATAAGCGGTAGCAAAATAATCTAAGGAGCTAATCAGAGATAGTTGAAAAGATATACTTACAATTCAAAAGAGGGAAAGGGGCGATCTGGTTCAGTGGTGCTATTAATCTAGGAAGAAAGAAAGCTGAGCTCGACTCTTTTGTCAGGAACTTTTTTCAGAGTTGAGTTCAACTCTCAATACAATCGTGTCGAGTTTTCTTCTATGCTTTCAATGCATACCTCAAACTTGGGTAATTAAACCGGCTCAGTGCAGCAAGCATGCCAGGGTTCGGTAGCAACCGATGTCGGGCGGGTTTTCCATAGCATGCTCATAGGCCGAGGTGAGAGGCTGGGACTAAATGACGAAAACGGAGGCATCGAGACGCGATGTCTCTTTTTCTCTAGCATTTTAAGGTGAACCTTTTTTCTCGGCGAGAGAGTACGCAAAAATGAGAGACCAAACGGAGCAATGATTTATAGCTTCCTTTTCTCTCTCTCGTCTTCCACACTCTTGCTGTTAGAAAAAGAGTTGACCATTACGTTGACCACTTTTTGGTTGAGCTTGCTTTTTAAAGATGGGATCTTTTTTGGAGCAAGTTGGGCCCATCTTTCTTCTTTTCCATACTAATCCGCTATTTTCAGAGTTCACCCTCAATCTTTTTTGTTAAAAAGTTGAGCTCAACTTTCGCCCCATTTTCTTCCTAGATTAATAGCACCACAGATCACAGATGGTCACAATCTCAGCTAGCGAAGCATCATCCCCTCCGCCACAACTGTGATAGGAATAATATAAAACAGAACTGATAATGGTAAGGAATCAACGCATACAGTTCAAACGCGCATTCTACTGAATTTCCCCCGTGGTGAACCATCGCACAAACCGCCCGAGCCAAGACATTGTTGACACTCTTCGTAAATCGAATTCCCATTTCGCTGGCCGTGACCTCTGGTGGTTGACTATGTCCGCGTATATGTAGTACGCGAAAACAAACACACACACAAATGTCAAGGTGGAATTTCTCCAATTTTGCTCTACATTTATTTTGCTCCAATTTCTACATAATAAACTTTCCTCTTCATCTTCAACAAGAGTGTGAAAAGGTCAATTTATTCATGTACATATGTATTTGAAATGTTTGAAAGGAAAACGACAAGACTAACGAAGGCATAGGCATGCTTAAGGCAGCCTTAGCACAAGCAGGAATATGAATTTAGATTTTTAGAAATATACATGTACAAAAAGAATTCCACTAGAAGCAAAAAAATTTCACTCGTTCTAATATTATTAAGGGAATTATGTTTCTCATCCCAAGCATGATATTTGAGCAACAATTAAAGCCTTAAAAGTGTTATAATTAATTTCTATGATACTAAAATTTACGAGTTATAGATTGCAGAGAGAGTCAGCTCGGCTTCAAAAAAAAGGAATTAAAAAGTTACCGGTATGAAATTGGCCAACATAGCCATATTGGCAATAAGTGTTAAATGAGGAGAGAAAATATATGAATGATCAAGGCATTTTTATTGAAACAGCTTAATAAAATTAATCCAGTTATAAAAAGAGAATTTGAAATAATAAAAAAAGAAGCTTCTGGAGATGATCTATTTCCCCTCGACGGCCGCTCTCTTGGCCAGCTTGATATCATGAATTGGCATTACAGTAGTCGGGGAGTGGCCTTCTGTGCTGTGACGAATTCCGTACACAAAGTAGATGGTCATGCCTTAACATACATTTTTTTTATGATTGCGTTATTCTTTTAGTGGACATATTAGAACTGCCTAAAGGAAAAGAAGCATGCCAAAAATTTGTTTTATGAAGAGAATAAAAATTACTTACCGACAACCATCCAGATGCAGAACCGCACCCACGTCAGGAAGGAGAGATGAGACATCATGAGAATGTTGATGAAGACTGACGCTGCGGGCAGATAGGGTAGGAACGGCACCTGGACGGCAGCTATTTTTTACTTAGAACTTTCTATTTAAATATTCTTCTAATTCAAAAATTGATATGTTATTTTTAGATGATTGATCGACGGTTTAAAGCATTATCCTGTTTCATTTGAATACCTTATTGCTTTAATTACAGATTTAATTCAATAAATTTAAAAAAATCAAACCTTGAACGGAAGAATAGCATCGCTTTGTCGATGACAGTCAATGATGACTGTAGCAGCAATAAAGACAGCAGCAACGAGAAGCAGGCAGATCTGAAGAAGGAAAAGAACATTAATTCCGTTTTTTTCTCTCTCTACTGGAGCAACGATTAGATTGGTAGCCGAAATTGATAACATTTCGAAACTAAATGACATTTAAAACATGAATATAATGCACAATAATTGAATATGAATAACAACAATAATAGTAAACATACAATGCCAAAGAAAGAAGACGCCGCTCCGCCGCCGAAGAGGACGCCGAGTGCGAGGGAAGTGAAGATGATGACGGTCGCAGACGCAGAGACAATGACGCCCGGCTGGAAACGGTCGAGTCCGGTCTCGGGCTCGGTCAGGTACGGCAGCCTCACACGGAGACGGCCGCCTGTATATTCATTCCCTATCATTTGGTAAACATGTTTATACTATATTCAATTGTATACTAGTTAATACCTCAAGTGTACAATAAACATGCATGTTTGAGAGGCAAAATGGTTTATAAAAATCAGAGAAATTGAAAAAAAAACCTTGATCATTGCCATTCTTCTCCGGCCGGTAACGAATGATAATCGTGCATGCGGAGACAATCGCGTATGCGAGAAGAGTTCCTGAATAGCCATCTTTGCAACTTACTCAAGGATTCTGGATAAAATCAAGCAATATATCTTTTTCAAGCTAACAAACCAATCGATAAGAACTCGACGAGAGCGTCGAGATCAAAGATCAGTGCCATTATGCACACCAAGAATGTAAAGCAGACGCAAGCGTTTATGGGAGTCTAAATTTGGAGAGAAAAATAGGTTCAATCATAAATTTTGTTTTACAACAACTTTTTATAATAATATTAATATTTCATTTAAAAAATTAATAAATACATTAAAACCCACCTGCGTCCTCTCGTCGACTTTCGCCCACCACTTGAAGAGGAGACCATCCGCGGCGATCGCGTACACGGAGCGAGGAAGGGAGAAGAGCGAACCGAGCTGAGACATTCCATTATTTCTTCTTTTTTTAAGTTTTTTTTTGTATAAACTATTATTGTTACCCACGCCTAACAAAATAGGCTCATGGTCAGAATAGGACCATTGCGGATATCTGCTGTCGCTACTATTTGCAGAACAAATATGTAGGTAGATACTTATTTATATTATGTATATATAAGCATTTTTATAGCTAAAAAAAATTACTGGAATAAAAACCAACAGCCGCCGTCGTCATCGCGCAGAGAGCGCCAGCTGCCACGGCGTACTTGGCATAGTTGGCACCGTTGTGGGCGAAGGCAATCGGGAAGGCGGACGTCGGGTGCACCTCGAGATGGCCTCCTTCACACATTCTCTCCCTCTCTTTCTCTCTCTCTCTCTCTCTCTCTCTCTCTCTCTCTCGCTCGCAATATATCTATTTATAACGTCACCATATCAATCTATAAATGACCCTGTCTCTCTTAACCTTTCGTCCTTCACACAAGTGACTTTTTTTCTGAACCTCTCTTAGATGATAGGAATGAGAAAGGACGAACCAATTCGTATGGTGTCATGAGTGAGAGAACGCCCGACATCAGAACGTATGCCAATGTCGCAATGGCCATCGACCAAACAGTCGCGCGAGGGAGCGAATAGGCAGGATCTGCGGAAGGTTTCCTTTTTTTAACGAAAATATTATATGAATAAAAAGATTTCACAACTTTTTTATATAAAAATTTATTTCGTTTATCACTAAATGATAGCTTAGAGGTTCACTACAACGAAAATAACCTATGTATCTGTTTTGTTTGTTTAAAATTTTTATGTTTAAATATTATAATTAGGAAATAATATATACAATAAACAATCATATTCAAGATTAATATGAAACTCATAGACAGACATCAATGAAATGTGCTGCCTATCGCTATCACCAACCCTTCGCCTCTTCGCCCGCAGTGCCAAGACCCTCGAAGCCAATGTAGGAGAAGAAGCAAGTCGCAGCTCCTTACAATTAAACATAAGATTAGTAATCCAAGTCTGCAATCTTCAGGAACGTAGCTTTTTAACTTTGAAAATAAAGTAGTTTTTATAAATATAAAAAGTGAAAAACCAACCTGCCAAAGTTCCTTCAAACCCGTAAGGGAAGAAGCGTGATTTTCCATGCTCGTCCGTGCCTGTCCAGTTGTTGAAGTCGACGTAGATCGAACCGTGGATGATCACGAAAGCCATCACCTGTAAATATTTAAGATTCATAATTATTTGTCTCTTTTTTATTAGCTACAAAACGTCGATAAGTTATTTCTTATTGACTTTATTTACAAAAAATAACCAAAAGGACTGAGTCCAAGAAGATCTACCAGAAGATTGGCGATAGAGAAGGCGTTAATGAACTGCGCCGCCAGCTTAGAGCCAATCGCCACGCAAATGGCGCAGACAACGAGCAAAATGACGGCCATGAAGTCGGGATATTTCGTGATCAGAGAACCGTTCTGGAATTTTTTCCCAAAGAATAATTAGAAATGTCTGATATGTCTGATATATTAATTAAGTAGTATGTATATAAATATATATATATATATATTTAATAATAATGCGAACCCCTCCCATCGGGCCAATAATCTCGAGGGTATAGTTGCTGAACGCATTGTTCAGCAAAGTGTCCAAGTTGCCCGACCATGCACGCGCGAGAGCTCAAATGGCAAAGACTTCCTTCTTTCTCTGGCACATGCATGCATATGCATATTTCAAGGTAAAATTATTTAATGCTATTAAAAATTAGTCCTTTGCTCATTAAACAAACAATGAAAAATGAATGAAAGAAGCTGACCAGCGCCGCCGATAAGATGCTCGAGGACGACGTTCCAGCCAATAATGAACGCCCAGATCTCGCCGCAGCCGACATAAGTGTACGTGTAGGCGCTGCCCGCCTTCGGGTACCTTCAACACTCCATTTTTTTCATTTCATGATACCAAGTTACAGTATCTTCGATCTGAACATTCCGGTTGCTCATTAGAGCAGGCGAGAAAATTGTACTTTCTTTGCCCTTGCGATCTCCCATATCGTTAGTTCAGAACCAACACGTTCAAATCAGCATGAATTTATCCCTTCCGCTTGAGGTTTGCACTCTCTGGCCCAGTTTTGTCTGTCGTTTCTTCTTCATTCTTTTTCTCTTCCGTATTCTCTTATATGTGCATAGATCCTATCACTCTTTCCCTCTCTCTCCCTCTCACTAACTCTCTCTCTCTCTCTCTCTCTCTCTCTCTCTCTCTTCCAACCTGGCACTCAGCTCAGCGTAGCATAGAGCGCACAGAAATGCAGCGAAGCCCGCGAGCAGGAAAGAGATGATGATGGAGGGCCCAGCCGTGTTCTTGAGTACCGAGCCTGAGGCCAGCATTGTTTACCAACACGTTTCTCTCGTTTCCCTTCTCTCTTTCTCTCTCTCTCCCTCTCTCTCTCTCAGTACCTTACATTCTCTCTTTCCTTCCTCTTCCTATACTCTCTCTCTCTCTCTCTCTTTCTTCTTTCTTTTCTTGCTTCTATCTCTTTTCTCTTGATTGGCGAAGAAGCTAGTCTTCCGCGGAAGTTCCCCCTCCCTCCGTTTCTCCAGATGCTCTATGATTCTCCACTTATTTCGGAGCACTGTTTGTCATGTTCGGGTGCGTCCGAAATTGTCTGTCTGGTTAATGACGACCAAACGTATACGTCGTGCAAATAAGTGCTTATATGAGAATGCACAGGGATCAAGAGGAAGAGAGAGAGAGAGAGAGAGAGAGAGGGAGAGAAAGAGAGAGAGAGAGAGGGAAAGAGAGAGAGAGAGAGAGAGAGGGAAAGAAAGACGCTAAATGTTGTCTATGCATGTCGCATCGCTAACGTCATGGCACATGTTAAACCCCTGCCTTGCAATATTTTGTTTGCAGAATAACCGATAACAATCTGGTAATCTGTAGATGAGGGTAGTTCGCCTACCATCCTCTTTTGAGACTCGCCGTCAAACTATGCCGAAAATATCTTTGCCAAATTGACCACGGTGCAGGAATACTGGGAGAGCTGAGTAAAATGAACAGCAAGACAATTCGTCCTATCAGATCGGCAAATGGTCAGAGGGAAGAAGAAAGCGAGACAGAGAGAGAGAGAGAGAAAGAGAGAGAGAGAGATAGAGGAGGGAGAGAAATTGAGAGGGAGGGAGAGAAAGGAACAAAGAAAATGAACGGCCCATCTGGATGTGACCAAAGAATGCTGCATATTACAACATAGTACAGGTTTGCCTCAAGATGGAAGAGATGGGGAGGATCCGCCATTCTCAACTCTCCGCGAACGGTGCTGCCCTTCCGGCCAAGAAATTGGGCCGTGAATAACACGTGAATAAGGAATTGGGATTGGCAGAATGTTCGTTGTTCTGTTAATAAGGCCTAAATCCAGCTTGCCAATTAAGCTTTTGCTAACTCTTTAAAGGGGGCCATATCATACACTAAATTAGGTGAGATTTCAAATTGCCGTAGCCCTTCGCCTTCTCATACGAGCCTGCTATTTTCACACAGCGTTCATAGGGTAGACGCGGAAATTCGGATGTTCATTTTGATGATCGTCTTCCTTTAAACGAAGTTAACTTTGGCTCTCCGTTTCGCTTTATTTGTTTTTCATCCTTATGCCTTCACCAATAAAAACTAATTAACTAGTTATCCTTATGCCTTCACCAATAAAAACTAATTAACGTCTCTCGCTCCTGGTAAAGCAGGGAAAGCTGAACATACATATTTATATTGAATGGAAAATAACATCTCGTCATTCGTCATGTTCTCACAAAGGGAGAAGAAACCTGTCAAGACATAGATTCCCGCCCCGACCATGTGAGAAACACCGAAGAGCGTCAAGTCGAAGGTCGAAAGGCATCGCCTGTAATTAATTATATCATACAGCAACTATAATCAACAACAATAAAATTTTTTGTTTAACTTAAAACAATCTTCTGGCATTCATTTTTCAACTATGAATTAAATTAAACATTTAAATCATCACCAATCTACCTATGTGAAATTGCACGGAAAATGTCACTCTAAAACATAGTCAACATATGTATTACGAATGGTAAATATTAAAAATGAATAAACACAAAAACTGACTTGAGCGGTGTTTCAAGATTGCCAATGGGAATCTCCTTCTTCCGGAGAATACTCGAGAAGAAGGATGGAGACATCCTTGCTACTGAAAAAATTAGCATGGTTATTGTTTTCTGCCCATTTCCGGGACAGATTTTTGAATGCATAAATAAAATTGCGGAATAAATTACATCATAATATTATCCGCCTATTCTGAATTACTCATACAGATTCCAACGTTGCAGTATTACTGTAGAGCATTGGAAACGGATGCCTGGGTCGCTAAACTTTACGATTTCACTTTTCTCGCACTTTTCATGGTTAGATTTCATGGTTTTTTTGAAGCGAATAGCCGTTCAAGGCCTCTAATGGTAAGGTACGGTGCACATGAACGCCGCGTGTAGAGGAAAGGGTATGAATTCGCGGAATAGGAGAGGAGTGGGCGGTGATTTGGTGAGAGAGAGAGAGAGAGAGAGAAAGGGCGAGAGAACGAGAGAGAGAGAGAGAGAGAGAGAGAGAGAGAGAGAACGAGAGAGAGAGAGAACGGGAGAGAGAAAGAACGAGAGAGAAAACGAGAGAGAGAGAGAGAGAGAGAAAGAGAGAGAACGAGAGAGAGAAAAAACGAGAGAGAGAGAGAGAGAGAGAGAGAGAGAGAGAGAGAAGTGAATGAGACTAAAGAACAGACGCAGCATGAAGCCTCAAAATTCTGGCGATCAAGGGGCCAAAGGTTCTCGGTACCGTGCACGATGTGGGAACCAGCATAGTATAAAACAAAAATTGGTCTCTGTCGAGATTTATTTAACATAGTTGAGAATAGAGACACAGAAAGAGAGAGAGAGAGAGAGAGAGAGAGAGGCAGAAATAGAGAGAGATAGACATGCATACCGATAAGCCATATATTATTCTTCCCTTCCACTGATAAAGTCGACGCATATTTTATACGACCGCAACACGCTTATCCACTCACGAAGTCGGGCGTGAGCACGCTAGGAACATGTTCGTTTGATATCAGATGGAAGCGAGGGTCAAAGAGACAGAGAAAGAGAGAGAGAGAAAGCATAGAAATATCTTGAGCGGAGAAAAGGGAGGGAGCGAGAGTGCAAGAGAGAAACAAAAGGAGAGAGGCTGAACGAAGTCAGGAAGAAGAGGAAGCAGCGCTGCCACATGCAAGCAAACAAATTCTGCGCCGTTACCATCCATTCAAATGGCAGTTGGCGACATGAGGGCCCTTTTCGTCTAGAATGCCAATAAAAATGGCACCATAAATACCGTCCCACCATTATGAACACTTATATCACTCGTGATAGCAAATAAAAACAAACTTCCTCATGTCTCTAAAGATCCGCTGACAATCTCTGTTGATATGACCTTGAGTGGAAAGTGGCTGTTCCTTCTTTCTTTCTCGTAATGTAACTGGGATGGGATGAGAACTACGTGGTGGTTGCGAGACTGGCAGGTGGTGAGAAGGGAAAAGGAGAGAAGGAAAAAAGGGATGGAGAGTGAGCGGGGACACGGTGTGAGGTGACGCGCGCAAGAACTACCGCGCACACGTAGCTGGCAAAACAATGTTAGGGGTTGAGAGAGAGGGCGAGAAAGAAAGAGAGAGATAGAGAGTGGGAAGAGAGGGAGAGAAAGAGAAAGAGAAGAGGGAAAACACAGTGCAAAAGAAAGAGGGAAAGAGAGATAAGGTAGAAAAGAGAACGGCTAGGCGTATGCGATGCCAGCTACAAGGTTAAAACCACCGAGCGAGATCACTAGAGAAGTGAACGACAGAGAGAGAGAGAGAGAGAGAGAGAGGGAGAGAGAGAGAGAGGATAGAAAGAGCAGAAAGAGACGACAGAGAAGTAGAGGATCAAATAGAGTAGATGACAGAGGAAAACGGAAAGCTTGACGAAGGCAATGGTAACAGAGAACAACTGTATGACGGAGAGAGAAGAGAGAGAGAGGGAGAGAGCAAGAAAGCGAGTCTGAGAGAGCGTAAGAGGGAGAGAGCTACAGAGACAGAACGAGAGAAGAGCGAAAGAGAGAGAACAAGAGAAGAGAGAGCGAGCGAAATAGAGAGAGAGAGAGAGAGAGTGACTGAAAACGAGAACAGCCAAGAGTTGCCGGGGAAAGAATAGGAACAGTAGTACAGTTCATATCGCTACTTCACAATCTCAATCATATTGTTACCCTTGCTCTCATCTAACCGTACCATCATAAGAGATTAGAATCTGGTTGAGTAATCGGTGTTGAGTACACAAATCTTGAAGACATGAAGCATCGCGTGTACTGTAATTGGTTGTTCCTGGCTATAGGAGAGAATTATGTAGACTTGAACATGTTCTTAATGCAATCATTTGCGAATTATTACTGTATAATTAAATTACAAGTTTTATTGACAAAATGCAATTAATGTGTCCTTTTGAAAAGATCTATGAAAGAATGAAACCGATTGTCAGAATCACTAAAGGAATGCAGAGAAGTGTTCAATGAAAGTAAGAACGAGGGTGGTACGAACTTGAATTAATGGTAGGAAGACGAGCATGCCTAGAGAGAGAGAGAGAGAGAGAGAGAGAGAGAGAGAGAGAGAGAGAGAGAAAGAGAGATAGAGAGAGGGAAAGACCCAGGGAAAGGTAGAGAGAGAGGGAGAGAGTGAGCGAGAGACAACGTAAGAAAAAAGTATGGATAATGCAAGGACTCCTCAATTGCAACGTCCTGAAACATTGAATTCATGAGGGCTCATTTCGACAGATGCAAAAACATTTACAATTGCCAAAGGACAGGCAGAGGAGGAAATGATTGAGCGACGAAGGCGATGATAATAATGTTAGAGACAGCGGCCACACAGGAGAGACGCAGATGACAAAACATTGAGAGGGAGAGAGCGAGCGAGACAGGTAAAGAGAGAGAGAGAGAGAGAGAGAGAGCGCGACCGAGAGAGAGAGAGAGAGATGAACATTACGCCATAGAGTTCTGAAGGCAGGGACAACCATCCGCCGACAGCCAAATTATATCAAGTGAACTTTTAAAGTATCCTGCAAGACCAGTTCGAGGAAGAGTAAAGGTGGAATAGTGAAAGGAAGTCATTATTCTTGCAGAAGACAGCAGTCCGCACAGACATGTAATCAACTATAATCAACAGTGGTTGATGGGCACAAAAACGAGGCGACATTTCCAATGTGAACACTGACTTTATGAGAATAAAATATCAAACAATTGGATCCAATAATAATCAGATTTTTTACGATTATATGATTATGTTTACAGAAATAGCAAACTGTTCTGGGCAATTAGCAAAATCCTTTCTCTAAAAATCCAATTATAAGTCGTTGTCACATGGTGTTGTTAGGGACACGAAAATGTCCTCTTTCATTTCATTTATTGCGATAAATCATCGCAAACAAAGTACATTCATTCGCATTCATTTTGGTGCGGAACCTTTATGTACTTTCTTTTTCTTACAATGCCTCTCTCTGACTTTCTCTGTCTCTCTTTCAATCTGTCACTCTGTCACTTTCTCTTGATGTCTTTCCGATCAAAATAGGCGCAAAAATCGGGGCGATTCATTGGAATTTTGGGAAGATATGAAAAACTGAACTCCACCCATCCAAAATGCATTTCTTTAAGATGCTTAATTAATGTCAGCCTCACCATTCTCTGTCCGTCTAGGTGATTTATCGCAATGGTCAAAATGGTTTCTTCCGTTTCTAGACTGATCTCTCCATTTTCCTACCTTTCTCCGTCGATCTAGCAATATTCTGTTATGTCAATCTCTATTTACATATATCTCTCCGTCTCGATATTTCCATTATTCGCTCCTTTTCTCTGTCTCTCTTTCCATAATTTTTCAAATTCTTCTCGCCAAATTACTCGGCAGAGCAGCTGGACATTCTGTCCAAAACTGTTCGAGCGGTGTGACCGTTTTGTGGAAGAGGACACTAGAAAATGGCACAAGAATGTGTGAGGATGGAGACATTTAGAGAAAGAAGAGGAGGAAAGAGAAAGAGAGAGAAAGATAGAAAATTGAGAAGAGATATACTGAGAGCGGGAGAGGGAATTCCATTCAGTAAAGGCTTTCATCTGCCAACATTAAAAAGGAAAAGAGATCAATTTAAAATTGCAATCGGCGTTCCAACGGATTGCGGTATTATTGAGCAGCAGGGTAACAAGGATATCCCTACTCGTCTCCTCTCCCACTCTCCCAATCAGCCATCATCATTATCTCTCTCTCTCTCTCTCTCTCTCTCTCTCTCTCTCTATCTCTCTCTCTCTCTATCTCTCTCTCTATCTCTCTCTCTCTATCTCTCTCTCTCTCTTTCTCTCTCTCTCTCTCTCTCTCTCTCTCTCTCTCTCTCTCTGCTCACTTTCAATCTATCCCACTTTCATTCTCTCCCTCTCTCTCACTATCTCTTTCTCTCCATCTCCTTCTCTCTCTCTCCCTCTCGCTCTGACGCTGCCACAGCTTCGCGAAAGGATTTACTCCAGCTGATCCCCACACGGATATGTTTGCTCCACAAAACAATGCTCTGTCCAAAAACAAAGCACTGAAATCGTCGGCAATTAAAATGCTTGCAATAAGCGCATTATGCAACGTCATGTTTTTTCATCGTAAATACATACATTTCATGTTGTTTGTCAGTTACCCGAGCAAACAAAAAAAAGTAGAAGGGGAGTTGGCCAAAAATCATTAGGAAACCATCACAAAAGCAGAGATACCTTAGGATGATTGAAGTTGAAGCCTAATGCTGTGGAAGACGAAGAAGAGGGCCACTTGCTTCTCGAGAGTACTCCTGCCAGTCGCACACGAGATTGCATGCACAATTCGAGTTTAAGCCAAACAAAGTAACAAAGTCATATAGACAGAGAGAGTGAGAGAGAGAGAGAGAGAGAGTGGGAAATAAGAAGAAGGCACTTCAGTTCTAGCAGTTATTGTAATGGAAGTTGTCAAATGATATGTTAGTTGCATGGTAAAAGGAGGGGACATCACGGTTTATCTCAATAAACAATGATGAGAAGAAAACCGCTGACGAAGATCCAGCGAGGTGAACACGATTTCAAATACAATGAAAGCAGGTAAAGCGAGAATGAACACGTGGATATACTAATGAGGGGGTCAGGCAGGCAGGAAAGATACCTACTACTTGTGGAAAGGAATATTCCATAACAGCGAATGCGTTATTTGCTTATTTATTCATACAAAAACCTAAAATTACTCAAACATACTAGATAATTTTGTTTTTCCTTCAGCTAAACATGCACGCCTTAAACACATCAAAGTTGACAGTTCTGGGTCAGAAGCAGATGCCGCTTTAGAACTGCTTTGAGCCATTTCATGGTCTCCTATGCAGGCTCTACTTCATATGAGCAATTATCAGGAGTATCCGGGTGGGACGAGGATAAAAAGGAGATTGACTGATCACTGCAGCTTTGCTCCTTCTATGATGTTGCTTCAGACTCTTCTGCTCCTTCTCTCCACTCCTTCAGCTCTAGGAGTTCGTTTTAAATCATTCCTCAAATAAAAAGAAAAGTACGTATGTATATTGCAAACTAATTCTTTTTACATTCAAGTAATGTAATATTTCCCATTCTCATATTGCCTTTAAAAAAGTGAAAATTTCCAGTGTTTAAAGTCTGGTGGCTGCGGATGCTGCGGCGGAGGTTGCAGAGCACGAGTCAGTAGCAGCATATGACAGACCATGCAGCATTTTTTCAATATCCCTTTATTCTTTAAGCCTCAATGATATGTCACAAAGTGCATTACTGAGGTGGATTTCACTCACAGAAAGAGAACATTAATGTATTCGCTTCGTGCATTCGATATTTAAAAAAATCTCCGCGAGAAAATACATTTATATCTCTTAAAGTGTTTTTAATCATATCGATTGAATAAGTCTCCAAATGGCAGTTCTTGCTAGGCGCGCGGCACCCTTCATCTGGAAGGCGAGAACGCTTGGCCAGATCTACAGGCTGCGACTCTGGGAGTCCCCCCAGGCCGCATCCAACGCCACTCTGATCCAGCTTCGTGTCAGTTCCAATAATCATGAGAGTCATCTTTTCTAAAGTAACATTAGCTATTGCATTACCACAGCCTGCTTCGAATAAATGCTTCCATCCCTTCCACCCACTCTTTCTCTCTCACTTTCTCTCCTTCTCACGCCCTCTCTCTCTCTCTCTCTCTCTCTCTCTCTCTCTCTGTCTCTTGATATTCCTTGTCAGGACCCGAACTACCTGTTCGGTGCGTGCTGTGCTGAACGAGGCATTCCTCCGGCCTGTCGCCAGCACTGCAACTTTCAGATGTACAACAAGGATCTTGTCAGAATATCAATGCAATTTTTTTCATTGATGACTCATTTAGTATATAAAAATAATAATTTTTATTAAATCTTTAGTAAAAAAAAATTTAAAAAAATAATAAAATGAGTTCTGTTACGATTCTTAAGCTGAATGAAATCTTCCTCGGCAAACACTACTGCCCGATGGATGCCATTGCTGAGATGCACTTCTGTGCAGCACAAGGAAGAGATCACTCGCAGTACTGCCGCGCGAGGGTCAGAGAGAATAATATGATACATTCAAAATATATCGACCAAGATATATTCAATAAAAAAAATTGAAATAAAAAATGTTTAACTTTAGAAATTTGAAGCACATTGTTTATCGTTCTCTCTGCGTCATTCTCTTTGTCTCCCTCATTCTCTCTCTCTCTCATTCTCTTTCTTCCCCCATAGGGAGTGACGTCAGTCCTGGCTGGTGAAAAGTGTCTCACCTTCTGCGACCAGATCCCTGACAAGCGCACGCACGTCGACTACTCGTACGCCTCGTGCTTCGACCGCTTCGACGACATCAAACAGTCAGAGCTTACTTTAAAATTGTATTATTATTATTATTGAACTATTATTTTTATTTACTTCAATAATATATTTCTTTATTTATCCAATTTTTTTATAATTATGAGCTGATATCAAATTAATTTCCAACAATCAGGTGCTTCTACACAAACGTGGCGAAGAAGGCAGCCGAATATTTTGCGCAATAAATTGTAGTGACTCCAAAATGTTTGAAATCTCCCCTTTCTCCTTGCACTCTGAATGCGTCTAATCAATCCGAACAGTGTTTTTTTTATATTTTACCTTTACCCTGCAATGGTTTTTAATTGTTATTGTTTCTCATTTTCTCGGTGCGATAATAACTGGAGCTTGAGCTTCTTCACCACAGTTTTAGGGCAAATATTTACTCTCTTGGAGTTGTTTTTTTAAACCTGCATTCGTACATTCATGCTTCCCTATTTCTGTCCATTCAATAGCTCTTGTAATACAACTTAAATATTGAAAATAAATCCATGCAATACACGTACGAATGTGCCTTTATGACAAGAAGACATCAAAGAATTCTTAAAATGAGCTTAATACATGCCCTGTCAAGTGTATTTGGAACGGGATGTCAAAAGTACTCCTTCGCTGCAAAGACTATAGAATTGTTTTATTGAATGCTCCGGTTACACGAATTTCATCAATGGACTTGCTGCCCTAACGTCAGTCAATGTTGCTGGCCCGGTTTTCTCTTCTAGTTTATAATCATTTAGAATAACCGAAAAGCATTAAAAAATTTCGAACATATGCACATATTCGTCAATTATAAAGAAGGTGAATTTAGCTGGCATTTCCTTATAATTTCAGGATGTGCACATATGTACATACTCGAGACTATGACTGCCGATTTTGTGTTTGTAGGAGCGATGGCCCTTCAGAGCTGCGTTCTCTTCGCAGTGCTCCTACCTTCTCTAATGCCCAGTGTGGCCTGCCCATCCGAAGAATAGCCTGGTGTAACGAAGGTCTTCGCTGTCGTGCAGATGTGAATGGGACTGGGAACTGGAGCAAGAACGCTTTTATGCTCACCATGAGCGCTGATAGGCAGACTGACATATCAAGTCAAGAAAAGCTCACGTGAATTCTTATTCTTTCGTGAGTGCTTATTTATAATGCACTTGAGTTCATTAGAATATGAATGCAGGGGTAAGGAAATGAGGTGATGGATTCATTCTATCTTTCTCTTTCTTCTTCTTGCGACGAAAATGGCAAAGAAAGGAGTGAGCGCACATTGAGAGAGCACCCCCCCCCCTGACCCCTCCTTTTGTTTTAACCATGTAGTAGGTGGAAAAAAGAGGCTTACAGCATGCATTACTACACTTACAACAGACAAATAATACCAGATTTAGGAGGCTCTCACTGAATGCTACACGTTCGCAAAGGATAAACTATTGGATTCTCGTTATTGAATTGGCCCACAACGATTGATGCAAGCGCCATTTGAAGATATCGAGAAAAGAGCAAGGACAATGTAGAGAGAGAATGAGAGAGAGAGAGACAGAGAAAGAGAGAGCGGGCGAGGGAGATATGAAAAGAGAAAGATTTGAGAGATATTGGCATACAGAAAGGGAAAAGAAAGAGAAAAAAGACATGGAGACAGGGAGGAAGTTTGGTGTAGAAAGGAAAGCAGCGTTATTTCAAAAGCAGCAACTATGATGAGAGCCCGACACCCCACAGCGTATTTGCATCATATCACCAGGGAGACAGACCGGAGAAGGAAGAGAAGGCGTCATTCATGCTGGCAAAGTAGATAGACACCATTGCCTGAGGGCACCATAGCGAGAAGTGTTGCCAGGCTAAGCGACTGGACTTTCTTTGTACTTGCGGCGGCAAAAAGAGGGGGTACTGAAAATAACAAACAACTAAGCGCATTGTTCTTTCTTCCTAGGTTGCTTGCTAATTTCGGCACCACGGTATAGAATCGAGCAACAGGAAAAAACCGCACAATGCCCATGAATTAGATGGTGCCGTATCCTTCTTTGGCCATTCCCCCGCATTTATCATCCTCTATCTTTCGCTCTCTCTCTCTCTCCGTCTAACTCTCTTCATCAAATAAAATTGCCTGCTTAATTAATATCTGCTGTGGTTTCTTAAGTTTGTTTCCATTCGTTGTATATGAAGAATATGCCAAATACATATCTTTATGCACCAAAGAAAAGCTTTTGTTCGTGAAGAGCTAGAGATCCTCTTCTCGTTTCGTCGGACAGCCAAATTAAGTACAAGTCACTGATTTTTCATCGAGTAAACACTTTCATAAAGGCGTAAAAATATTTAATATTTACTTTTCTTTACTTATTGTTAGTCACTACTATATAATCACTTTCAGAGCAAGTAATGTCAAGAGCCATTGCTCTAAGTGGAAAACGACCAGAAATTCAAGGTTTAAATGATTTTTTTTTAGCTATGTGCAAAAATGTTTTTACGCATGACTACACATGCATATAATTAAATAAATATTGGCCAATTGCTTGAAGGCCTCCGCTGCCTCGCCATCCTCGCTGTGATCTTCTTCCATCTTCTGCCCAAGCTGTACTGCAACGGCTTTCTTGGCGTTGATGTGTATGCAACATTTTTCACTTTATTTAAATTGCTAAATTTTAATAAAGCTAAAACTGCGTCGCGTTTTTTCTTCTCCAGTTTCTTCGTCCTCTCTGGCTATTTGATGTCTTCGATTCTTTCGCGTGAAAAGTCGTTGGCTCCTTCGGTGCTCCTTGGCTTCTATTCGAGGCGTTTCAAGAGAATCGTCCCGCTTTATTCTCTTATGCTTCTTCTCCTCATGGCGATCACTCCTGGTTTGGTTGTAATTATTTGAAGAAGAAAAAAAAGGGTTTTGCACGCTTCATTTTTTATTCTCACCATCAGATATATGTTTTTGCTATTTTATAGTGATCTTCCTAAAATCGGATCTGCACCATTTTGTCACTGATCTCGAGTGGGCACTGCCATTCGCCACAAACTTCCAGCTTATCACCCAGAAACAAGACTACTGGACGGAGGTATTCGAAGCATTTCGGATTCAAAAAGATTAAGTAAGATCTATCATAACACCGATAAATATGTGAAAATATTTTCACGCAGCGGGTTTAAGTAACCTGCCAAATAGTACGAGAGGGCCTAGTCCCAGAGTGAACGTGGCAATTCGAACCTGCTTTAAATATTTAAAATGAATGTCTAAACATCGTACGTCACAATTGAGAGTGATCAGCTAACGATAAGGTCTTCAACTCGCCGGTGCTGCTGCACGCGTGGTCGGTGGCCGTGGAGGTGCAATACTACGTGGTGGCCCCTCTCGTCATCGCCTCTCACTTTCTCTTCGCTTCCTCAAGACGAAGAATTCCGTGGCTCATCATGCAAATCGGCGGTTTGTCATCGCAAGTCAACTGCCTGAAATAAGCAGTATTCTTGTGCAATGTATGTACATATGTACATAGAAGCTCCCTAATAAAGGATAACAGCAGTACATTGAGTACAAAAGATCAGCCTGATTGTGACATAATTCTCTAATGGCTAAGTAAGTTCTCTATTCCCTATCCTTTGTATTCCCTAACCATAAGTTCTCTAATCCCTAAATTCTCAAACTAATCCCTTCCTTCTCTCATGCAGCCTCACTGACACTCCACGCCTTCTCCTCTTCAATGACGTCATTTGCTCTCCTCTTCTGCCGAGTCTGGCAGTTTCTCATGGGCAGTCTCGCACATGAGATCGAAGCAGTTCAATGCGCACTCCCTGTTCATCGAGATCAACTTTCTCTGCTGGAAGGTAGCAGATATTGTCATAGTTACTTTAGGATTCTCAACTTAAAGCTTCTTAATTATAGATTATAAGAGCTCAGTGCAATAAAATTTTCAAGAATGAGAAAAAAAACATCAATCAATTGACTATCAACCGGTAAGTAAGTTTATTCGAATGCAAAGTAATGTCTTGAAGAGACAAACAACATCTCCGTAAAGCCGGAAGAAAAGGCAAAGCGCTGCCGAAGAAGCTCGCTTTTATCCGTCTCCAATTTGGCACCTCTCTTCGCCTCCCTTCTCCTTCTCTTCCTGCTCTCTCTTCCGATCAACGTTCTCTCGCCTCTTCTCCTGAGACTTTCGTCAACTTCTATAACAGCCTTTCTGCTAGTTACTGACCGAACGTCAGCATACTCAATCCTTAAGAGCAGGTACAAGAAAAGCTCTTTACTAATTAAACAATGAAAGTGACATAACATTTCCGAGTCCTCTGCTACATCGGCGACCTCTCGTACGTCGCGTACCTCGCTCACTGGCCGGTCATCGTCCTCACTAAATATCATCTGGATGTCGCCGAGCTCAATTGCACACGTAAACCTGTGTGCTGACACGCTCTCTTTAAATTTAAACCCTTTTAATATGGAGTTATTTATCCAAAACTAAACAAGATGGAATATATAGCCAACCAAATGAATGAGTTTTGCACTCCTCAGAAGTGCTTGCGTGCCTCGCTCACACTCTGGTTATCTCCGTTCTGCTCCATCATTCACTCGAGTCCTTCTTCATTCGATCGAGTGCTTCTGTCGCTCTTATCTTTGTCGGTCAGGAGAAAAAAAAATGTTTTTAGTGCGTATTTGGAAAAGTTATTTATCCCAGGAGCCATATACGCCGCAATTATAACAGTTATTCAAGGCGGCCACTTGGAGAGATACTCGGCTATTGCGCACAGTCAGTGAAGCGACTTGAATGAGAATGATCTCATTGTTTCAGACAAAGACACTGAAGCTAGTATACCAAGCGATATAGACTCTTGTCCTTGCCCGTAGATCATAAATGTATGGCATGGCAGAAAGTGTCCTCTACGACGAGGCAATCTCATGGAACGCCAACGAAACCGACGTGCTCTACTACAAGAGACCCGGCCACTTCCGAGACGACATAGAAGCATTGTCCTGGACAAACTTCACGGAGGAGCCCGATCTTCGCGCCATCGTTGTTAGCTCACCTTTCCACTTTTGCACTTCTCTCGTGAGAACAGGCATCCCATGCTATGATGGGAGAATGGGTGCAGGAAGGAAATATTACTAGACACTGACGGGAGTAGAAAATTTTTAGCACGGAAACGGAACGGCGAAGATTCTTCTGCTCGGCAATTCCTTCGGCTACCGCGCCTTTCCGCTTCTTATTCGACTCTTTGCCGGACGCTTCAAAGAGTTTCGCATGTTCACGAAGAGCTGTACGTTGCTGCTTTTATTGTTCTTGTGTTTACTTTGGTGCTGAATTCAAAAATATGAATGATTTTGAACTCAATGGAAATATCATAAAAGAAAAACAAGAGATCAACACCACAATTTTACATCCTTGTTCTACGGATTTCATCAGGGGGAATTCAATTTACTCGAAATGGATATTTTGGGATGACACTGTGACGTGGGAACAAACTCCTCAATTGACAGCGTCTCCATAGCGAGAGGGAGAGCAAACTAAACTGAACAAAGAAGGAAAAAAAGTCGAGACCAAAGAAGAATGAATACTTCATCTTTCTCTCTCTCTACCTCTCTCTACCTCTCTCCGTAACTCTCTCTCGTTCTCTCTCTCACTTTCCCTCTAATCTCTCTCTCTTTCTGTTTCTCTCCATCTCTCGCTCTCGTTCTCCTTCTAAACTCTCCCTTCAATCTCTATCTCTCTCTCTATCTATCTCTCTGCAGGCTGCATGGAGCTCACTGAGAACTGTGACTTTTTGATCCCAAAGGCGGATCTTATTCTCGAAAAAAGCAGGCCTGACATCACCTTCATCATTCAATAGTCAGCAATGCTAACACATATGTATGTACATATAGTTATTATTTTTATTTATTTAGAATTTGGGCTTAAGAAATTATTCTTAAATTTATTATACTAGTTTACGTCAATGTTTATAAAAGAAAACAAAAGCCAAAATTAATTTTAAACGAAATGCTAAATGTGCGCAAGAGAAATTGCATTGAGTTGGGGCGAGAAGTTCTACAAGGAACCGGTGGCGCAACCTCTCGCGAATGATAAGCTTTTCCAGTACGCGCAGAAGAGACTCGAGAGAATATCGTCAGTTTCGGATTGTTCCTTGGCTCTGACAATGAGCACATTCATGATAGTTCCCTCACATTTGCATATAAATAGAATGATTTTACAAAAACTAATTTAATAATTATGTACATACATATGTATGTACTTTAATAATTCATATGCAATGTTTATTTAAATTTAGATCCCTTTCTCGCTACGTTGTCCTCGACTACCCTTATCCGATGGCATGCTGCTATGATAGTGGCCCCGGCGTTGCTATGGCAATTTCAAAAAGGTACTCCTGACTTGCAAGCAAAAAAAAAAGCTGTTTAATAAACATATCGATGACTGTCATCTTTATATATCTACAGCTTTCGAGGAAGACTTAATTGTTCCTCAATTCATGCCTAATTTTGCAGAATCGTTCACGGGAACTTCAAGTTTGATGACATGGTCAAGACATTTGCTGTCAGTTCTTCGACAATATCGTTTTATTTCTCGCAAGTATATGTAAATATGTATGTACTACATACAAATATATTGTAGTTCTTTAGGCCATTTTGCCAAATTGCGCCTATTTTCTTCTAATTAGCCTGGTTTGAGAACTTCACGAAGGAGCGTGCTTCTGTGACAGCTCGTCTGGACGCCCTCTCTGCGCCGAATCTCATTCGACACGACTCCGGAGAAGACTTGTGCTCGGAGACGCCCGGCCATTGCTTTTTGTATAATACATTAGTTCAAATACCACAACTAAATTAAAATCGCAACCAACCGAGAACTATTTCGTGTCGTTCAGCGTTTATGGCAACGAGTGCAACAATTTCGATAAGCTATTTTATAAAAAATATATTTAGGGAAACATTTGCGTTTTTTAAGAGACATTCAAAATGAGTAGCAATTAGCATTAGGCTACCATATTGGTCACATAAAAACTTCCTAAATAACCGTGACATTACAAGATACAACCGCCGGACTCTTCACGCGTACTACGGAGACAGAGCTTCTCATCTCACCAGCGCCGGCTTGCAGCTGCAGGAAAAGGCTCTCTCAGCCATCATCGAAGACCTCTTGAAAAGACTCTCCGGATGATTAACTCACAATAATTTATGCTTGTATACGATTTAAACTTTAAGAATTATTAAGGATTAATAAATATTGCCAACAAAATGCGGCGAAAACGCGAAGCGCAAAATATGAGTAGAAACAAAAAAAACCCCAAGCTCCATGGAGCAACCGAGGAAAAGGCCACTCTTTTGCATTCAGCATAGTGAGCTCTTTTGACATAGTTCATTGGATAGTAGGGAGCTAATTGAACAGAGAAAGGCTTACGTTAAAATTTGGTGCATTTTGCTGAGAACAAGTTGATGAGAAAATATTGAAGAGAAATTGTGGACAATTTACCATCAGCATGTTTAAACTGCTGACAACAAGGAAAATGTCTAGTCATGCCGCGGGAGCATCATTCAGATTAAGAGTGGGCGGAGCATACTCTTTTCGAGCTCTTTTAATGCTAGGTAAAGTGTGATTGCTCTTGTGGAATACTGAACAAAAGGCCACTTTTCTTGCTTGAAGAGTCGAACGTTGCAGAATTCTTTGCGTGGCATCTTCCCTTCTCTTTTTCCTTCATCTCCCACTTGTACTTTTGGCCTTCCTTACGTGGCGGCAGCTTACATTCAACAAATACTAACTAGATTAAAAGGTGAGGGGGCGATCGTCCATTGCCACTCCGCTCTTACATTCCGCTCTTCCAAGATGAAAAGTCTTTTCTCTTGCTTCTACCGTAACTTCCTTTGTCTCGAGAACTACCATTTTCATATTCTCTCTCTCTCTCTTTCTCTCTTCTTCCCTTTTCAGTCCTTTCCAGTCCTTCGACCTCGTCTTTATTCGTCCCTTCTCCTTGCTGATAAACTCATGTATGTATATTTATACGTATTACTCATTGCCAAACAACATTCCTGAAAAAGATCGATGTTATATTTCAAATTGCCGCGCCCCTTCGCACTCTCATTCGCGCGTGCTATTTTCACAACTGCGAAATGCACGCGAGAATGAGAGTGAGGAATCACAGGGCAGACACGGCAATTCGAATCTACATTAAATATTTTTCGGTGATCGCCCTCCTTAAAGAAAGTCCACGAATGCTTATGTATGTACGTCGTCAACGTTATTCTTTTGAAAAGTCCGAGATAACGTGAATCTCTTTCATAAACATTGATGGCAAGCATATTTGGTGCTGAAGACGTCTCGTAAATATAAACGAGCTGTATAGTTGAAGCGTTTGTGTGTTCACGGCCCTAAGGATATTATTGATTTTCTTACACGATTTATTTCGAGACGAAGCGATTTACATTCGTTTGCAAAAAAACAATTGACGATATTAAGACAGGACGACGAGTTTAGAGATAGGCCATGTCGTAATTGTAATTATTAGTGAAATCATTATTCATTCGCGAAGCACTAAAGAATATCTCTGAGGAAAGTCACCCCTGTCCGATTCCAAACGTCAACGTGATGAGTTACTATGGAGAATAGTCGAGATCGTTTTTCGTCTCCACTTTGGAAACCATAATGGCAAACTATAGATAGATTTATTTCGAGATTAAGGTAAAATAGATATTATCTTTAAATATGGTTTTATATACGCAAATATCAAGCGACGGTTTACAATCGGCAATTGTGCAGCAAAAGATAGAGAAAACAAGGAAGTCAAGACTTGCTTTTATCGCGATAAGAGAGAAAGGGAGAAGAAGAGAGAGAAAGAGCGAAGAAGTGAGCAAACAATAAAGAAAATAAGGAAGATTCCGATAGTGAGTTACAGAGAGAGAGAGAGCGAGAGAGAGAGAGAGAGATGAGAGATGAGAGAGAGAGAGAAAATAGAGAGAGAGAGGGAGAAGAGAGAGAGAAGAGAGAGAGTGAGAGAAGAGAGTGAGAGAAGAGAGAGAGAGAAGAGAGAGAGAAGAGAGAGAGAAGAGAGAGAGAGAGAGAGAGAGAGAGAGAAAGAGACATCATGGTCGAAGGAAACTATTACTCCGCCCACTTCTTCTTATGTCATACGTATTTCTGCCTGCGATTTTAAGTGCAAATGCCCTCCAACATGAGCATTCTGCATACATACACTTGTGTCATACTTGTGTCAAGTCTTTGTCATTAAAACGAGCAAACTATATTTTTAGATTAAAAAGGGGAAATAATAATCAATATATTTAGTTTTTCTTATATTTTACATGTTAATATAATTTCTCGTTTTAGAGATAGCCTTAAGTGTCACAAATTGCATTTCGTTGTTGTAATTATCTCTAATAAGTATCCTCTCTCATTTCTTTATGATTAAAATAGCATTGCAAGACTCACGTTACTTTTTAGTAGAATATTTTACAATATTCCATTCTCATTCTTATCTGCGTGTTCACTTCATTTCGTTTCCTGTTCTGTCTTCTTCCTCTCACATAATCCACCTTTCTGACTCCCGGCTCACCACAAGCACTCCATCTTCTCCATATCTGGAAATCAGCAAAATAAAGTACGAATTAGGCTTGTTTATCACCTGTAAAATTAGGATGGTTCGTTGATGGTAACAATGATATATATTTTTGCCATTTTAGCAAGAGAAGGCAAAAACATGCCATAAAAAACCCTTTCTTCTTTTCCTTAACGTTTCTAACGTTTATTGTTCTGTCTCGACTAAAGGCCAAAATCTATAATGTTTTTTTATTTATTTGAACAATCATAACATTTAAGCTTACTTTTCGACGTGCTTTGCCGCAATCGCGAATGCCATATGATTCATTAGCCATTTTGTAGTTTCATACCTTTTGTTTTGTCATCTTTGCTCCATTTCTCGTTTGATTTGTCTTGTCAGCCTTATCGTTAGAGAAGAGACTGCCACGTCTATGTCACTAATCAAATGTCAGGCACGAAGCGACAAGAGATTCAAGGTATTCTTCTCTTTTCTGGCATCCTTTCTTCATTACTCTCTTAATCTTCATCGAATAGTATTTCAAACAAAAAAAATCTCCCTTATAGGATTTTTCAAAAAATATCTATAAAACTAATTAGGCCTCCGCTGCGTCGCCATCCTCGCTGTGCTCTTCTTTCATCTTCTGCCCAAGATCTACTGCAATGGATTCCTAGGAGTCGATGTGTATGTGTAATTTAAAAAAAAAAATCTTAAATTGCTTTGGAACAGACAGAGCTCAGTCATACACCTGCAACGATGCATATTATTTTCTTATCAAGTGTTTCTTTCTTCTTTCTTTTCACTTGCTTTATCTTATTTGCCAGATTCACTCTATATCATATGTCACATCATTATTTGATATATGAATAAATAAAAAATAAATAAATAAATATGCATTCTACTATAAAATGTACTTGCTGCATATTTCTTGTTATTCTTTTACTAAAATCTTTCAGCGAATATTTTTCCAGTTTCTTCGTGCTCTCTGGCTATTTGATGTCTTCGATTCTTTCGCGTGAAAAGTCGCTGGCGCCTTCGGTTCTCCTTGGCTTCTATTCGAGACGATTCAAGAGAATCGTTCCGCTTTATTCTCTTATGCTTCTTCTCCTCATGGCAATTACGCCAGGTCGATTATACAAATATTTATTCTTTTTGAATTAATTTTTAAAAAAAATTTTTGTATAAAAAAAACTCCGTAGTTTTACATCTTCTTTTGCATTTACAGTGATCTTCCTTAAATCCGATCTCCATCACTTCATTTCTGACCTCGAGTGGGCTCTGCCATTCGCGACAAATATTCAGCTGATCATAGAGAAGCACGACTATTGGTCGGAGGTGGGAATGGATTGAGCAAGTTGACAGACCACCATTAAAAATAGTAATCAATATATGATGAAAGTTATTATTATGCTCTTAGGTCTTCAACTCGCCTGTGCTGCTGCACGCGTGGTCGGTTGCCGTGGAGGTGCAATACTACGTGGTGGCCCCTCTCGTCATCGCCTCCCACTGGCTCTTCGCTTCCTCAAGACGAAGAATTCCGTGGCTCATCATTCAAATCGGCGGTTGGTTTCTAAACCTTTTTAGACTTGACAAGCACTCAATGCGACAGTTAAAAAAAATGATAGAATTTCGAAGGAAATTATGCCTTGTTTGAGCTTCGCTGACCCTTCACGCCTTCTCTTCCTCAATGACGTCATTCGCTCTTCTCTTCTGTCGAGTCTGGCAGTTTCTCATGGGCAGTCTCGCACACGAGATTGAGGGAGGACAAGAAGAGAGCAAGCAGCTACCAAGGCATGACGCTGTGCCGTTGATTGATGGTATTTATTTTATAATCTTTTAAGCAATGATAATAAAGATCGTAAAAATAAATAGAAATTAATTTAAAGATGACCAGCAAAACGACGAGAAGACAGATGAGCAACTTCATCGCTCCCGACAGAGTGCCTCCTTCGCACCCGCTAATATGGCCTCTCTCTCCATCTCCATAGTACTTTTTCTTCTGCTCTTCCTTCCAATCACGGATCTCTCTCCTCTTCTCCTCCGACTTGCGTCAACTTCTCTCACTGCTTTTCTGCTCATCATCGACAGAACATCGAAGTATTCGTTCCTCAAAAATAGGTAATTGTTTATATTTATATACATATATATATATATATATATATATATATATATATATAGAGAGAGAGAGAGAGAGAGAGAGAGAAAGAGAGAGAAAGAGAAAGAGAGAAAGAGGAGAGAGAGATGGGGTGGGGTTGAACTCTTGAATTACTTATCAGCGATACCACTGGATGAGAAATGTCTTCACTGCCAGGCAATCATCCTAGTCCGTGGGTGTAAAAGGGCGTAGCCCGATGTATGTATGTACGTGTCCCTGCTCTGTTGTTTCTTATCTAATAATGCTGGATCATTTGTTGAGACTGATATCGCAAAATTACCGACGCTTGCAACAGTAAACCTATAATAACTCTTGATTGATTAGTGAGACAGCAGCAGGCTCATGCTGAATGGAACGCATTCGAAGTTCAAAAAAGGAGCAGAGCCTGTAAATATATAATTACTCCGATCTATCTTATTATGCTTGATTAGTTTATTTCATGAGATTTCATTCAAAACTTGGTAAAGCATGCCTTTTGTACAACAAGAGTTGTGACGCTTTGGTTAACAAATTGACAATAGAAAAAGGGCGAGAACTGGAACGAACGCATTAAAAGAATATAATTATTTGTCTCTTTTTTGAAATCGTTTTCTGATATTTTCTTATATATTAAAACAGTACATCCTTCATTATATGTGGAAGAAGGATATAAAATTGTTGGTAAAGCCGATTGACCTACCTTTGCAGACTCCTCTGCTACATCGGCGATGTTTCGTACGTCGCGTACCTCGCTCACTGGCCGGTCATCGTCCTCACTAAATATCATCTGGATGTCGCCGAGCTCAATAGCTCTCGTATGAACGTTTTGATTACTATTGAAATGATTTATTTTTGTATACAACGTAATTACAATATCCTGAAATTAGAAAAAAATCCTTTTTGGTTCTATCTACAATCTTGAAGTTGGATATGATAAAAGAGGAACATGCATGATCATATCCATAAAACGCTGGAAGTTTAGCCCTATTCATTCCCTCGTTCTTGTTTGTCGAGGAGTCCGCTGATATGACTTTTGCTGTAAATAGCTCGCGCTGAACTGTTTTCATTACTTTTTTATTCAAGAGCTCTATAGGGAAGGTCCAGAGCCCCTTCGAGTTGACATGTTTCCTAATATTCATCATTTACGCAGAAGTCTCTTTATGCCTCGCCATCACTTTCGCCATCTCAATCCTTCTCCACCACTCCCTCGAATCCTTCTTCATTCGCTCAAGTGTCACAGTCGCCCTTCTCTTTGTAGGTTGGCAATTCAGACATTCATTAAGCTTCCTATAAGTTTTTCAAAAGGCATGTGCAGCAATGTTTTATTCGACAAAGGAGTATTTTCAAATGTCCGAATCAAAAATTATAACACAAATATCACAGGCATCATCTACGCTGTAACGATTGCTGTAATATATGGAGGTCATTTGGATAAATACGCGGCAGCAACACACAGTCAGTTAAAATAACAGATGTAATTTAACTAGCAGCAAAGTGACCGATTCAGAATTTCCCGAATTTTATTTACTATTTCATTCGATATATACATTCATACCTCTGTTGTTGTTTTTCGTCCAGAAGGAAAATTTTCCTTCATCATTTTGGACGTACCAAATGTCCGAAAATAAATAGGATTGCTTTATGACTTTTATAATCATAGAACAAATGACTGACAGAAAATTCGACATACGAGAAGGCGATCGCTTGGAATACTCAAGAAGCCAAGCTCGTCTACTATAAGCATCCACGCAACTTTAAAGTGGACAAGGAGGCTCTCAACTGGACGAAATTCAATGAGGAGCCTGGACTACGCGCCATTGTGGTAGGCATATGCATTTATTAAAGGGATAATTTGCATGATACCAATACAATTAACAAGACAATCTCTTTAGACATATTGTTTTACTTTCAATTAGTTTTCAATTCTTCTACAGTTTTGAACAGCCATTATGATCTTAGCACGGAAATGGAACGGCAAAGATTCTTCTGCTCGGCAATTCCTATGGCTACCGTGCGTATCCGGTGCTTCTTCGTCTTTTTGCTGGCCGTTTCAAGGAATTCCGAATGTTCACCAGAAGTAGTGAGTATCCGAGCAGTTATTTATTTTCTCTGGTAAAAGAAATTAAAGTCAAAAGTTCTTCTTGTAAACATGTCTATTTATATTTATGATGCAAATTAACAGAGGAACCCGGTTTCTAAGAAAATAACTATTTGAAGGCTGCGTCGAACTCGACACGAATTGTCAACGACTTGCTGACAAAGCTACAATAATTCTCGAGAAAAGCCGTCCAGACATTACGTTCATCATTCAGTAGTCAGTTAGTGCTTTTATATTTTCTATTTGTTTAGAAAAGATGAGGAGTTCCTCGCTGCACAAAGTTAGATTTCTGTGAAGCTTTCAATTAGATAAGACGTTCCTTAGAATAAATACGAAACGTTAATCTCTCTTTAGCTGGGGCAAAAACTTCTTCTCAGAAGTGAAGCAGCCTATTCAAAACGACACTTTTCTTCAGTTCGCCCAACGAAGGCTCGAAAAAATTTCGTCAGTTTGGCCTTCTTTATACAGATTGTAAAAATAAAATTAATATTGTTTGAGAAGGTCAGTATATTTTCAAAAAACTGTAAACTTTAAAGTTTGCTTACTGAAAATGCTAATAAAAATACTTGTAGTTCTTTGTCTCGCTTCGTCGTCCTCGATTATCCCTATCCCAAGCCGTGCTGTTTTGATGGCGGCCAAGGCGTGGCGAAGACCATTTCGAAGCGGTAGATCATTTTAGCTTCTTCATTTCGAAGCGGTAGATCATTTTAGTTTCTCCATTTAGAAGCGGTAGATCATTTTAGCTTCTCCATTTCGAAGCGGTAGATCATTTTAGCTTCTTCATTTCGAAGCGATAGATCATTTTAGCTTCTTCATTTCGAAGCGGTAGATCATTTTAGCTTCTCCATTTCGAAGCGGTAGATCATTTTAGCTTCTCCATTTCGAAGCGGTAGATAGTTTTTTTTAACTTCTACCAGTTCATGCCCACACCGGTAGAAGTGAAATATTATACATTTACATTCACTATTGACCGCATGTTTATATTTATGATGATGATCTCCTTCCAATTCCTATTTCATTCAAATGCCGACTTTTATAGACTGGCCCATGGCAACTACAAGTTTGATGACTTGGTCTACACAATGGATGTCAGTAACTGCTAGACCTACTTCGAAACTTGCTTCTATAGGAGCGCAATTACTTTCCCCATTCTAATTAATCCATCATCTTCGTC
The DNA here is from genome assembly GCA_945643635.1 of Allodiplogaster sudhausi. Taxonomy (NCBI): domain Eukaryota; kingdom Metazoa; phylum Nematoda; class Chromadorea; order Rhabditida; family Diplogasteridae; genus Allodiplogaster; species Allodiplogaster sudhausi. The sequence continues at coordinate 9,946,150 of CALZFC010000005.1, forward strand.
TTGAGGAGTTCTCGAAACAGCGCTCCAATGTAACGACGCGTCTCGACGCCCTCTCTGCTCCAAATCTGATTCGGCACGATCCGGGTGCAGACATGTGCTCGGAGACGCCCGGGCGATGCTTTTTGTGCGATCGCTTTTTTAAAATTATTTGTAAATCCCTAAAATACTATCAAAAATGGCTACGGGGAAGAATTCCTGTTTAGCAAAAATTTTATTTATATCTTTAAACTATAATAATTTGTCGTGGATGCAAATGTTAAGACTGCCAACTGTTTAAGTTACAACCGCCGCACCCTGCACGCGTATTACGGAGACCCAGCGTGTCATCTCACTAGTGATGGTCTTCAACTGCAGGAGGGGGCTCTCACGAAGATAATCGAAGACTTGCTCGCAAGATTGCGAGGAACACAGCATAATTGATACAAATATTAATAAAATACTGGTTCATTAATTTTGAAGGCATAGACTATGCATGAATACTAACAGGCTGGAGAGTCAGTTGAGAATCTCAACTTGAGATTTCCTTAAAGAGAACGAGAGAAAGAGTGAATGGTTCTTTATCAGACGAAGACAAAAAAACAGGGCGATTAATTGTTCTTGGGCAGAGGAGATAAAAAATAGACAACAAACAGGTGCTACTTTTTGTATGAGTGAGCATCCTAATTAATCTTCCTCTTACGTTCAGCAACGAACATATAATCTTCTAGTGTAAATCCAATTTCACAAACAAAATCCTCCTTTATTCCAACCGCTTAAAAATGAGGAAACGAAGGCATCAGAAATACCAGTATGAATTCTAACATTAGCGATACACTGCGTTTTTCACAGAAATAACGGTATGCGAACAGAAAAGAATCACAGAGACAGATCCCGATAAATTAACTTCGCACAAAAAAAAAACAAAAAAAATAAAAATGGTAACTCTGTAGCTCTCCTATAAAACATAATAACAACAGAAATACTATGAAATTAATTATGATAAATAATCGCTCATCCTAGTCTATTTTAAGGCTAGACTGGACGTTGGAAAAAGAGAAAAGATTGCCCATAAATAGAATGCCTGACTACACGAGAGTAATAAAAACTTGGAAAACTGTCTGGGAAGTTCTGTTGATAAATAAAAACGTTGCCGTAGTCACTGAGCAGATCATTTTCATTGCCTAATCCAGCTTGAGAACGAGTGAATATTCCTGGTCAATGCCCAGGTAGCAGTCGGACATCACGAAGAGCGACAGTTCCACAGCACCACTGCGAAATTCAATGCGTCTTTTTATGACAAACGTTTTAAGAAAATTAAATAATTAAATTTGCACCATAATAAACACAAATTATAAAATTAAAAATATTATTAATTACCAATTACAACTTGTATTGTACATTTTATTTTAATTTTATAAATAAAGATGCTTACGTTCGATCAGGCGTGACAAAGTGGATGGTTGCGCGAGCTCGTCCGACCACAGGAGGAAGAGACTGCAAAGTCAGATAGTATTTGTAATCAAAGATTTAAAAAGAAATTAACAAACGCTTCACAAATCTCAGGATAAGTTAAAAAGTACATTACACTATTGCACTTACAATTACTCCCCGTTATCACATGCATATTATCCCCGAAGAATTTTTGAAAGCTCTTCTAAAGTCTTTGCGTTGCTGCTTTTCGTCACGAAAAAATTATATTTCTAAAAAAAACCCTGTCAGAAAGAACCAAAATAATTTTTTTCTAGCAAATTCGGTGCCGCTGAATTTTAAGTGGATTAAATAATTAGTTAATTAGTAAAATGAGAACTAAAAAATCGAACTAAAAAATACAGCAATTTAGAAAGAATCTCTACCTGCGCGGCCAAAAGGCGATTCTCCCTCTTCTCTCCGAGCAGAAGCTGCCATCCTGCGGACTTCTCTTTGGGCCAACGGGGAAGGGACGCCTCGGGAGAGAACTGAAAAGGAACGTTTTCCCTTCTCTATATTAACAAAATATCTTTCTGTTTTATTAAAAAAAAAAATTATTTAGAATCATCTGCTGTATTGTTTTCTCTAATCCCGGAGAAATTATTTACATGATTAATAATAACATATCGATGAGAGTAAAACCTTGAACGGTCCCGTCGTCTCAAATTGCACGCGCAGAGTCACGGGCGTGTTGTGTGCCACGGAAATTGGCTGTAAAAAAGCAATTAAAATATTTTTAATGCCTGAGAATTAAATATGCGTCTCCTTCATGCTATGCAAGTACTTGTTTTAAAAGCTTAAAAAGATAAATGAAAATTTAAAAGTCAGAATGCTTCCAGAATAAAAAAAGTAAACTAAATTACAAAATTGTATCCAAAATTCACTACCGTAGCACGCATGGGATCTGATGTCAGCACTGCGTCAACATTCATCAATCGCGATCCAACAAGGCCCAGAATTGGGAAGCGGGAGAGCGCCGTGAGCAGCTGGCAAATTTAGTTGTATTTATTAAAGCTACTAAAAGAAATTATACCAGATACATATATACTTTTTCCAAGATATATTTCATTTCGAATTTTCAAACTTCCAGCCAACTACCTCGCTCTATTACCTCATCAGCCTGCTTCTCTTCCATGGTGGTCCTCTCCAGGACACACTTTCGATTCCTCTTGATAACGTCACCAATCGACTTGGCTTTTTCAATTCCGAATGTCGCTTGGAGTTGCGGGATCGAAGATGACGGTCTGAATGAAGGACATACCTCGCTCTCTCTCTCTCTCTTGCTCTCTCTTGCTCTCATACTGTCTCAATAATACTCTATCTCCTGCTCCCTCTCCTTCCCTCCTCTCTTATTGCCTCTCTCTCTCGCTCTCTCTTACTCCATCTTTCCTCCTCTCTCCCTCCCCCTCTCTCTCTCTCCACCAACGCGAGGACATCAGCCTCGGCAGCCGTGATGTGCTGGAATACGCCGAGTGGCTGGTCGTCATGCCACCTGGCAGAGTGGCACATCTGTGCGAGGATGACGGAAGAGAGCGCAGAGTGCAGCCAGCCACGCAGGCAGCACAATTCGCGCATCGCCTGAAATACTTTATTTTTTAGAAAACATTTTTTGTGAATAAGGAACAAAAAACTATTGTAAAATAACAGATGCTTTACATTTTATATATTTTTTAAGGAATATTTAACTTAAAGATAGCTTATTTATTAAAAAAAATGCACGCCTGAATGACTCGAATGCACTGATCCAACACGGACCGCTGGTCAGTCCGGTAATCGGTCTGCAGGTCCATTCGAGAGAAGTGAGCCTGAAATGTTTTTTTTACATTCTTTGGCAGCATTTATTCCATAACCGTGAATTTTTTTTAAAAGAAACAAACAATATTTAAATATGCCGTCTTTGGTGTTGCCTCAATATATTCATCTCTAAATTCATATGTATACATGTATTCGGCATCCACAAAAAGATCTCTCCAAGCTGTGCGAACCTGGAAGAGAAGATGAGCCTTTGTGTGTGGCGAGAGCATATCGCGACCGCCCAGGCGGACTCGCATCCCACGAGCCATTCTCCTAAAAAATTAAATTTAAAAAATTCAACAAAACCTTTTTCATCTTAAACTATTCCCACTTTTTGCCTTTATTGAATGAAAATGTAACTCAAGTTACACACGTTTTCTTGGAGGTCAAACAATTAACAAAAGATCACAAATAAAGTAAGTTAAAAAGAACGAAATACAACGTCAACTAACGCGTTGATCTCGTCTTCATTGTGTCGAACGGGAATTTCCGCATACTCGGGAACACCCTCAAATTATAATATTCCTATTTTTTAAGCGTAATTTCCTTTCAAGCTTTTGATAAAAACTTCCACGACAAAATAAAAAAATTTTCCCCAATCCCAAAGAAGTTGACGTTCAGCCAAATAACATCTCTGTGCCCACCACACACACGGCCCGATACAAAGGTAAAATGAATAGAAAAGAAAAGAAAACCCACACAAATTCCCTTTAACACCCTAATCAATCGTACCGTAAGCCACGTGAGCATCTCCTCAATGGTAGCCTCGTCGTGCATTGTCGTGGTGAGCTGCCGAATAGTCGTGTGGTCGAGGTAGTAGACAGAGGCGAGGCGGCCGAAGGCAGAGGAGCGAAGATTGCCTTCCTCCTTGAAACCGCACGAAACTTATCCGTAGTCTTTTTCAATTTTCCTAGCTCAGCCTCTCTAAATCTCTCTAAACCTAATGTCTCTGACAAGAAAAGGGCGAACTCAAGAGGCTCTTTTAAAATCGTCCACTCATCTTCGTTCTATTGGGAATAAAACTTCAAAAAAAAAACAGTAGTAACACATCAATCCTCGTACAATAAAGTCTGACTTTTAAAAAAGATAAGAAAATAAAGTAGATTCAATGGTGTGACTTAAGCAAACCTCCTCAACAACAATGCATTTGCTAGTGAGCAGCTCGTTGACCACGTCATTGACGATGGTCGACAGGAAACCCGTGAGGTTCTCCTCGGAGAGATCGTCCAGGCCGTAGAAGCTGAAAGATGCTTTATTCCGTCCATGGTAAAAGTTTCATTCTGGGCTAAAGAGTCTTTTCTACTGACTCACTTCGGTGTGCGTAAATAAAGTAAAGTAAACTAAGTAATATTACGTGGAAGTAACCAGAGAACATTTATTTCTCATGAATTCTTATGACCTCAATGCACTGCAAATTGAGATATTAAGAACAGGCTAAGGATACTAATACTTAAGTTGATTATTAAACTACTTTAAGTAGCTCAGTAAGTGAACCAACTTGGGATTGGCGAAGAGTCTTCGGTAGAGATAAGTGCCTGCGATGTACTCCATGATTCCTTGCCGGCTGTCGATGGTGCCAGCGTTGATCTCGGCGTTCACATGGTTCGCCAAGGCAGGCAGAAGGCTAAAAAAATAAGTTCTAAATAATTATAATATCATATCATGAGTGCAATTGTTATTTCAGCCCCTCTTACAATAAAAAGACATTTTAAATTCAACTTTGGAAATGGAATTTCTATTATTAATAATAATCTATAAAATATCGATTCCACCGGCCTCTTCCTCTAACCTCGACTCGACCGGGAATGGCTCGTAGAGGAATCGTTTGTAGAACTCCTTCTTCGAGTCTTGGACGTAGATGACTGCCACGGCAGAGGTGTCGAACTGGGGACGGCCAGCACGGCCCATCATTTGGAGGACATCTGGCATAGGAGAGACTATGAGCACAGGGAGAAAGAGAGGGAGCGATGGAAAGGAAGAAATGGAGAGAAACAGAGAGAGAGAGAGAGAGAGAGAGAGAGAGAGAGAAAGAAAGATAGCGAGAGAGAGAACGGCAAAGAAACAGAGAACGGACCAGTGACAGGGAAGTCGATGTACTTGTTCTCTTTGGCGTCAAAGTACTCGGTTCCCTTGACGATGACAAGATGCGCAGGCATATTTATCCCCCAGGCGAGAGTGGCAGTCGCGATTAGAACCTGGATCTTCTTCGCCGTGAACAACTGAAATGCAATAAGAGTCTTATTATAAGACAGATATCAATGCTAGAATACCATTGATTTGTGTTCAATTATAGATAATAAAACAAATTCATTTGGTATATAGGCCCAGGGTGAGATTCGCTATCATCAGTTGTGAATGTCTCTCATCATTGAAATAATGCCTTAAAGGAGTATGAAACTGTACAGTAAGTAATACATTTGAATTTACGTGATAATTTAAGTCCCGTCTCTATAAATCTCTCGCATTTGCCTCAGGCAAAAAGGAGCGAATTCAACAGTGAGTTTTTGACTCCTTAAAAAGAGAGAGAAACAGATAACTGACATGCTCAACGAGCGCTCTTTCCGTCGCTGCGAGACCCGCGTGGTGGAGGCCGATTCCGAAAGGAAGCGTCAGCTTGAGATTCTCATCTCTCACTTGATGAACGTACTCTTCGAGCTCAAAGAGGGCACATTCCTACTTTGCCCCCTCATTCTGATTTGAAATACACCATGCATGAATGCTAGCCATTCAATACTGACGAAAGATACATGAAAGAGCAAGTCAACAAATGCGTAGAGAAGAAACAAGTTAGAGAAAAAAAAGAAAGAAACGCAATTACCTCTTTTTCTCTTCTACTCTCTCTCTCTCTCTCTCTATCTATCTCTTTCTCTAACCTCTCTGATGTCACAATGCAGCCACTGCTTGGGGTCTGGCTGGCTGACCAGCAATGATATGAATGCCATTGCAGTCAGGCGAGTCTGCCTCCTTGACGCGACGAAAACGATTGTCGGCTTGTGCGGCGAGTACGTGAGAATGGCTGAAAATATTTAAAAAAAATTTAATTACAAATTGGTTTTCTGATTGCTAAAAAATATGTACTTCAATATAAGTTATAAGTTGTAATAAGTATTAAAATGAAAAGAAAAGAAAGATACATTGGAACGCCGGCTTGTTCATGAGTGCCATGCGCGGGCAGTAGTGCTGGCCAGGGAAGCCCTTGATGTGCACGTTCACTGGCACGGGACGTACTGACGGCTTGAAGTTGAACAGGCCAGACTGAAAGGAGAGTGTAGTGAGAGGGAGAGAGGGAGAAAGAGAGCGAGAGAAACAGAGAGAGTAAGAGTGAAAGAAACAAAGAGAATGACAGTGATAGAGACAAGGCGAACTCCGCCGCAGAAAATTCGCTTTAAAAGATCAAGTGTTAATTCATCATCTACTGGTAAAACAATCGCTCAATTTCACCAACTTTTTCCTAAACTAAAATTAGTGTTAATTTCCTTGACAATTTCTGCTTACACCTCTTCCTTTCCTTCCGGTTAAACCCCTCGTACCTCCTTGATCCCGAGCCACGCTGCGACATCTCCCGCATTGGCGAGCGCGGTGGACAGGCCGATCAGGCGGGCCGGCTCGGAGCGGAGACAAGAGCGACGGGTCAGCAGCTTCAGTCTGAGAGAGAGAGAGAGAGAGAGAGAGAGAGAGAGAGAGAGAGATAAAGAGTGAGAATAGGGGGACAGAGAGACTGTTATTATGCATTCATCAGTTTTCATTCATCTACAGCAATTAAACGAATATCATGAAAATAATTTTTGTAAATCTAATTTCTCAATAAGAATATTCACATAAGTGCCCCATAATCCATAATCTTTATCAACAAACAAAACAATTATAAATATTCAAGTAATTCATTAGTTTTGGTGAATGTATTTTGCAATGAAACAATATAAGATTTCAAAAAGTGAAATCTTGAAAGCCAGGAAAGAAACCTGGTGACGATAGCCTCAAGTACGTTGCCACGGTCCACTCCCAGAAGATGAATCTCATCAATGATGATCAGGCCGACATTTCTGACGTACTCACGGGTTGCCCAGCTTCTGGAAGCAGAGAAGAGGATTTCAAAATGACCGAAGGTGAAACCAAGCACGAGATAGAAGGAAAACTGAGAGAAGCGCAAACCTCGTGATGCCGTCCCACTTCTCTGGAGTGGAGATGAGAAGGGGCGCAGTGTTGAGTGCAGCGGCGTCAGGAGTGAAGTCTCCGGACAACTCCAGCACTCTCAAACACGCACATTACATGAATAGTGCTGCTGACCAGGGAATGAAAGCCACTCTCGAAGAACCAGCACAACAGTGTGGGGTAGAAGATTAGAGTCCGGAAATCGGGGTGGGTAGGAAGAAAATGGATTTTCTGTTCCAAAAAAAACTTGGTGGGTAAAGCTCTGAAATGGCCCAAAACCACGGTGGGTTTGTCCAATTGATAACAACCTTTCCTTTTATCCTCAGCTGCTGACATCTTTGATAGATCTGCTATTTCTTCTACTCTTTCTCTGATTAAAGCTAACTCTCCTAGGCAATTCGCATAACAATAAGAATAGTTATTTAAGAATTCCCTGTAAGAGTAACTATTAAAAACATCTCCTTTAAAGTAGTACAATTCCTCACCGATGCCCCATCTTCATCTCGAACTTCTGCCTCCAATCAGCGACTCGCTCTCGCACGAGAGCCTTCATCGGCGCAATGTAGACGCACTGTCAAAATAATGCATTTTGTCAACATTCTTCCGTTTTGTTTGTAGTTTGTCAAATAAAGAAATGAAGTTGAAAAAGACTAACAAAGAAACACAAAATAACTAATTTTTTTCAAAGAGTCCCTGGTTCATCCATGACCACAGTTCAATGTCAAAATTAAAAATAAAAACATTTAGCCCGGGGTAGACCCTAGAGAGACCCTCCATGATCATTAGAGAGAAGCTTCGTTAAAGAGCTGTTTGAGCAGCTAAAGAAATGAACAAGTATTTGCACCTTCTTGCCGGGGTGTGCGTTGAGCATGCGGAAGATGGCAAGCTCCGCCACACATGTTTTTCCAGATCCCGTCGGCGCACCCAGAAGCACATTCTCATCCGTGTGGTAGAGAGTGTGGAAGACCTGCGAGAGAGAGAGAGAGAGAGAGAGAAAGAGAGAGAGAGAGAGAGGAGAGAAAGAGAGAGAGAGAGAGAGAGAGAGAGAGAAAGAAAGAGAGAGAGAGAGAGAGAAAGCGAGCGAAAGAGATATGGGAGAGAGAGAGAGAGACAACGAGGAAAAGAGTAAGAGTGTAGGGAAAATTTATTTAAAAAAAATAGAGTTCGCAATCGATAAACATAGCGCGAAATTACAGAAAATATAGTGAGCATTTAATGGCGCCAAATTACCGATTAAAATACGTTAGTAGAACCCCACCCAACCTGCGTCTGAATCGGATTGAAGTGTTCAAAGGAGTAGATGGACTGGAACTTGTCATTTCGCAAGATGGAGACGGGAAGCGGATCGAGCGGGAGAAGGGCTGAAACGAAAGGGTAACATTAACATTCTTTTAGCAGCAAAAAGGAGAATAAAAATGAAAGGCTAAATACTACACTAAATTTTTAAGAAAAAGGGCTAAATACTACACTAAATTTGGATGAAAATCCTTATCATGAAAATTAAGTTAACGGTCAAATACTCTAAACTCGCATTCATATCTTTGTAGCACCTCTGTTCTTGCTTTCTTTTATAATCATTATTATCATTATTATTATTTAAGACATCACAGTTAATGAAGTGCGCAGGAGACAGATCACATACAAATATACTGGAGACGCGGTACAGAAAACCACATGAGCAAAATTTGATGGCTATATATATATATTTTAAATAAACATGTAATGGACAATTAAAAACAATAGAAAGAAGTGAAAAAAAATTCCTGTAAAGACAAAGTTGGCAGACCAAATAGAGGACTGACTAGTGTGCGCCGCTCCCTGCGGCGGTAGCTTGCAGTTGAGGAGAGAGAGGGCGACGGTGGAGTCCTCGCTCATGAAGTACTCGGAGGCCACTCGGAGTTGGAAGGTGCCGTGACGCGTCTCCTCTCGCACCGGAATCGTGAACACCACGCGTGTCTCCTCGCGTTGTTGCACCTGCAGATAACATTGTTTTTTTTTAAATTTATTTTCGATTTGAAGTATTCCACATAAAAGCATAATGTGGGGCTGCGTGCTTCAGTCGCCGATAAAAAAATAAGTAGGTCAAATTTCGAGGGGAGGCTCAGTTGCCGATTTTGAAATGGGGGAGATGCTCAGTTGCCGAATTGGAAAAGGGGGAGTAGCTCAGTTGCCGATTTGAAAAAGGGGGGGGGGTGAAGCTCAGTTGCCGATCCATAATGAGCAAGGCAAAGAGAATGAAGTGTATCAAATCCCAGTGAGGCACTATTTGATTACATGCTGTTACACTCTGTCTACCTTCAGTTCGAGAAATCACTGTACTACTCTATGCCATGTGCATTTAAACGATCTACCCCTCCTTTGTGGTCTCATGAAACCAGGGATGAAATAAGTTTAAAGAATAAAGAGAAGCGTATTATCTATCATTAGGCAAGCCCGTTTTTGAAACACAGACTTCCGTATAGCATCACTTTGAGTAGGTAAGGGCTGCATACCAAAGTTGACCGCGGTGTACAATACGTGCTCAAACGGTTAGCATGTATTTTCCACTGCTCTAGTAACCATCTGAATAAATTAATTGATTCTCTGCGAATATTCTAAAATCATTTCAACCGAAAGTGTGTTAGGATACGATCGATTTTATCATGCTGAACCTTCTGCATCTCAAGCAGAGTGAACGAATCTCTAACTGAAGGTAGACAGAAAAAAAGTTATCGTAGAGCTGTTTAGAATACGGCTAAACCATCTCACCATTATAAACTTCCCAAATATCACTAATCTCTCTCTCCCACTCCCTCTAACTCTTTTTCTCTCTCTCACACTCTCCCTCTTCTCTCACACTCTCCCTCTCTCACTCAACTCATTCATGCACTAGCCACGCTCTTTCTGCGTTCTTGTCTTGTACTCCGCTTCTCTATCGTCTCTTTCCTCCAACTCTTTCTTTCCCAGTCTCTCAACATCCTCGCACCGCTCCTAAGGAACCAAAGAGGGTCGGGAGAGGAAGGAGAGGCAGAGGTGGTAAAGGAGGAGGGATGGCCACAAAGGATCCCTCCTCTCTCTCACTAGTTTCTCTCTCTACAGCTAAACCATCTCTCTATTATAAACTTCCCTAAATATCATTTATTAACAAATCTTTCTACAAGCAGCGATAGTATTACGCCTAAAAAAATCGGCAACTGAGCTACTCCCCCTTTTCCAAATCGACAAATGAGCTACTCCCCCTTTTCCAAATCGGCAACTGAGCTACTCCCCCTTTTCCAAATCGGCAACTGAGCTACTCCCCCTTTTCCAAATCGGCAACTGAGCTACTCCCCCTTTTCCAAATCGGCAACTGAGCTACTCCCCCTTTTCCAAATCGGCAACTGAGCTACTCCCCCTTTTCCAAATCGGCAACTGAGCTTCATGCGGCCAATCGGCAACTGGAGCACGTAGCCATAATGTGGTACTTCAATATCTATAGATATCGTCAACGGGTCAGTTTTTAAAATATTAGGCGTTCAAGGGGTTAAAAACAGAGCATTCTTCACAACATTTCCTATAGCATACATGAAATGTTTTTTTAAATTGAAATTCTAAGGAATTGTGGTCAGAGATATGCTCACCTTCTTCTTGTTGACATGGAGGCGTTCGTGATGCACAATCATGTTCTCCTCCAGATTCTCCAGAAGCACGAAGAAGGACTGCAATATTTTCAATGGAAAGTTGAAAGTGGTAAGGAATAAGTAGGACTCTTTTGAAATAAAAATAAAAATGAAGAGAAAAAAGGATAATCGAGCCTGTTCAACATACATCTCAAATATTACATTGAAATAGAAAATAAAAGCTCTCATCTAACCTGACTGCCAGTCTTGCCCAAAAGGCGATCATTCCATTCAAAGGCAGGAGTCAGCACGGCTTCCACTTGGACGATGGTGCTAGAAGTAAGTAAAGATTAAGAGAGCCTCTCTGTATGCCTCCAGTAGGGCGTGCCCCAGATTCAGACGTTGGATTTCGAATGTGAAAACATAGTCGGGCATGGCACTGGGCCCCAGTAACAATATTAAATGGCAAAAAAAAAATTTTCAAAAAATATTTTTCCGTGAACAGGTAAAAGTATGGATAATTTCTGAATTGATGTATCTCGCTTCAAACTCAATATTTTTCAATTTTCTTTTTTTTAACGGAATCAACGTTGGATTCTGAACAAAATCAGCCCAGAAGTCTTTCAGTCAACTATTTTTTTTCACATCGAAAAATTACTTTTAATATTTGAATTTGACGGTTAAGTACCTTATACTCATTTGTGTGCGGGTGTTATATCTCAAAATGTAGAGCATTAAAAACTGTATAACATATATTCTTTTCGCTTCGTGTGCACTACCCCTAAGGGGTGGAAAATAGGCTCAAATATGGGTGCCTCGGATATGTAGGATTCAAGGAATGCGTGAAAAGAAGTTAAATTCTTGTTGTAACATAAAATGAACCATTTCATTCGATTCAGCACGTGCTTCTTTACAGAAAAGCTCCATATCAAAATTTCATAAAATTATCATCTTCCATGAAAAAAACGCATTTTTCGATTTTTCAGCCATTGTCAGAAAATGACCTAAAACTATTCGAATCGCTGTATTTTCAATGTTTTCAGTGAGAACAGAATGCGGATAGCACTATTCAGTACGCGACAAAATTCTCTACAACATACATCCATTACATCTGGATAGGGCTTCCCTACCAATGACAGTATCGATTTTCCTAAGGCGGCGCATCAAAACTAACAGATCCGCATTTTCCAACTTTTCGTGCAATCTTAATGTTTCTTACTCATCCAATGCATCATTCTGCTCCACGAAGCACACAAAGGTCAGAACCGATGTTTGTTTTACAGATGTCCCGTGGTAAAAGCCCGCAAAAGGGTTTGCACGCGCGCGGCTTCGAACCTGGGACCCATGACTTTCGACGTGCACAACCAATTGGCTAAAATGACGTTATAAAATTCATTTCTGGAAAATGCCAAAACCAATCTTAAAGGTTGACCTATCAGCCGATAGCTATTTTTGCGCTCTATCGAAATAAATATATCCGCCAAACAGTGTAAATTGACGGTAAGGTCAAATAAGTGGCCAAAATATTCGAACCCAAAAAAGTAGATCAAAAAAGCTATTCATCACAACGTGATGTAAGGGAAAGTTGTTCGTCTGAGCGAAAGCTATAGAATGGCATATAACATGTGGGGATAAGTTCAATCCGCGAAGAATAACAGCCGCGAAAATGTCCCCCCAAAATATTGACTTTTCATCGGACTCCAGGGCACTTTTTCGGTACTCTAACTAATAGAGAGGACATTCTTTATCAGTCACTATTATCTATTCGGCTGGAGAAAAAGTGCCCTGGAGTCCGATGAAAAGTCAATATTTTGGGGGGACATTTTCGCGGCTGTTATTCTTCGCGGATTGAACTTATCCCCACATGTTATATGCCATTCTATAGCTTTCGCTCAGACGAACAACTTTCCCTTACATCACGTTGTGATGAATAGCTTTTTTGATCTACTTTTTTGGGTTCGAATATTTTGGCCACTTATTTGACCTTACCGTCAATTTACACTGTTTGGCGGATACATTTATTTCGATAGAGCGCAAATTAGCTATCGGCTGATAGGTCAACCTTTAAGATTGGTTTTGGCATTTTCCAGAAATGAATTTTATAACGTCATTTTAGCCAATTGGTTGTGCACGTCGAAAGTCATGGGTCCCAGGTTCGAAGCCGCGCGCGTGCAAACCCTTTTGCGGGCTTTTAAAACGGGAGATCTGTAAAACAAACATCGGTTCTGACCTTTGTGTGCTTCGTGGAGCAGAATGATGCATTGGATGAGTAAGAAACATTAAGATTGCACAAAAAGTTGGAAAATGCGGATCTGTTAGTTTTGATGCGACCGCCTTAGGAAAATCGATACTGTCATTGGTAGGGAGCCCTATCCAGATGTAATGGATGTATGTTGTAGAGAATTTTGTCGCGTACTGAATAGTGCTATCCGCATTCTGTTCTCACTGAAAACATTGAAAATACAGCGATTCGAATAGTTTTAGGTCATTTTCTGACAATGGCTGAAAAATCGAAAAATGCGTTTTTTTTCATGGAAGATGATAATTTTATGACATTTTGATATGGAGCTTTTTTGTAAAGAAGCACGTGCTGAATCGAATGAAACGGTTCATTTTATGTTACAACAAGAATTTAACTTCTTTTCACGCATTCCTTGAATCCTACATATCCGAGGTACCCATATTTGAGCCTATTTTCCACCCCTTAGGGGTAGTGCACACGAAGCGAAAAGAATATATGTTATACAGTTTTTAATGCTCTACATTTTGAGATATAACACCCACACACAAATGAGTATAAGGTACTTAACCGTCAAATTCAAATATTAAAAGTAATTTTTCGATGTGAAAAAAATAGTTAACTGAAAGACATCTGGGCTGATTTTGTTCAGAATCCAACGTTGATTCTGTTTAAAAAAAAATTGAAAAATATTGATATTAAAGAAAGTTATGGGGACTTCAACTTTTCCATACATTTGCATGCCCAGACAAGGGAAAAAATTTTATAACAAAATTGACCTTCTAATTTTCTTCATAGTGCGCATGGGTACCCCAAATTAAATTTTGGATAACCAAATCAGAAATTTTTACCCCGGGGCAGGCCACCATGGAGGGCTGCTTGATCCTTACAGAGAGGCTCTCTTAATATAAGAATTAATATGCACAGCCATAAATAATAATTTATAGTTGAATTCATTAAGATACAGTAGATTATATATCTAAAGACAGAAATAAAAATAAAAGTCTTACTATGTGATCGGTTTCAGTCGTGCTTCAACTGCCATACGAGGAAGCATCCGAAGGGCGTCGTATACCTAAACATGTTTTTTTTAAATAAGCATTGTCGTATCTTTTGCCTCAACCATGCCACCGAGTAGCACGAAAACAAAAGGTAACAAATTTCGATAACAACATTTTACAAATATATTATTTTAGTAAGCTATATATTTCAGATTATCTCTAAAGGCAATGAAATTTAAAAAAAGGTGAAACAGATAATAAAGATGCCTTCTGTCCATCTGCGCTGAGCATGTTGTGGAGGTCTTTCGGGGTGAGTTCGAGGAGTCGATTCTCCGTGAGTCTCTTGCACTCGATCTTCTCCACCCAGTCAAGACGAATGAAGTCAGGCACCAGTTGTCTGCAAATCATAACAACATTGGTATTCATGGAGAGAAATTTTTATTAAAATTAAAATTTCCCCAAAAAGTTAACAGACCTTTGTGTTTGGATTCCACCATCGTGATTCTAGGCGCAAGTCTCTATGAACCCCTCATTTGATTCTTACAGAAAAGCCCTATTAAATGTTCACGGCCAAAAATTCTGCGAATTATCTGTTTTTGTGTCAAATATTAAGCTATGTAATTGAAGACCTCGCCAATTCTTTTAATACAACGATTCATTAATTTTTTTTAAATAGCCTACCTGAGTGGATTCTGATTCGGCCAGACTCGCTTCTCGATTCCCTTCGCCATCGTCAACATTCGTGCCGTCGTCTGAGCCCAGCCGTGCTTCAAGGCAACTTCGAAGTAGGCACGAGCAAGGCGACCTGAGAAGAAAGAAAGCGGGAGAGAGAAAGATAGAGAGGAGAGAGAGGGGGACAGAGAAAAGAGTAAGCGAGAGAGAGAAGACAGCGAAACAATGAACGTATTGAAAGAGTAATCAAACTGCTGATAGTTGATCTTGATAATTCGAAGAAAAAGAACTAACTAGCATTCTGTTCGATGTAGTACATTTCACTTGCAAGTGAGAAGGAGCGAATGTTGCAGCGGGAGATGTATCCCTGACAGATAATAAAATATTTTCATTCTTAACCTTTTGCTCACGTGTTTATGGCCTAATTCTCTCTCTCTCTCTCTCGCTCTATCTCCTTCTCGGCTCACTTTCTGATTCCCCATGCTGTCTCTCATTGCAGACCCCTGCCTCCCTTCTCACGCCCTCTTTCTCTCTCGCTCTTACCTGCAGCATGCAGTTGACTTTTCCCTCTGTGAGTGCGAGGGAGTCTGGTCTCATCGGCACTCTGCAACCCATGGATCTCAAGTCGCAGAGGTCTTCCGTCTCCTCTTCTCGAACCTAAAAAAATATATAATAATTAAACTGTGAGAAGAAAATTCAAAAACAAATAGCAATTTGATGAACAATATTATAACAACAAATTAGTAAATAGTGATGTAAATAAAATAAAATAAACAATAAAACCACTCTGGACGTACTTTGAGTTGGACAAACTCCTTGGACTGTCCAATCAGACCGAGGATATGATCATCTCGCATGTTCTCGTTGAAAATCACCGGCTGGCCTTCTGAACCCAGCAAACAGTTTACAGATATCATAATTTAATCCTTTTTTCTTTATTGCTAAGCGACATTAAAGTATTTCATGTTCGAGTTACTAGTAAAACGAATTTAATATTTAAAAGAAGAAAACAAAATAAACCTTGCACATTCATCATAACGACCGTGTCGAACTTGACGTAGAAATTCGAAGAGATTCGACCCAGATCAGTAGAGGAAAGGAAGCCGTTCCTGCAGCAATTAACAGTGCATTTGATATCTTCATTTTGGCTATTTGTGTATGCTCATATCTTGTTTTAATCGCTATTTGTGTTGTTAAAAACATATCTGGTAAGACGCACGTTCTCATAGTGTTCAATCAATCAATTCATACTAATACACTTTCATAAGTGTATAGCAAAGGTATATTTCCAACGTTCGCAATTTGATATTTTCATGGCAAAGGTTGA
Organism: Allodiplogaster sudhausi; assembly: GCA_945643635.1. NCBI lineage: Eukaryota > Metazoa > Nematoda > Chromadorea > Rhabditida > Diplogasteridae > Allodiplogaster > Allodiplogaster sudhausi. Next base: position 9,962,359 of record CALZFC010000005.1, read on the forward strand.
CTCAGAATTTCCTCGTAGTGTAAGCGAGTTGCAGGGAATGTAAAACGCTTGCACTCAAATTCCACATTGCGATTGCTTCGATTGTGAGTGCCTATTGCTACCAATCCTAGCTAATATATCGAAATGAAAGCTAAAATACTCCATTTAGATATATTTTTAATAACTAATATAACGAACAAGCTGTCAAATCTGATCATCTTGTTCTTGTCCAGCTCAATGGCCGCTTCTGTCAGTTGAGCCTTTAGTCGAACACTTAGATCCGGATCCTACAAAAAAAGCTTATTTCGCATTTTTTTACCGATATTTTTTCACGGGCTGCATGATACTAAGCATGACCTAACAGCTTCAATTTTGCCTTTTTTAACTACCCTATTGCTGGAGCGTACTTCATAAAACAAATTTAAATGTTTACAATTGATCAATTCGCATCGTGATCTCCTCAATTCTTCCCTCATTCTGACCCTGTTGAGAATGTCCCATGGCATGCCGTAGTTGAGTGGATTCCTCTTCGCTCTCAGCATGTAATACGTGTAGGACAGCCACTCCACGGCTTCGTCAATGTTCGTTACGGTCCCTGCAACTCTATTATTATTATATCTCGAACATTCACTTAAAAAATGGTAGAAATATTTCGATTAAAAACAAATTGGATGAAAAACGTGCCACATTCTACCAACTTTTAAATTTAAACAGAAAACGATAATACCCAAAATAGTAAAATCAGAATTATAATTTCTGAACCAAGAGCGATCTCGGCGTTGAGATTGTCGTGGATGTTCTTGAAGAACTGTGACTCAATGGGTATCTGCATCACGAGCATTCGCAGGTAGATTGACAGCTTGCTCTCCCACGTGATGATTACTCCGTGGCCCTGGATAAAAGAGAAAGCGAGAGAGAGAGAGAGAGAGAGAGAGAGAGAAAGAGAAAGAGAAAGAGGGGTGATAGAGAGAGAAGTAGAAGTTTAGAGAAGCAGCAAGGAAGTGTAACGAAATAGTGGGTATGTGATGTGAAAGCATAAGATTGAATAATATTTAAAATAGTACAACAATGTTAAATAAATTTCTTTTTATTTGGTATTAGATAGCGCTAAGACCGGTTTGGAACGCAACTGATATGAGAAGAGTGCGTAAATGCCAACCTCGTTCTCGAACTGGGGTCGACCAGCTCGACCAAAGATCTGCTGCACGTCAAGGACGCCGAGATCAGCGAAGGCGCCCGCTTGCGCGTCGAAGACATCCGTACCCTCAAATCATTATTTTCATATTTATTTTATAGACATATAAATCTGGCATCTCTTTTATTTCGTAGCAATCTTATCTTAATCACACTACAATTCCCTCACCCATCCTTTCTCTCTCTCCTCTCTCTCTCTCTCTCGCTCATCGGAGAGTTTTAGGCTCTCTCTCTCGCTCATCGCAAAAATTATGACTCAATCAATATCTGTCCCCTTTATTCAAGCATGGCAGTTGGTTTCGATAAGTGCATAACTAGATATACGGCGAGCAATAACTTCTTACCCGAATAACGACAGCGTGTGCTGGAAGATTGACACCCCACGCGAGAGTTGCGGTCGTGAAGAGGACCTGCAGAGCATTAATAATCATCTTAGCTCGGTATATCATTTTAATAGTAAGCCTATAATAAGGCAATAAAAGCCAATAAAATATCAACAGAATCTGCAATGTATTAATTAATCATATCATACCATATCAATAAAATAAAATACTACAATTCTGCTACAAAATCACAACCTTGGAACGCTGTAATATAATAAATTCCTTTAACAAAAATCCATACGAGTTTCAAAGATTCGAACCGAAATGTGTCCCGCCGCGAATGCCTTCTCCATGAGATTACGGTCATGCCGCATAAGGCCAGCGTGGTGGCAGCCGAGGCCAACGCCGAAGAGCGTAGCCAGCTGGTGATTGCGAACCGTGTTCATCTAAATTCAAGAAATATTACTAATCAATAATAGATACTTAACTTATATGAACAAGCCGAGCGGATTAGTGCAAATTCAAAAAAATGTACGAAAAAAACAATATTCAATACGATTACAATTTTTTTTTTAAATTCCCACTCGAGCATACCGCTTTACGGGTGTTGATGTAGCCAGCAGACTTGGCAGCTGGCGGAATGAAGACTTGGCTTTCTCCCTGAATTGGAGTAGCGAAATAAAGCATCAAATTATTTTTAGACATCTGAATTAACATTCGAATGAAAATATATCGATAAGTTGTATTTTCATTCTTTTTAAATGTAAAATCTTGGCCTCAATTCTTATTTGACAAACCTTATTAGCAGCATAAGTCATGAAGAACTGTGCCAGTTGGGTTGTTGCATTCCTCGCGTGTACAAAGACGAGAACCTAATGATTAACGATGACTGCCAATTACATTGAGACAAAATTAATACCGGAAAAGATAGAAGTAAAGCAGTAGGTATATCCATTAAATAATTTTTTTACTACTCTCGTGTGCAGTTTCATCGCTGTAAAAAATATTCGGAATGCAGATAAAAAAATACCTGGTGGCCTCGCTTCACGTAGTCAACAACCTCTTCGAAGCAGACCTATAACAGAGATAGAAAAATACCTAGAATTTTTTTAAAAGTTATTTTGTTTGTAAAACCAAGCATATGAATAAAGTATAATCCAGTGAAAACATACAATATCCATCTCTTGCTTCAGCTCGTTTCGTTTCACTCCGCGTGGCTCTTTGACTCCAATGAACTTCTGTGTCAATGGAACAGGACGGAAGCGGCCGTCGAAGAAGAACAGACCTCTGAAAATGGCTTTTATTCATTATTTTTTTCTAATTAGAAGGAATGGTCAAAAGAGCAGAAGTAGATGAACAAATGATATGGAGAAGAAAAGAAATTCGGAGAGAGAAAGTGAGAGAGGGAGAATAAGACAGAGAGAGAAAGAGAGACGAAGAGAGATTGCGAGACAGAGAGAGAGAGAGAACGAGAGACAAAAAGAGAGACGGAACGAACTTTCTCGGGTTGACTCGTAGAAAGTGCGCGACATCAATGTAGTTCGGCAGCGTGGCGGAGAGGCCAACGATGCGAATTCCACTCTGGCTCATTTCAACCTTTAAAAAAGATATGTTATCGGGCTCCAAAATTGGATGAATATGACAAACAGATACTTTATCATATTCAATTTGTTTTTCTAACATTAATGTTTTATATTTTATTTTTTGAATTCCTGACCTGTCGCAGAGTACGCGCAACAATGGTCTCAATCACCGGGCCACGTCCATCTTGGAGGAGATGAACCTGCAGAGTTATCAATCAGTACTATTATTAGTCAACTGATGAACACGATGTTCTTCTTCTTCTTCTGCGCAGATTTCAGTGGCTTACAAGATCCCAAATTTGAGAATGAAGATACCAGAAATGTGTGTTTCTCAAATGGAAGTAAACTAAGAAGATGGAAACCTCGTCAATGATGAGAAGTCTGACGAGTCCAGAGAGAGAATTGTCGCCTGCTTTTCTCGTGACTACATCCCATTTCTCCGGAGTCAGAATCAGCATCTCAAGTTTTTATTACAATGTTTATTATTCATTATTTGTTATGTAAGGTGGTAAATATTTACTATTACATTAGAACAAATCTTCATTTAATAATATCAATATGTTTTAGTTCACAAAAAAGGGCACACTGATGAAACGAAATAGATAATGTAATACTTACTACTTAAAGATGAATGAAAAACATTAAATGACTCATACCTGAGTTTCGGCGATTTCCTTCTTCGACAGTTGCGTGTCTCCGGTCAACTCGCGGACTTGCAATCCAAGCGGAGCTAGTCTTTTGCCTGTAATAAAAAAAATATATAGATAAATTACCTTAACAACATACGGAAACATTAAGAAATGGGTTAAAAACCAAAATTAGGTCCCAATCTAACCGAAACTTTCGGCCATTTCCGCGGCCAGGGCTTTCATCGGAGCGATGTAAATCACCTCAAGTTGGATTCGTGTCAACTATTTGCGCTGCTTAGAAATCACAATAGACTTCATTTACATACTAACTATATCTACGGGTTGTAATTAAATGAAGACTAAATCTTAAACTATTTGGGTTAGCAACATAGCAAATCTTTTCAGATCACGAAAAGAACTGAATAAAGAAACCTTGAAGTCATCCTTCTGAATCTGGCCATTAGCTCCAACGTGGTCATGAATACAGTTCAGAATGGTCAACATGGCAATGTTCGTCTTACCTGAAGAGAAGCTTCCAAAACTAGTTATAATAAGTTACTCATTTAATGTAACTACAGCGCAAAAGATTTAAAAAAAAACAGATTCTTTAAATAGCAGACTATAACCGGACGATATTTGACACCCTTTAAAAGAGTTTAATTTTGGTGAGACACTAAAACCGACCAGCTCCAGTGGGCGCGCAAATGAGAAGATTCTCTCGTGTCTTGTATGCTTGTTCAAAGACGAGTGACTGAATCACGTTCAGCTTCTCGAACCCTTTGAAGCCAGCTTGCCCAATCTAAAAAAAAATATATATAAAAAAGTCATCTTCAATGGTATATTAACTCTATAATGGTCTCATTTCTTCTATAAAACAAGCCCAAATTGCATTAGTTACCAGCTCTTCTCATTCTAATCCTTTCTGTCTCACTCTCTCTTAAACCTCGTCCATATCCCTGATGTAGATGTGCTGAATGTCCTTGACAGAGTCCCGTTGAGGAGGCGGAACTTTCACCGAAATCGTACTCCGAGTAGTCAGCCGTTCAGTGCCTTCCGGAAGGGCGAACTGAAGAATTTGTTTTTTAATTATCTTGTCTCGTTCAAATAATTATTTTACTTAAATATATTGAATTTCCAAAGACAAACCTTCTCGCTGTTGAAATTGATAGCTACAGTAGGCGATTGGCTTGCCGCATCGAAAACGAATGGGTAAGCCTGTATAAAAATAATAATTAAATAATTTTTTTTTGCTACTCATAACTCAGCTTAAAATTTTATATTAGTCGCACATAAACAGCTCAGCGAAATAAAAGATATTTTCTGCATGATAGAACGAACTTCTTTTGTTTGCGGAGCAGAGCGAATTGCCGGTTCCCATCGAAGAGCTTGCATTTCCAATTCTCTGGAATAAAAAAAACATTGTATTGTTGTAAGATTACTCTTTAAGCAACATCTTGATAAAATTACGTTTAAAAAAATTAGAAGTTGCGTTTCTAAAGATAAATTCTCTGGTTATCCAGACGAAATGGTACGAATTAAAAGCTGACTTAACATTTCCTTTAATTCAATAAAATATTTAAAATTCCATCCTAGATGAGAAGATTATTGGCTGACCTCTGCTTCTGCTGCTCCCGCATCGCCAGTTCCATCTCCAGCTTGTGTGACTCTCCAAAGGCGTGTTCAATTCGAGTGAACTCACGTTTCATGCGCTTCTGCTCCTTGCGGCTTTCCTTTAAGGTAGCGAAAGATCACATTTAAAATAAAAACATAGTTCCTTTAAAATAACGGATTTTTCCATTCAAAAGGTGAAATACACGGTTACCTCTAACATCAAAACAATAACAAGAAAAAACCAGTTATAGTGTAGAAACAAGTTAGACTAGTTATGCCGAGATTTATTAAGCATGTTATGATAGAATAAAAAAAACCTTTCGCATTTCCGCTTCATTCTTCGCTTGCACAATTACTTGCTGACAGTAGCTCGGCTGCCCCTTCAGTGAGACAAGCTACAAAAAAATCTCAACAAAATTCCACGAATGAATTATTTAGGGATAAGAATTATTACGGGAAATTTTTTTTAAAGAATATATAAATAGGCATAAGATGAATCAAGTTCAAACCTTCTGAGGAGCTATCGCAGAAATTCGATTCTTGTTAGTCTTGGCATCGTCGAGCTCTCCAATCAGCCGTCCCCTCGACTCGAGTACGCGAATCACCAATTCCACGTTATCATAGCCGAATAAGTCACATAGCTAAAAAAAACTTTATCCACATCAAATTAATAATCTAAAGAATAGACTATTTAAATATCATTTATTTTTGCAAATAAATATTTATTTAAGCGATTATATGAGAACTTTTTTCCAATGAATTAATTCGCCCCTAACCAAGAATATGCGTCAATTATATTCGGAAAGGCCAATTTTTAGTCAAGGTATCAAGCCGAAATCGTTCTTAGATATTATTATATTATTAGATGAGACATTCCTTCTTAGAATAAGCAGATATTGTTTGCCCAACCTCTCCTTGAATGTCTTCGTCCGTTTTCTCTGAACAGATCAACTCGAGAAGGCTCTTCAGAATCGTCTGAGACGTTTCCGGGAAATTCATCTAGAAATTAACTGAATCATTTCCTCCCAGTTTTCTCCAAATACCTGTTCCTTTCTTCTTACAGAGGCATATGAATCAATAATTTATCGACAAAAGCTACTGACTAAGCTATTATCACACGCATAATCAGGTGCTCTGATAGGAAGAAAATGACTGCACCGCAAGATGCTTGAAATAGCTAGAAACCTCAACCGTAGACACGAGTTCGCTCAGCTTCACTTTCCCGTCGTCAGAAGTTCCATTCATACCGTACGAAGAAGAACAGGGCTCAGTATCATCCCGCTCATCCTGCAGTCAAAGAAAGAGTTTAGGCTAACAGGATGATATAGAATGTTCGTTAAAACATTACTTTTAAATAAGAATAAAGAAGATGATTGATAACTCACTTCAGGAATGACAGTCTCTCCACTGAATTCCTTTATTCTCGCTGCGGCGGGCCAATTCAGCTCTTCAGGGACGTAGTCGTATCTTAAGAAATATGAAAAGAGCATCAGAGACTAAGATTTATGGTAGAAAGATCTTATTGTGATGATATTCGAAGGCTTAAAGTTACATTTTAAAAATCTCATCTGGAAACGATTAGTTACACCTTAAGAAACTTTAGCTTCAATCTGGATGAATAGTGCGATTTTAGTTGAGTAAATGATAAATTTTTAAGTTCCATTAGGTGCAACTAAGTGCCTGACTTATGACTCTGGCTCTCCATAGCGGCGGCGGAGAAGGAGGCGGACAGCTTGAGTCTCTGTTCTGTTCTGCTCATTTGCAGACGCGCCTCATCGCTCAGCGCCAAGTATTCGCATGGCGAAACCTCAGCTGAAATTTATTTCATTTCAAATAAAGTTTTTAAAAAAAATTCTGTTAATTATATATATTTTACATATTTCTAACCTAATTGTAAGAGCGAATAATCTACTAACAAAACAGGTATTTCAGATATCAACTAAATACAAAAGTACAAAATCTACCGTACCCTTCTTCGTGCGTCCACTTGTCAGACACGGTTCGTCGGGGCATTTATCCGGATCACCCGCGACGGCAGTCCAAGTAAGCGCAGCTGCCTCGTTCAGATTCTTCATGCCGACTATGCCACGGATTCGGATAACCACTGCAATTCCTAGTAATTAGCAATTAGCAGCGATTGTACCCATTTAAACCTTTTGACACAAAATGTTCGGTAGGCAAGGTAGACTTTTTTTTCGACCTAATATATCAACTCAATATTCTTAAAAATGGAGCATTTTGGGAGGTAGAAAGGTGCTTTCCGGAACAAACAATGATGCCACTGAAGTGAGCATTCAAAAAAATTTTGTTAACAACAAATGACATTTCCCAGATGGTCAAGTAAAGTTGCGAAAGATATGATCCTCAATAAGAACTAACAATTGACGAGAAGATCTAAGATTTCTTTGTCGTACGGAAAATCTTTGGCGAAGAGTCCCGTTTTAGCAGCCTGAAAAAATAAAAAGTAAACGAATTACTCATTTGTGCTAGAAAAGACTGGTACAGTTTACGAGATTGTGCAAACTACTGTGGTCCAGCTATGGCTATGGCAAACACAAAGGTTTAGAAGTCGAAAAACTTATAACATGGAACCTTATAGTACCTAAAAGTGCAGAGTAATCGAAGCAAACCTATCACTTGTTTTTATATAAAAAAAATTTCAAACATAGTTGTGCATAAATGAAATACTTTTTAGAAGAAAAAAAAACTTGGTAATGTATTGATGGCAAAAATGGATATGAATTGTAGCCCCTTTCTGTGGTTTACCAATACCTCTTGCTCCTTCTCGGAGAGAGAAGCCGCTCCGGCATTCTTGAACATGTTCACCGCCATGATGGTACGGTAGCGAACGCGACGAGACCGGCCTGAATTTGTATTTGAAACTGATTATTAACACAAAGTACTGCACTACATATAATCGTTAATATGAAGAACCATAGTTAAAACTACAAATTTTCGAGAAAATATTTTAATTTCAAAGAGGCAGGACAATCACTAATATTAAACATTAAGGAAGAGGTAGGAATATAAGAAATAGAAGGAAAAGACAATTGTACCGATAACAATGAGCGTGTCGGAGAGCAGCTTGAGAGTGGTGGCGAGTTCGTGTCGTTGAGCGCGCGCATTGACGGAAGAGAGCAGTAACTGCCGGAGCTGCTCGTACGGACTCGAGTACGAGGGCTGGAAAAGGGTAGATAAAACGGAAATCTAAAGGGAAAACACGGTGATCGCCTCCTTAGATGACGAGGAGAAAATAGATGCAAGCATTACTACTAGCTTATCGGCTGAAGAAAGAAAACATTGAATAATAGGCACTCTGCCAACAATCACTGCACACCCTCTTGCAACCAATTTCACTAAGCTGTAAAAGCTCAATACGGGAATAATTCCAGAGTTAAGAGTTTAAAAAAAGCGATAATAGAGAAAACTCTTGAACGGTAATAATAAAGCAATTATGTTTACTTGTACGACTGAGCCAGCGTTTCTTTCCATTCAAGGGATATTTTAGATAAAGTTCAAGATCAATAACAAGATGAAAATCGCCAAAAAATAAACAGAAACAGAACCTCGGAAGGAGCGCGCGCATTGGCCGCCGCGACGTTCTTCGGGTGATTGGGAAACAGCTCGGGCGCGAAGCCGCCGCCATTCGCTACTGCAAAACGAAGAATAGAAAAGTAATTTGAAACGAGAAAAGATACAAAAAATGTCGTTGATAATCTATGAAAATACCTCAAAAAAGCAAAAGTTGAAACTTCAAAAGCTATTTTGCAACGAAATACCATTTCTTTTTAAACAGAGGAATAATAAATATAATAGAAAAGAACCAGTGAGTCGATCTTGCATACAAAGAGGTTCAGAAAAAAGGAAAGAAAAGAAAAGAAAAGGGGTCTGCAAACCTCTGTCAGATTTGTGGTCGCCGCTAAAGAGCGCGTCGATCTCCGAGTGGACGTCACGACGTGACATAGCGAGCTCTGCTAAGAACAACAATAGAAAACATACGGAATGAAAGTGAAGAGTTGTATAAAAATGCAGGGGATTGCACAACCTTGCAATTTTCAAACGTAATTCTCGTGTGCCAAAGCGCGAATTCGAAATTTGTATCCAACGCATTTTAGTGTGCTCGTACTGCAGATCATTTGAGCGCGTGAGATCATTTTATACCTCAATTTCAAATGATCTTATTTCTTATATATTTATTTTTTATTCATTTTGTTAATTTTTTGAGAAGTGTTGTAAGGTGTATCCAACTAGGAAGCTAGCATTAACATTGTAAAATGGTTAGACAACAAATATATATCGATGGTATAGTCGTGATATTTCGGAGAAGTTGTTGTAAGATACATGAAAGTAGTATCACAAGATATCCAGCACTTCGACAACTATTCCACAATTGTTATTCCGCGTGCATACAAGTAGCGAAGAGAAGTGAAACAGATGATTTTTAAATGGGCTTTTGTAACATCATAAACGAGAGATATGGCCTTCAAAATGCATGATCTGTTCAGTACTGTGAATGAATTCTTTCCATCTTCACTAGCCTTTTTTAAGCCATGCAATTCAAAACGACAGTGTTGGGCACTGCATTTGGTGTGCGAGTTTCGATCGAGCTGCGGCAGCTGACTTTCTGAAAGCGACTGATTGTGAGCAAACATGAAATGTAGAATTCTGCTCGTCTCCCTGGCCCTCTCTTCACGCATTACTCCCTCGCTGCCAAATTAACCAAACTATTTGGTTCTCCTTAACCCCCGAGACTCATGAACCGTTCCAGTTCTTTATTCGGAATTGACAAATGAAAAATAAACATGAAAAAGAACTCATCCATTCCAAGCCAGTTTGACAACAACAGTAACCGTCAACTATTCTTTATTCAGAAAGCCAAAAAGCCAAAAGATGCGAAATGAGCACAAAAATGGGCAGCTTTAGGGGGAAAAGTGAAGATGGAGCTGTTTCTCCTGCTCTGGTGGTGGTCTTACGAATGCAGCGTACTCATGACTTCTGATGAGAGATCCCGCTGTATAGCAGGCGGAGGAGTGAAGTTGCTTGAAAAATTAAAATAAGTATTGTTTACACAAATTTTATCTTAGAATTTTTGTTGATTTACAATAGAATGATAACCGATTAAATATATTAGAAAAAATGCTAACCGAACGAAGTAGTAGACGTAGTGCAGGTAGAAGAGCAGATTGTAGAGCATCGTCACGACGGGAGCGGCCACGCTCGTCCTCCAGTCAAGGGAGACCGAATCGCTCTCCTTCTCGTTACCAATGTTCAGCAGCTGAGAAGGAGAGAAAGAGGTAAAAAGAGGGAGCGAGAGAGAAAGAGGTAAGAGGGGAGAGAGTAGAGAGAGAGAATAGAGAGAGTAGAGAAAGAGAGAGAGAGAGTAGAGAAAGAGAGAGAGGGAAGGGTGAGGGGGCAGATGTAAGAATAGAGCTGACAGCGTTTTGACTGCGTTCAAGATGCGCTAGATGCAATTCTACCTCAGTGGTCTGCAAACAAATGCTATCGTTCTAAAGATGCCAAGGTTAGATTTTTGATCTACGTATATTTAATTTTATTTTTAAAATTTGGCGCCCAACAGCCTCGAGTAAATTCTAGCGATGCTACGAAATGATTTTATGAAAACCTCGTTGCGAAGATCGAAGATTTTCCGGCCGAACGTCCGCATCAGCTGCTCAACCGACCGCGAGTGGCACTGAAAAAGAACCGAGTCAAAATCAGTTGAATAAACCAGATGTGTCAACCTTCTTTGGGGAAAACCTTTGAAAACAAGCGTCAAGTGTATCGTAGATTTTACTCACAAGTTTTCTAAGATTTCACTAATGAGTACCAGTCGGATAGATTTGTCATTCAAATAAACATGTATTTGTTACTTGAAAACTCTTTAAATTGTTGTTGTTTCAAAATTTTTTTTTAACATGTTGGTTTTTTTGTTGAATTTTTTAAAACTTACCTGCTTGATTTCCTGCACCTCTGCATGCAGCATATCGAGTTGACGGTCGGTGAGTCTGCGACACTGCAAGGGGCAAGACTGATGAAATTTCGATTTTTTTTTTCATAGATGATATTATACAAATATTTAGAGGCGAAAAATGAGTGTATAAAAGTGTGGGCCATGAGAGAGGAGTACAAGAGAAGAAGAATGAGAACAGACGAACTCGTGGCATTTCGTGTCGCACCGTCGCGTCAAGACTGGCGAGAGTCTGTAATATACATATATATATATATTTTTTTTAAATTTCTTTGTGGCTGAGTAATATTGTTAATAAATAGCATTGTCTTATTAATCGATCTGCTCAAGCCCGTACAGTGCTGACTGTGTTGATGTGCTCGAGGCAGTCGTCAGTCGACTCAAGAGGAGTCAGCGCCACTGACGAGTCGCTGCTCGGTGTAGAAGGGGCCTTCCTTAAAGAACATCAATCTTTGATCTCATTTGGACCAATCAATAATTTGATAATAATCTACTCTTAGACGAGAAGAAACACACAAGAAAAAATACCATTGGATTTCTGAATTCGCAATACAACTTGGGTAAATGCCATTCAAAATAATGGATGTTCGCAGAAATTTAGTTAGGAAGCACTAGTATTTTGCAATGGTAAAAACGGCAATGGATAATACCATTAACTGAGCCCAACCTCAAGTGAGTCAGAAAGTACTCCTTGGAGCAGTTCCATCTTGCGCCTTTTTAGCGCCAAGATGCGGTTTTGCTTCCATGCTTGTTTGCAGTCATAGTTGTTTTACGTTATGTGTTGCATATCTGACTTTCATAGCTTTACAAAGTATGCTCTTTCGAGGAACACAGAAGCATTCTCTATGATGATAAAAGACAATACAGCATTGCAGAATACATTGTGATGTGTTGTATTTAAGTAATCGTAAGTCTCTTTTTGAAGGATGAAGGAAAGGTATTTGATGAACTTGGCTGTCTGTATGCAGCCGCTTGCAGAAGCAGGAAATTCACTCTCTCTATCTTCTGTTCTCTTTATCTTCTTCTCTCTTTCTTTCCTTCCCTCTCTCCATTTCTCTCTCTCTCTTCTCTCTCTCTCTCGGTCTACATAGGTAACTGTCAGAATGCAACCATGGGCGCCGCCCATATCATCTCGATAACTTCGGCAGCACACGAATCGCTAGTGCGGGTAGTGTGGTGGTAGTGGCTTGGGTGCTGGGTGCGCAGGGTGGTTCTTTGTTGAAATGCCCCACAGTGATAAGTGAGGAATAATGAAGCGCATTAGTATGATAAGAGGTGACTCTCGTCCACGCTTCTTTCTTGACCCCTCCGGTCAACTCGATGACTTGCTTGGCGCGTTTGTTGTGCGCGTTCGTGCTTGTGAAGGCGGCGAGTTGTGACTGCCGCGTCGCAATCTTCTGCTCGAGACCGCTGATCGTCTCTCCTGACAACGACGTCGGCGAATGGCCGCGTTGCTGATCAATCATTAATACAATCATATTTATCAATTTTTCATTTATCTTCTTTTTTTTTGCTAGAAAACAATATTTTTAAAAGATTAAAAAAAAACAAGAAAATAAGTTAAGAAACGAACAAACCTCAGCCTTGCCTTCACCACTCTTCCTGGCGCCCGGCTGCTTGTGCGGCCGACTCTTCTTCTGCTCTCCCGTTCCATCGTTGTCGCTCGCTCGCTTACGCGCTTTCTGCTCGGCTCGCATCTGAGGAGCTGATAAGGAAGAAGAAATGGAAATTGAAACGTAAACAAATATTGAACTGATGATAAATTAATGATATGCTATATCAACAGTAATAACAATTCATCACTCAATTTTTTTCTTTTAACCATAAGAAGTCAAATAAAAACAGACCAAACCTTGGTTAACAGCCTCACCGCCCGAAGCCATTGTATCTGGGCTGCTTCTAGAAAAATCAACCGGGGCTGGCGAGGGAGGAGGGTGGAAATGACTTTTGCATGGTGGCTCGCTCAATTCTCTTCCCATTGCACACATACGGATCTCAGTACTCTACGCCTAATTAATCTCGATTATGCACGCATTGGCATCAGTGCCAGCTGACGAAATTTGGGTTTCGGCTCGGGCACTTTCTATGCACTTCAAAGAAAGGAAAATAAGACGTATTAGAGTTAATAAAAAAAAATTTTATTGTCTCGGACACTTGGTGCATCTCTTCGGATTTTGTTCATCTTCATTCTTCATCTACTTCACGGGATAGGTTTAGTAGAAGCGTAATCTCCTTCAAGCTGACTTGTTTTCATTGTCAGTTTGAAGTGGATTAAGCACAAAAGAAAGCAAAGATCTGGTTGCGCATTATTGGAAGCGGTATTCTTTTTTGTGCAGTCGACATTACAGAAGCCGACGACGAAATGATTAAGCTGACCGATGATATCCGTGATGTTTCTTTCGTGTTCAATCAACCCATTGTCGAGGTCTATGTTTCTATCGGCTTTTATTGGTAGCAATAATTGGAAAGTAAATAATAAACAAAAATAAATAAATATAAATAAAGGATTCTCAGCAGGTTATTGCAAGTGAAGTAGGCGACTGTATTGATTAATTCAGGAGGGTGGAAATCGGCTGACATGAGGCGAACTTTCAACGAAGACTCAGAAGCTGCGTCGGCTGTCTTGCCAGAGATGAAAGTGTCCATTACAGTGTGCCCTGGGATTCAATCTCACTTCATGAGGAGAAGGTCTCTCTCTCTCTCTACACCTCTCTCTCTCTCTCTCTATCTCTCTCTCTCTGTCATTTTCTCTTTCTTTGCTCGCTTTCTATATCTCCCTCTCTATATATGTCTCTTTCTCCCTTTCTTTACTCTCGTCTTATCTCTCAATTTCCTCCTCGCATTTTTTGAAAAGAATTGCAACACTTTTTCGAACAAGCAATGATATTTTCACTGAAATTATAGTTGATATTATGAGACATTAATAAAGCACACAGTCTGGAGTCTTATCGTCCACAAACTCCACGACCAAATAAATATATGGATGTCATTCCACTAAAACCACCGGACTGTCATAAAGTGGTCCTGGAATGAAATCTTTTTTTTTCTCACAGTCAGATAAGTTCAATGTAAAAAAAAACTGCAAAGTGTTAGTCATCATTTTACACTTTTATTTTATAAATAGTATTTTCCAACATTAGAAATAAAACGCTCACTTCTCCATGGCATTAATATTGTATCAACTAAAACGTCCTGACTGCGGAGAAGCCGTAGAAACAAGGGCACAGCCAAATAAATATATTAAGAGAGCCAATCTGAGAGACTCGACCAAGCCCCATGGTAAAGAGGACAGGGAACAAAAGTACCCTTTGATCCTAATTTCCTTAATACAGCGTGTGTAGGACCTAAATGGCTTCCCAAAAACGTTTTCAGAAAAAATTTTTTCTCAAGTATGTCTACAGTATGCCCTGTAAGACCAAAAATATTCAAATGAGCGTACCTCCTTTAAATAGCGACCAATCTCAATTTGGAAACATTTGTTCGATTCCTTGTCTAATAGGGCACAAAATAACCATAGAAACTTTTTTCTGAAATCTTCATTATAAGGGTCATTTTGGCAAAAATACGTTTTGAGGGGTCCATTTCGGGCATTGGGACCCCCCATGTTAAACAACGAAGTACACCACGTGAAAGAGCGTGCTTTGTTACCTCTAAAACAATTATTGCTAAAGTGGAAGTCCTACCTCGAAGGGACGGTAGCACGCGAAAAATGCGCGCGAGTCTGTCAAAATGGCGCATTTTCGGCCGCCGAGGCACCGTGCAAGCGCATTCATCGATCCATAACTACGCTCAATCTTAATATTACAAAATCGTTAGCATATCATCTAAGAGCTCTCACGGAGATCTTCAAATGTTACATACATACTTTTATTGAAAAGTTTCAATTTATATGGGAAATTTCGTTCTGTACAATTATAAGGCTTAAATAACTACTACAAAAACATTTCCGTATATCATAAGATACATCATAAGAAAGAGGATGAAATTTGGTACAAGATGAATTCCTTTCTATGGAATTCCATGTCTACGATCTTTTGTTATATTTCATAAAAGTAGTGCCAGTAGCGTCGCTGGCATTTCGACCAAGAATTCACAGTTTAGGTTATTCGAATTAGAATATTCCAATCCTTTTTTTACACTTTTTCCATAGGGCCTTGTTATCCTACTTTTATGATTTATAATAAAACATCCTATAATTGGAATTTCATCTAAAGGAATTCATCTTGTACCAAATTTCATCCTCTTTCTTATGATGTATCTTATGACATACGGAAATGTTTTTGTAGTAGTTATTTAAGCCTTATAATTGTACAGAACGTAATTTCCCATATAAATTGAAACTTTTCAATAAAAGTATGCATGTAACATTTGAAGATCTCCGTGAGAGCTCTTAGATGATATGCTAACCATTTGGAAAAAATTAAGATTGCGCGTAGTTATGGATTGATGAATGCGCTTTTGCGGTGCCTCGGCGGCCGAAAATGCGCCATTTTGACCGACTCGCGCGCATTTTTCGCGTGCTACCGTAAAAATTGTTCGGACTTCCACTTTAACAATAATTGTTTTAGAGGTAACAAAGCACGCTCTTTCACGTGGTGTACTTCGTTGTTTAACATTGGGGGTCCCAATGCCCGAAATTGACCCCTCAAAACGTTTTTTTGCCAAAATGACCCTTATAATGAAGATTTCAGAAAAAAGTTTCTATGGTTATTTTGTGCCCTATTAGACAAGGAATCGAACAAATGTTTCCAAATTGAGATTGGTCGCTATTTAAAGGAGGTACGCTCATTTGAATATTTTTGGTCTTACAGGGCATACTGTAGACATACTTGAGAAAAAATTTTTTTCTGAAAACGTTTTTGGGAAGCCATTTAGGTCCTACACACGCTGTATTAAGGAAATTAGGATCAAATGGTACTTTTGTTCCTTGTCCCGTCATGGTCGAGTCTCTCAGACAGGATCTCTTAAATCCACCGGGATGTCATAAGGTCTTCCTGGTACGTTAAATTACATGAAAAAAAGAATTGCGTAAAAATGTTAATCTTTTATATAATTTTTTAAGAAATAAATTAATTAAAGCCGACTCGCTTCTTTGCCTTTGGATCCGTGCCGATGTCATCGGAAGAGGAGTCGGATTCGGGTCGATGAGGCTGAGGAGCAGAAGAAGATTTGTGAGAGGAGGAAGAGGATCCGAGGAGGCGAGAGAGGAAGGCAGACGACGAGTGACGCTTCTCTGCCAGCGGCACAGGGGGAGAGGGCATCTGGATGAGAGAGAGATAGAGGGTGAGTGAGAGAGAGGAGAGAGAGAGAGAGAGGATACATATAAACAGAACAAGTGAAACGGCAGAGAGACCGAGAGGGATAACAGAGGGGGAGAGACAGAGAGAGCGATAGCGAGAGGCGACAGATAGAAAAAGAAAGAGGAAACCCATCTCTCGGCCCAAGAAGATTTCTCAATATTGAAACATATAAGTATTTAGAAATATTTTGTATACTATCCATAAGCAGCCTCGACGATGACGGCTATGGGTGGCGCAGCCAGCGCGGGCGTAGCTGCTCCGTTCGTTCCGAGGGCGGCGTCGGTGCCTCCTCGGTCTACTTCGGCGTTGGGGGTTGTAATCGTAATCGTCAACGGCACGTCATATCTTCTTATCTCCCCATTTTCTTTTGCACGGCGATCTAGAGGGCTGCAAATTTCTCAAATTTCCATTGAATTTTGTAGTACACGAGAAAAATAGAGTAAGAGAGATGTCATTCTCCGCTCCGAGAAAGAGAGAAATCTCTGCCCCAAGAAAGAGTGACAGGGAAAGAGTGACATCTCTTCCTGGAATCTCCTCCACTCCTCTTTATGCTTCCTCTCATGGTTTTCCGCACCAAAGCTATCCTTGCCTTCTCCAAGACCGTCTTCGCCGTCGTTCTCTTTCAAGGTCTCTTCATCCTCCCAGCATAGAAATCCATGTATTCCATTCACTATGCGTTGAATCGGCGCTGAATATTTCTCTGAGAAACGAATTGCTATTTCTATTTATTTCATGAAGACCTCTCACGATATAGCCTAATGCACAGTAACAAGACATACTCTTCTTTCCCCTGCTTTCCGGACTACTTGTGCTTTATTCGATCCCTAACCGAGAGCAAAATAGACGGCATTTACATTCGCGCGAAGTGCGCGAAGATTCTTTTTTCTTTCATTTCCAAGCGTATGAGAACACAAAGATTGATTTTGGTGTATTACATAAAATAATGATAGTGCACTAATTTTAAAACTGCCTAGTTTGAAACACAATTTATAATTTACAGTATATTCCACGAAATAAAGACACTAGAAAAATTTTAACTGTTGAAAAAATGTTTGGCTAGTGTTTTCTAGGAATGCCCATTTCATTTATACTTATGCAGGAAAACCATGCTTATTTGCATATTTAGCTGATCCATGAATCATATGATCTAGTATAGACATTCACTATTTTGAAATCTCAACGAGGGATTTATTATTTTAATTCGTGCTCCATGTTCAGTTTACATGTTCGCCGCGTTGTTTTACAAGAAACTGTAGTTATCTGAGATATTGCGGTGTTTTTTCGAGGTTCTTGTAATGAAACGCAAGGCCTTGGATGGAGCGATGGAGGATTCATCAGATCGTGGTGCGTTTCTTCTTCTTTTTGTTGTTCGTATTCTACCATGTTCTTTTGTTTGTCGATTCTTACCGTTTATTTGGGTGAGTATTCCCATGCAATATATTGAGCCTATTTAGACGCAAATGGAAAGCAGCAGCAAAAGCGGGCTCGTCGTGACTTTGACTTCAGTCGCCAGCCTCGACGCAAGATCGCAATTCGCTTTCTCTACCACGGATGGCTCTATGACGGACTCGTCCAGCAGGCCAACACTGACAACACTGTTGAGAAGGTGAACCATTGGTCTCTTTGAATACGAGTGAATCTTGGGAATATAAATTAGTACCTCAGGAATATCGCCACAATATTGATTTGGTGATGAAAAGTACCCGGAAAGCAAGACGGGGACGGAATTTGTGCTTCAAAACCTGGGCGGGTATGACTCTGAAAGGCCCAAAATCATGGTGGATGCGTAAAGTATACGGTATATGTTTTTATCCTTGCCCTTTTTAAGCACTTGCTAGACGCTCTGGTGAAGACGCGCCTCGTAGAAGATCGGGAACGCTGCGAATTCACCCGCTGCGGCAGGACTGACAGAGGAGTCTCCGCGTTCAAGCAAGTCGCTGCATTTGTGGTTAGGTCTGTTCCGAAATCCGGGGTCTGATAACAACCCTCCTGTTGGTTACGGTACTCATAATATAATACAGTGAATGAATAATACTGTAGATGAAAAGATAGAGCTGTTTAGACTTTTTTGATGTCACCAAAAGGTTGAGGCAAATGTTTAAACGTTGACTTGTAGAAGAATATAACAAACAAAATCAGCTAACAATAAGCTTTGAAGTTTCTTATCAGGATCATGTGATTTGTTGAATGGTTGATTCTTCTTATATAACGAGGCCAAATGTCCAACGGTCTCATTATTAGATGCTGGGGAATTGGACAAAGACCGTGATATTACTTATATAAAAAAAGAAATTTACAATTACAGATCAGGCACTGCTGACGATTCGGCGTGGTGGCCTGAAGAATCGACTGAAGTGACAAAACAGTCATTCAAGAACAAGGAAGATCTACCGTATCTCAGGATGCTCAATGGTGTCTTGCCCAGTTCCATTCGTGTCACAGCGTTCGTCTCTCTTTTTTCTGCCAAGAATTCAGTTTGTCTTACGACATAATCTTTTCTAAAAAAAAACAGAGATGCGCCACTAAAGAAACCTTTTTACTCCCAAGTACAGTAACTACTTTCCATTCAGATGGACTACAGTACCACGTAATTTCACTGCAAGACACGCATGTTCTTCAAGAACATACAAGTACGCCTTGCCGAGGGCTTCTTATAATTTGGAGGTTTGATATTTCACTCTAGTTGCGGTAAGCAGAAATAGAACAGCAACTTTCTATATTTTCGCCTAATTTAGAAACTACGCGCAGCCTGTTTGCTTCTGAAGGGAAAACAAGACTTCCGGAACTTTTGCCAGGTTTGATGTGTCGTTTTTTGATGGTCTTAATTATACACCTTTTTAGACTTTATCGAACTTGCAATTTGGCTAATCAATATCCTCTGCAGATCGACATGAATGAAGCACGAGTCAGCATGTCTTATGTACGAGAAA
The DNA here is from genome assembly GCA_945643635.1 of Allodiplogaster sudhausi. Lineage (NCBI taxonomy): Eukaryota > Metazoa > Nematoda > Chromadorea > Rhabditida > Diplogasteridae > Allodiplogaster > Allodiplogaster sudhausi. The sequence goes on from CALZFC010000005.1 coordinate 9,981,876, forward strand.
TCTTCGACATTCGGATAGATCCAGTTGAAAGGTTTTTTCTCCTCACTTTTTTTTTCGTTTATACCTCTTAAACTTATTTGTATTGACAGTGATATATCTATTTATGTTTTTATAATGTCATTAATTATTAGTAATTACTATTAATATTCCTAACTGTTACTAGATATATTTTCTTTTTATTAATTGTCATTTCTTTTAGGCCATCATCTCCCTCCTCGAGTGGATTCTTGCTTCTCGAATTGACGGTCCGCGGTAGCGGCTTCCTCTGGCATATGATCCGCTTCATTGTCGGAGTCTTGCATGAGATCGGAGTGGGCAACGAGGAGCCGGAGGTAAAAGAGAGTTTTTTTTTTAAATTATATAATGTTTAATTGGCACAAGATATGTTAACAAATACTGCTCATTTAGTTATTTAAAAAAAAGCCGAAGGCCGAAATTAATTATATCTTAATTCGCTACCAGGGAAGAAAAGGGTTCATGTAATGCATGGACCCACTTTGTTTTTTGACCGGTTCCAAATTTACCCCACTCTTATAACCTGAAGAGATAAGGTACTTAATACGAGACCATTTAAAAGGAGATTTTGAATAAATAACGTCATTTTTACAGAAATTTTTCCCCCTGACCCCCTTTTTTACCCTGAACCTATTAACTGAGCGGCGGTTTGTTTGGATATACTTATTTTTTAGAAAAAAAAAATTTTTTTTTACTACCCCCACCCTGATTTTCGAGCCCATTTTGGGTTTACCCCACCCTACTTTTCCGAGCCATGCATGGACCCTTTTCTTCCCTGTTCGCTACTGACTTCACCGCATTTATCTTAATGAGAAAGCGCTTATTGTTGTTCGTACCGGGATCTCCGTCTCATTTCTGCGTTCACTGTTATCCTGCTCATTTGTCTTGACCTCCAGCTAGCTCTCCTTAAGTCTTCCTCTCTCAAACCTGTTCAGGATTCTACTCTATATTTCCAGTATAACAATAAGTATACCCTATGTATAGGAGCACTCCCTGCCTGGAACTTATTTGGGTGACTTAAAGGTTCTCTCTCTTTCTCTCTCTCTCTCTCTTTCTTTCTCTTTCTCTCTCTCTCTCTCTCTCTTTCTTTCTCTTTCTCTCTCGCTCTCTCTCTCTCTCTCTTCAGCTTATCTCTCGCCTGCTCAACGTGGATGCGACTCCTCGACGACCAGTCTACTCCATGGCAACTGATGGGCCCCTTTGCCTCTTCGACTGCGAGTTTGACGAGGAGACCGTGAAGTGGCAGACGGCAGAGGTTGGTAGGGAAGAGAGAGATTGGGAAGAATATGGAGAGAGAAAGAGAGCGGGAGAGAAAAAGAGAACGAGATAGAGAACGAGATAGAAAGTTGAAGTGAAGAAGGCGGTGGGAGAAGATAGAAGGAGGCCACTGGTTAGAGATAGATGGATCTGAAAGGAGGATAACATATGGAGAGAGAGAGAAAAGAGAATGTAGAATGAGGGAGACTAGAAAGAAAAGGCAGATATGGAAATCCCCCAACTTCAGAAGCTCGTGGCTGAGAAGAACCTCTCTGCGCTGCAGAAAGAGTGGGCCCAGGCAGCAACTAGGTCGGTGACACTCTTATTATTTATTTAAACGAACATCTAAATATGATGCAATATTTAGAAAAAATAATAGTGAATATTTCCTTAAATTTTCACTCCTTTTGTGCTGTTGCCGATTTATTCTTTTCGTTCCAATTTCTGTGCAATGTAGTTTGTTTTATATTTATTCATTGATACATCAATGGTACTTTTACAATACACAGAGTAGGCATGCAAACCGTAACGTGCACTGCACTATCCACTAGACCACGCAATCGGTTAATGCTGGCCGCAGCTGTAGATATTCTTTGCCATATCGAAAGACAAATAAGGTCGATTGGGCAAAAAAATTAAAATTGATTTGAACATATGTTTTTGAAGTTTAGCTTCCTAAAAAAAAGCATAATTTATTGCAATCCTCCATCATATGGTTAGACCATTCCATTGTTAGGCAAATAAAGCCTACTTTGCCTACTTTATGGAATGAGTTCGGATAAGTTTTTATTTGTTTCTAGAGCTCGGATGCTGGAGAATATGATCTCTGCGATGAGCGAAGAGAGTCCAGAGATGGATGCAGAGAAGGGACTTCTCGAATATGTCGTGGTGAGGGAAATAAGGATATTTTGTGTTGTTTTATCATTATTTATTTTACATTAATTAATTAATCGAGTTGAAAAGGATGTAGAGATGAGAAGAAGCTAACTTTGCTTGTAGGGTCACGGCAAGCAGACAACTTACATTCCATTCGTGAAACGACCAACTTGCGAGAGTCTCGAAGAGAAGAGGAAGAAGCTGGAAGGGAAAGTTGTTATTGAGTAGATCTTGAGAGTTATTATATCTATATATTAAAGTTTCTTTTTTCAGTTCAATTCCTTTTTTTTATTAATAAACGTGCTAATATGATCGTTGTTAGTTGTTAAAGCGAACTTGTTGTTTTGCTATTGTTCTGGTTTTAGGTTGGTCAATAAAGATTTTGAAGATATATTCGTCCTAACTTGAGCTTGTCTACGAAATGTCCTTGACTTTTGAATGAATACCTGTTAAAATGCGCTGGCATTTCATTCTGACGATGCTGAAGCTGGATGTAGTTGTACATAATAGGGGATTTTTTTAATTATTAAGTTTATGTTGATTTTAGTTATGTCCTCACGTAAACTTGTTGCTGTTGAGTGTTCGAAGGTCCAGATTGATGCTGAGGGTGCGTGAAAAGTTTTAGTTTTCGTTGGTATTTACTTCCTGTTGCGTGAATTTTTTGATAAGCCGATTTTCATTTATTTCGTAATGTTGCGACCATACCCAAGACACTATTAATGTATTTTAGATAGAAAGTTGATTTTGACATTTTGAGATGACGACGATTTTCGATTTGTCGTCTGCTTCGTTGAAGAGCGTTGGCTAAAACGAATGGATGCTGTGAGTTTGAGCCTTTTTCTGGTTTCTACCTCTTTCTGAATTTTTTTTTGCATTGTTTTATTGTGAAACTATTGCCTATGGTAGAAAATATTTTTAAAGATAGTGTTTATAAATCGAATATGCGCATGATGAGTGTAAAAAAGATTGATTTTGATTTTTCTATGATTTTTCAGGGCTGGCTTGCTCTTGTTTCAAAGGAGCAGAATGGAGAGAAGGCGAATGAACTCGTTGAAGAGGTCGTGGTTTCCATTTTTTAATCAGTTATATTTACCCGGAATTAATCGTTATATTATTTCAATTTTGTTTGTTATTTCATGTTTTTTTTTTACTTATTATAAAAATAATTGTTTTTTTCAGTACGTTGTCTCGCAGTCCTTCCGTCATACCCCTGAAGAATCTCGTGGTGTGGTCGTAGATCGAATGCTCAACGAGGCCATTGCTATCAAATACAAACAAATGGTTGGTGATTTGCGTACTTACTCCTTACTATCATAGCTCTTCCAAGGATTTGCCTTTTTTATTTCCTCTTAAGAAAACCTATAGGCATTTTCTGTGGAAACAAAAGCGATTTTTCAGGTTAGTATCGTAATTTTAATATTTCGTCTGATGACAGTATTCCACTTTTAATGTTCAATTTTTTCCACCAATATTGTTCGATCTTATTCTTTCTATTCTCGTACCCGTGGTTTTGTTTCCAGCGAATTTGATTAATATGACTGTGATTTTCATCCCGCGATCATGAATGTGGGTCAGAAAAAGGACAGCTTAAAATGAGTGGCCAAATACCCCTAGGAAGGATGAGTTAGGGGGCGACGGTCGCAGTTAATTCATATTAAATATCGCTAATATGTCCGAGTATATTTCACTTACAGTCGAATTATCATTATTTTTTAGCCGGGAAGGATGACTGAAAATTCATCTAGTTAGCTTTTAAACTATGCATTTGAACTTGATGTCCAGGAAGCCAGCGAGAACCTTGGCCGTCTCTCTGCTACCGTTTATGAGGAGAGAAGAAGAGAGGCAGAAGAGGCAAGACAGAGAGGCAATCCACTCTCCACTCTGGACTGTAAGCTGCCTATCTCTCGCTCTCTTTCTCATTTTCCACTCTCTTCTCTTATTCTCTCACTCTCTCTATCTTCTCTCAATTCTCTATCTCTCTCTCTTTCTCTCTGCCCTCTTTCATCTGCTCTTGAACATCCCTCTTAATCTCTCGAACTCTCTCTCCACTTCTTTCGTTTAATTTCATTTCTCTACATTACTCCCTATATCTCCATTCTTTGGAGCCTAACGTTAATGTTTTTTTTAAATTCGTATTTCTGTCCGTTGGATTCCTTTGTTTCTCTTCTTTCTCTTCTTTCTCTTCTGCTTTTGTTTGTCTGCTCCTCTTTTACGTGTTGTTCCTTCCCTCTTCCACAAAGGCTTCTCCCGATTCAGTGGCGGATGCTTCTCTGGAAGCGGCAGTTCGCACTCTTTGCGCTCTTCTCGGTGTCTCGCCTCATCCAGACCCGGCCGTCTCTCTCGGGGTCGGTCATTTATTTATTTAAATTATATTTATTATTTTATGCTAACAGTGTTTTCTTTAACAAGTTCATATGAATTATAAGTTATTGTTCCTTTTACTATTTTTTTGTATTCTGTATATATATATATATATATATATAAATATTGAATTAAACGGAGAAAAATAAATATGTTTCAGGCAGCATGCCTCTTCATCACGCAGAATCTCTCAAGATCGGCCCTGGAACGAGCGCAAGTTGAGTCTACATTCCCTGTCAGTTTGTTTACCACTTCTCGGTTTCCCCTTTCTCTTTATTCATCTCTCTCTCTCCAACTCTCTCTCTCTCTCTCTCGCTCTCTCTCTCTTCTCTCTCTCAAACTATCTATCTCTCCTTTCTCTCTCTCTCCACCCTCTCTTTCTATCTCTAACCTTCTCTCGCTGCCTATATTACTCTCATGCAAACTCCCGAATAAAGCTCTTTCATTTTGAGCGTCTGAATCTGAAGTCGTCGTTTCCTCTCGGGATCGCGCAGAGCAAGGAACCCGTTGTCAACACGGCAGCACGCATTCTCCGCCTGCTTTGCCTCGAGCATCTCAAGGAGAAACAGGTTGGTGTGTTGAGAATAGGAGACCGTTATCAGTGTTTAAATACCCTCTCGCTACGATAATTTTCGGAATGCCCCACCACCAATAATCGGGAGGATTCAATCTCTTTTTCATTACAATATGCCGAAAACCGTGTGCGTTCGAGTATTTTTATACTGTTTTCGAGAGAATCCCCAGTATTCCTTGCCAATTTTTCGGGAGGGTCACTGCCAAAAAAGAGACCTTTTTAAACAATGGCCCTCCTTATTAAGAGTTCCGTTCCTTTACATAGTGTTAAGGCTGCCTTTACCACCTCCTGTTAATCCCTGATTTACACAGTTTTTTCCAAATGCTGGTGTCTTATCTACATGCTACAATTCACTTAACAAAACATTATTCTTAGAAGAAAGTTTTTCCGGGATCGTGCTTTTTTTGCCTTTATTAAATCGTAAACCTTTTGCTTTTGCAGATTCTCGTGAACGAAACACTCGTTCACGTGCAGGATCTCATTGCCGAGATTGCGAATCAGAAGCAGAGGAAGTAAAAGACGAGATATCTCTGTGGAACAACCACAGTTTGCTGATTCAGATTAATCGATTAATTAAAACAATTGATGCCTAGCAAGATTAGTGTTCTTTTTCTACCCTGAAGTATCCAGATTTTTAAGGTACCATTTAAAAAATTCCATTTTCAAAAGAATTCTCTAATCGTAAGGTGCGCTTTCTCTGTTACTAAAGTTGATCCTGTTACATGTTATGTACGATGTACACACATTAGGGGCTATTATCTAACCATTTTGATCGATACGGGAAGTTGTTTCTTTAATATTTTGAGCATGATAATAAATTATTTGAACGTATCCTTTCGCAATAAGTTCTTTTCCGTTCACTCGGATGTTACATACACTTATGTTTTCATGATACCATCTCTCTGCTTCTATTTATCTCTATCGATCTTTCCGTCTTTCTCTCACGTTCTTATCCCCCTCTATCTTATTCTGTTTCTTTCTAATTCTTCGCCTCTCTCTCTCCGTCTCTCTCTCTCTGTCCCTCTCCTTTTCTCACTCTCTCCCTCTCCCTTTCTCACTCTCTTTCTCTCTCCCTTTCATTTCTTCCGTACGCCGTAATGATCTCTCCCATTGGTTAGCAGTCTCGAAGATGAGTGGAGGGACGCCAGAGAGTCGTCGTCGTCCGAACATTCTGATCACTGGCTCTCCCGGCACTGGCAAGAGCACCCTCGCTTCTACCGTAGCCGGGAAACTCGGCTTCGACCATATTGAGGTTACCGTATTCGGCCGTATGAAAAAGCTTAAACAGTGATGAAAACGCGTTCCTAATTATGAGAAAATCTTGCATTTTCAAGAAGAGTGTCTTAGGCACTCCTGCTAACTTGCCATTAATTAGCAAAATTTTTATTAAATATTGTTTGCCAGGTATTTGACTATCATAAGCTGTTTTGGTATGCTTTTAGTGCGAAAAGACACTAAGTGAATATCTATTAGATTGTTGAAATATTGAAGGCTCTTTTCAGGTATCAAAGGAGGTGACTGCCCATGGACTCTTCAGTGAATTCGACCAGCGACTGCAGACTCATGTCTTTGATGAGGACAAGCTACTCGACCATATTGAGGACCGGATGAATAGTGACCAGGTCAGAGAGAGAGAGAGAGAGAATGCGCGATAGGTAAGATAGGGTTAGAAACAGAGGGATTGATGAGAGAGAGAGAGAAGTGAAGGAGGGTTGGATAGTCAAAGGGATGGAGATAGAGAGTTGGAGAGGGGCAAGTAAGATTGAAAGAGAGAGAGAGAGAGTGAGAAGTGAAATAGGCGGGTAGAGAAGAGAGAGAGAGAAGTGAAAGAGGCAGATAGAGAAGAGAGAGTAGGGGGGGGGGAGAGAGAGATTTAGGACAATGATTAAATTTGAGCGGGGAAAATGTTCGAAGAATTCTACTTACAGGGCGGAGTTGTCGTCGATTTCCATGGCTGCGATTTTTTCCCCAAGAGATGGTAAGTGAGTAATTAAGAAAAGGCAATTGTTATTAAGACATACATAATTTCATGAAAGCAGTGAATATTTGAAGTAATTTTATGAAAGCGGTAATAGAATTGAAATTATATTGTTTTTAATCTTAAAACATGCTCTACAGGTTTGACATTGTCTGCGTTCTTCGATGTGCCAACACACTCCTGTACGATCGTTTGGCTGCTCGTGGCTACGGAGATCAGAAGATCAAGGTAGAACATTGTATATTCTTTGGGATTAGGTTTTAAACTAGGTAGTTGTCTAATTTTTGCTTCTTTTTTCTTCCGAAAGACCCAATGCTACCTACAGGAAAACATTGAATGCGAGATCTTCGGATCTTTGCTAGAAGAAGCGCGAGAGTCATACGATGAAGAGGTTAATATCACTTAAATTTCTCAAATCATTAATTTTATCAAAATGTTAAATGTTATGAATAATCTTGGCTTCAAGGCAGTATTTCTTCAATTTCATCTGCGCTTAATCGTTTTCATCAGTAAATGTTGTGCTAAAGCTATTTTGGTTTTTGTATTATTAGGAAAAAATTATATATATATAATATTATGTGTGTTTAGATTGTTCACGAGATGCAATCAGAGACTGTCGCACAAATGGAAGCGAATATCGAAAGAATTCTCGAACTCGCCGCGGCATTCAAAAAGCCAGAATAAATCGACTCCTAATTTTTTTTTAGTTTTGCCGATTTTCCTTTGTTGTTATGTTTTTCATCTTCCAAACTTCTAGAACTCGTTGTTGTCGTTTTCCTATCTCCAACACTTCTTTAAAAAAACAGCTAATTTTGCTTTTGGATATTCTCATAGGGTTTCAAGCGTAAATCAGTTCTTTCTCTACATGCCTTATCTGTCGGTGCTCAGATTTCTTTCTCTTCATAAGACTGTTATGGAGACTACTTTTTCCTTGTTAATTAGCATTTCCAATCCTTACTTATGTTCTCTATGTTCTTTTTACATAACGAACAATCCAGGAAAATAAAGAGGATACTGACGGTTTTGACACGATATTTTTATTTGTTTATTTCTTCGGTTTAATTGCCGTTGCATATGTATATACGAACTTAATCCATCGCATGGTTGCAGTTCTTTTCTTTTCGGTCGATAATAGCTCGTTGATCCGTTAATGCTTTAATGGAGTTGCCATCACAATTTTTTTTCTTTCTACCTCTCCTCTCTCTCTCTCCTCTGTCTCTCTTCTCTCTCTCTCCTCTCTCTCCTCTCTCTCTCTCTCTCTCTCTCTCTCTCTCTCTCTCTCTCTGTCTCTCTTCTCTCTCTCTCCTCTCTCTCCTCTCTCTCTCTCTCTCTCTCTCTCTCTCTCTCTCTCCTCTCTCTCTCTCCTCTCTCTCTCTCCTCTCTCTCTCTCTCCTCTCTCTCTCTCTCCTCTCTCTCTCTCTCTCTTCTCTCTCTCTCCAGGCGTCTAAAATGTGTCAGATGTGGCAGAGCATCCGCTACGGCGTTCGTTGGAATCCGTCGGAGCGCCTCGCCCTTGCCACGCGAGCCTTGGATCTCAAGAAGGTGAGCGATTGTCGGGTGGCCAGGTCCCACCACGAATTTCCGTAGTACGATAGAAGTTTGTCTTTGGTAAAACAGTATGAGAGCTGTCCTGTCTTCCCGTATGTTTTCTCGTTGGCGAACAGACATCCTATCGTTCATGTAGTGCTGTATCATTTTGTGCTAACCGGAATACTATAAACTTACACTTCGTTCCAGTGTTTCAAAAGTGAAAGAGAAAGGAATGACCATGAAAGCTGAACATTTCTGGCAGTTTCGATGTCTATATCCGGCTTTATATTTCTAGGTCAAATCGATCGAAATCGCAATCGATCCTCTTCGTGAAGGAAATCACTCGCTCCGGTCAGTGATTTGGTTTTTATTCCCTTCTCTAACCTTCGTTGATTTTTGTATTTGCTTTTTTCTACTTTTAGATAACCGAATCTAGTTAATTATTTCTATTTAATTTTTTTTAAGAAATTAAGTTTAAACACAAGAAAAAATGTTTTTTGAATAGGATTGCATTTGTTGAAGGATTTTCTGGGCAGCCGTTCTCTCACAGCGAGTAAAGCAGACGAATCCGGCTGCACGTGTCAAGTCACAAGTATTCAATGACCGACGCCCGCCTTCCTTCACTGCTGTGCTAGGTGAGAGGGAGAGGCCGGAGAGAGAGAGGGAGAGAGACAGAGAGAGAGAGAGAAGAGGGAGGGGTGATAGTGATATAGATATAAGATATAGTGTGAGGAAGAGAGGTGGAGAGATGAAAGAAGGAAAAGTTTTACATGATCAATGATTTGCAACTAAAAAACAAAGCGCGATTTTTTTCCTTGGGCCAAAATGGAATAGACTTGCTTTCTAATAAGCAACTAATCAATGTCTTTCCTGTCAATCAGACGATGGCCGCAAGCTGCGCTTCGAGACCGACAACTTCCCTGCGGCTGACCTCGTCGCCACTTTCAACAGACACCTCGGAGGACCTGAACTCGGCAAGGCTGGCACGATTCCGCATACATTTGCGTAGAGAGGGAGGAAGAGAGAGGGGAGAGAGAAATGCTGTGAGAGAGATCATCAAGGAATGAGGGATCTGAAATGGAATGTGAGATTTCTAGAGCAGTTTCTTCTTATAAATAGATTGTTTGCTTGTTCTCGTTGTTGTTTCTTTTTATATTGCAATTTTTTGTTTGTTTTTTTCATATGAAGATAAAGGCGTCTTAAAAAAAATTGTTGCAGCAACGTCATTTTTGTATGGGCTGAAATTACGAAGACCGACAAAACACATTACTTACTAAGCAAATGTCATCAAAATGTCGGTAGTTTATTCATTCTTATTTCAATATCTCTCTTCCTCTCTCTCTCTCACTCTCTTCCTCACCCTTTCTTCCTTGGCCCGTCACTCTAACTCCCTCAAACTATCTTCCTCTGTCTCTCTCTCTCTCTCTCTCTCTCTCTTTCTGTCTCTCCATCTTTCTCTCTCTTTCTCTTCCTATTCTCACTCAGTTCCATCCTCTCCCTGTCTGTCTTTTCCTCTCTCTCTCACACAATCTCTTTACACATTCAGAATCTAATTCTAAGTCTTCATTCTCTCTATCACTCTCATTATCTCTCGGCTAACAGAAAAGAACTATACTCAACTTTTCTCTCTCCTTTTCGCATCACTATTTTCACTACATTCTTTTGTTGTTCTTATCACTGTAAATGTGAGGTGATAAGCCAGAATGCGAAGAGTGGAAAAGAGACTACGGAGAGGACAGAAACAGAGCGGCTTCCGCACTGACAACTGAAGACGGCTCATAATCGAGTCATAACATTTTGCACTTCTTCTTCTTATTCTTCTACTGCAAAAGGTCATTTTTATTTTCTGGGCACATACATAGTTCACCTTCTGTCGCTAATTTTTTTTATTGATTTTTTGAAGTATTCTTCTGATCAAATTTATTGTCGACCTTATCTGAAATGCGTATATTGATTGCACGACAATTACACTCAATAGTGAATTTCTGGACAGATGGAATATGGTGATGTCATCTTCGATGGTGTTTTTGTCGAGTGATAAAGAAAGTATTGTGCTTCCTTGACATCATTCCCGTAAATACAAACATGCACGTGGACAGGGTAAATGTCGAAGACGCGTTGCGTGTCGTGCGGCGTGGCCGGCGGCGTCTTGCTCGCCATCGGAATCGCTCTCCTTGTCGCGTCGCTCGTCATTCAGTTCTCCACGCTTCCTGCCAACATCAAGGATACATTGAATACGGTAACGGAGTTGTACTATGCATATCGCTTTTCATATTTATGTACATATCGATTGAAACGGTTGAAAGACTTCTCACGTCAATGTGCTTATATGCTAAAAGAATTTGTAATGAAAATGTTAGATAGAAAAAGGTGTAAACAATGAGCGTTTCTCTCTCAGAAAGACAAGAAGAATCTACATATCTCAAAGCGAGAATGAAAAGAGGAATTTTTCTCAATACAGGAGAAGGTGCTGAAGCGGAATCCGGATGGTTCGATGAATTCGTTCACGCGGTCGTGGGTCAACCCCAAGTATGTCTCATACGCGCAGTTCTGGGTGTACGACTACCAGAATGTCGGAGGCATTCTCAACAGAGCGGCGCTACCAGACGCAGACGAGAAGGGGCCGTACACTTATAAGTACATACTCTTCTTTTTTTGTTTTCATCCCCCTTTTTAGTCGCATTTATTGTCGTCTATTTTTCCTATGCATCGAATTTTAGATGGAGAACAAGTATGGAGAAAAAAGAATAGATATCTGAGGAGAGTGAGAAAAGATGGATGAGAGGGACAGAGAGGGAGATAGAGAGTGAAAGAACGAGAGAGAGGGAGACAGAGGGAGAGAGAGATTGAGGGAGTGGAGATTTGAGAAGGTACAAGATGTGAAATGTGCCAAGGATCGTGATGGCGAACGAGGTGGCCGGCTTCAACAACGACAGCACGCAAGTCGACTACGTCCACCGGCAGACTTATCTATTCGACAAGGAGATGTCGTGTAAGGGGTGCGACCCCTACAAGGACACTGTCAACACGCCCGATATCGTCTTCCAGGTGCTCATGCTGTCTCTTTTCTCTTTCTCTTCTCTCTTTCTCTCTCACTCTCACTCTCTCTCTTCTCTCTTTCTCTCTCTCTCTTCTTTTTTTGTTCCTTTTTCATTTTCGTTTAGTTCACTTCGCAATCATATTGCTTTGTCCCTTGCATTCTGTCTCTATTTTTCTCTCGCTCTCTCTCTCTCTCTCTCTCTCTCTCTCTCTCTCTCTTCCTTTCCAGTTCTTCACTGCGATGATTCCGCCTCTCTCCGGCCTGAAGGATACTCTGTGCCCTCTCCTCGAGCAGCTCGGTCAGAATTGCGAACAGGTCTTCGCGCAGCTCGATGCCCTCTACCCGAGTCTCGGCGTCATCCCTACGCTCTTCAATGCCGGACCGTTCGCCAAAGTGGTTAGAGCACCTTTCTTCCTCTCTCTCTCTCTCTCTCTCTCCACCTCTCTCTCTCAATCTCGCTGGTTAGAGCACCTTTCTTCCTCTCTCTCTCTCTCTCCACCTCTCTCTCTCAATCTCGCTGGTTAGAGCACCTTTCTTCCTCTCTCTCTCTCTCCACCTCTCTCTCTCAATCTCGCTATCTTTAATTTCTCCCCTTGTCCTGTTTCTCCTATAATTTGGCTGCCTTGTTAAATTTGCAGTTTTCTTCATCCCTGTTCCTATTAATCAATAAATGTTGTATCGAAATAAAAAAGAAAGTTGAAAGAATACTTGGTTCCTCTCATGGCAGACAGTTGACCAACTTCTCTTCTCTGGCTACGCGTCTCCGTTGGCCAAGTCGATCGAAGACATGCACGGCATCCTCGACGGTTTCATCGAGACTCTCCATCTCGATGAAGGGGACGACCATCTCTATGATCTCAAGTTCTACATTGACATGTTCCTGCCGCAGATCACCGAGGCGCTCAACATCAAAGTCAACTACATGGTGCGTTTTGTTTTACATGTCATCTTTTTTCTTCTTTCAGTTTGTTTCCTGTTTGCATAATGCAGCTCCTATCGGCCTTGTTCGCTGAACTAGTATTTTTTTTCTTTTTAAGTGAATTGAACTACGATTTGAAGATAAATCTTTATTATATAGTTATTAAAAAGTATGATTTTTTTTTCTTCAATAGGATTAAAATATTTTCTAAACACCTTCTACTTTTTCAGCGAACGAACGCCACCGTAGACGTGGTGTACACGGCGGAGACGGGCAAGAGCGAGCCGGAGCGAGCCGGCTACATTCTCTCCTTCTCGAATACGACCGAAGACGGGCCGTCGAGCGACGGGAATCTGTTGCCCGAAGAGTGGTCAGCGAGGGAGCGCTTTCGCTATCTATTCATTTATTCATTTAACTTGCTTTGAATTTATTTTTATTTTTATTTTTTTTTCATTGAACTTCTCTTGAGAAGTTGAATGAGAGTATTCTCAAAGAAGTCAACAGAATAGTGCATGAAGATGACAAAGAAAGAAGAAGCCGAAAGAATTCTGAAACTGGACCAGTAGTTTATTTAGAATATCGTTTGGATAATATAAAGTTGAGAAGTAATCTCAGGTGGCCTTACAATGCGACGGAGTCCGATTGGGAGGGCTGCGATGAGGAGAACGCACGCAAGGCACGCCTTATCGCTGGCACAAGTTTGTTCTCTCTCTCTCTCTCTCGTAGTTCTCTTTCTCCCTCTCTTTCTCTCTCTCGCTTTCTTTCTTCTATTCTTCTCTCTCTCTTTCTTTCTCTCTTTTCTTCTCTCACTCTTTCCCTCACATTATATTCCGTTCTCTTCTAGACATCACTTCCTGCCTTCCTACATTTGCAGGGCTTGTTGTTTTTTACGCAACATACATCGTGAATTTCTTTCAGTACGTATTTTTGGTTTGAAAAAGTCCTAGTTTATTTTAATTCCTTCATTTTCACTTTCTTTTTTAGCCGGAGAATTCTTCATGTCTCAAATCACGAAGAAGGACCAGATTCCGCTGTACGTCAGCGATATCTGCCGTTCTGTGAAGCTATCTTACGTTGAAGATGTCACGGTTAAGGTGAGCGTGATAGGAGCATAGCAGAGAGACAAAAAACGTTGCCGAGAGAGGGATAGAGACAGAGAGAGGGAGAGAGAGGGAGAGAGGGAGAGAGAGATAGAGAGAGAGAGGGAGAGAGTGAGAGAAGGAGAGAGGAAGAGAAAAAAGGAGACATCATGTCCAGGGAGTGGATGGAATGCGCTTCGCGATCCCCGAGTCAGTCTTCGATGCCAACGTCGCTGAGAACTGCGGATTCTGCAAGAAGACGAGCAGAGACATCTACGACATTCCAATGGGATCGAACTGTCTACCGACTGGGCTTATCGATCTCAGCGGATGCCAGAGTTAGCACGAGAGAGAGAGAGAGAGAGAGAGAGAGAGAGAGAATCTCCCCCTCTCTGCAGAGATGGGCGAGCTGACCCTGCCAATCGTGGCTTCTCAGCCGCATTTCTACCAGGCGGACAAGCGCGCCGCCGCCTTCTACCCGAGGACCAAACCGTCCGCCTCCGATGCCATGACTATCGACATCGAACCTGTTAGCCTATAATTTCCTCCCTTTCACTTTCTCTCTCTCTCTCTCCATCGCTCTCTCTATATCTGTTTTTGTATCGCTCAGGATCTTACTTTCTCTCTTTTTCTGAATTCTCCCTGATTCTCTCTCTCCCTCTCTCTATTTTGCCTTCTTTGGTGGTGTTACATATAAGTATAGGGGTGTTACATATACTTTATATCTTAACACAAAGTTAACTTAGAGATGGTATATCTATCTTTAAAAGATATATCTTTAAAATTTGAGAAGGATAAGAATATAGAGTAATAAATATCCATATTACCATGTCATCATTCCAGACCACCGGAACCCTCCTGCAAGCAAAAAAGCGCATCCAAGTCAACTTGTGGATCGGCCAGAAGCCCAGCGACTTCATCAAGTCAGTCATGCAAAACACTTCTTTTTCCCGTTTTTCTCTTATTATCCCTCTCTCTCTCTCTTACCATCTTCCCTCTGTCTCTTGTTCCATCTCTCTCTCCCTTTTCTCTCTGCTTCAATCTCACACTCTCTCTTTCCCTACTTCCCTCCCTCCCTCTCTCTCTCTCTCTCTCTCTCTCTCTCTCTCTCTCTCTCCAGAGCCTACTCAGTGATGCGAAGTGGCGCGTACCCTCTGTTCTACGTGAACGAGAGTTCGGTGATCGACGAGACGAGCAAGAAGGAGCTGCAAGATTCGCTGGCTCCCGCCACGACGATCTCTCTCATCTGCTGGATTGCACTCGGTGTTGGAGGTTAGCCCCGAGGCAGTTCTTCTCTTCTTCTCATACTGTTTAGGTATCTGCAAGGTTAGAGCAAAGTACGCCTACGGCAAGCATGTCTTGACAGCTTTTGTAATTCCATTCGTGCACTATTTTTTCCATTTTCTACTGAAAAAAAAATATTGTTCTACATACTTGACTGCTCACAAAACAACAAATGTACTCGCCAGTTTTTACATTTTTAATTCGTTCTGTCCTAGTTCTCTCTATCTCTACCTCTCTCTCTCTCTCTCTCTCTCTATCTATCTCTATCTATCTCTCCCATTCTCATTCTCTCACAACTTTTCCCTGCTCTCTTCAGCAGCCCTCATCGTCGCCTCGCTCGTCTTCTTCTACTGCGCTTTCTGCGTCTCTTCGAAGAAATACGACTAGCCGAATATTTCCCTTGCGATCTCTTTTCAAATTCACTTTATTTTCAATTTATATTTTATAGCGCTTCTTCGAATTTTATGCTTTTTGCTTTCTGAGCAATTAATTAAATTTCCGACGAATTCTCTAACTCACTAACTTATAATAGGAATTGAAATTATTTCACTAATAAATAAATTACTCGCCGTCTTAACAAGCTGCTTTGCTCCGAGGAACAGCAGAGAATTCTGAACATGTTTGTGCAATCGATTAAAATAAATCGTAATCATGATTATTTTATTGTGGTTTACAAGACGTTGACTAGAGTGATGGCAGAGTTGGGAGGAATTTGTGAGGCTGGCGATTCAGAGTGGCGGGAACCCGTAGGCTCCGCCGTAGGGATAAGCGCCGTAGTACGTCGAGTAGCTTGCAATCATTGATTTTATAATAAATTAAAAAT
Organism: Allodiplogaster sudhausi; assembly: GCA_945643635.1. Classification (NCBI taxonomy): domain Eukaryota; kingdom Metazoa; phylum Nematoda; class Chromadorea; order Rhabditida; family Diplogasteridae; genus Allodiplogaster; species Allodiplogaster sudhausi. The sequence continues at coordinate 9,997,612 of CALZFC010000005.1, forward strand.
TAGAATTTTTTCTATGTTTTTTTAGTTTGAGAAGTTGTCAAGTTCCGTAGTAAAATACTAAAGATTGTTATAAAATAACGTTGCTTAAAAGGAATCATCGAATGTTTACCGTAGGGAGTAGCAGCGTATGGGTAGCCATAGCCGAGCTGAAAACAATTTTCTTAATTTAATTTTAATAAGAAAGTTTTCTTCATATAATCTAAGTATATTTATCAAACTGACAGCCGGATTGTAGTATGGCATTCCGACGGCTCCAGGACTGAAACAGGAACGTAGATTTTTTAAAAGAAAGAGTTACTACTATTCATTGTTAGGCAAATCCTGATATCACCAGAAACAAAATATTACCAGCCCATAATCCCCCTAAAAGGGTAAAAGAGGAAACTAGCCAATAGTAGCTCGGCACGAAAGGGTAGACCATTCTTCGAGAGGGAAGAGGAGGGAAGTGACATTCCCCTTCATAATTTGAGGCCTCACCAATTGTTAAATTTGCAAGAAAGCTTGCACTTTAGAACGAGTATGCCGCTTGTCTAATTCTCTCTTGATTGTTTGTTGATGCGTTAAATGTAAAAATATAAAAGATCTACATCAAGGATCTAGCAATAACGGTTAATGCAAAAGCACTCTTTGAGTTTAATGCAATTGCGCGAATAAAGTACAAATGCAATATTTCAATCTGCTCAAGTTGATAACGTTTTCACTTTCGATGTCTTCTCCTCGCATGACCGAAACTCCTCCCTCTCCGGGCAGCACAATCAATTTTTTTTCCAAGTCATTTTTTTTTTAAATTAAATTCCCATACATCAGTTCAGAGGAATTCAGATTACATTCACGAATTTTTCCTACACAGCTTTACGAGCTTAGGCGAGAGAGTCACAAAGTTCTAACTTTTACGGGAAAAAAAACAAATTATTCCAAAATGCCGTAAAATTTTCTGGAAACGAGTGATCCCACTTCAGTGTGATCATTTTTATACTACATGGATTAACAATGTTGTCAAGTCACTCGTCCCGAATTGATAATGGAACTGAAAGCAAGCTTCTGTATCTGGACTACTTTGTGACAAAGGATCAAGTGAAGAGATCAGGTTAAAAGAGGCACAGAGAGCGAGAAGAGAGATTGAGAGAGAGAGAGAGCGAGAGAGAGAGCGAGAGCGAGAGAGAGAGAGAGAGAGACTAATGGGATACCGAGTTAGGAATTGCGCTTGGGAGAGCATTCCAGGGGGCCACCGTTCGAGCAACAAAGCAATAATGAGAAATTTTCATTCCTAAAATTTCGTCATTACAATATTGCAATTTAGGAGTTCTTGCAAACAAGTAGGACACTTTAAAGTGCGAAGAACTATTTAAAAACACACAGAATGGAAAGTATAAAAGAGGCTGCGGCCAGCAGCACTCTCATTCTCTTCCCACTTCCCGCTTACGAGCAGCCGTCTCTCGCTCTCGTCTGCTTCCTCTCTACTTACCCAGCTCCTTCTTGCTCCTCTTCGCGAAGATGGCCGCAGACGGAGCCAAGCCGGACGCAGAAGTGGGGAATATTTTTGTACTCTAAAAATGTGTTCAAACAAGAATTTTCAAGCTAAATAAAAAGAAATGAAAGAAAAAATTTTCAGCGTGAACAGAGCAAGGCCGCCGCTGAGCGCTCCGCCTTGCAGCACGCGCGCATCACTAAGCTGGTCCGCAATCTCGTCAAGAAGGCCAGCTTCGGCAACTACGTCAGTATCAATGGATTTACAAGTTATTGAAATCTAACTTTAGCTGTGGAAACATTGATTTGAAGAAATATTTCAGTAAAGAGCAATTACAAATGTCAGATTTTTTTCAAACAAACGACATTCTCTTCAAATCAATAATATATGCTAATAAAATTTAATAAGTTAAATTTTGCTATAAAAATGTGTTTATTCAGTTTCTGTTCGCCGCGGGCGACATCCACAAGACGTTGTGGAGGGCGCGTGAGGTGCTGCAGAAGGAGAAGCAACTCGTGGAGATCCACGCGCCCGTTGTCGTTGTCGGCGACCTTCACGGGCAGGTCGGCCGAGGAAGCACGGACATTGATGTCCAAAACATTAATGTTCAAAACGATTGATAATATTTAATGTCGTGAAATTGTCATTTATCACTTCCCTTTACAGTTCCAAGATCTCTGCCGCATCTTCCACGGTCTCTCGGAGAACGGCGAAATGGCCAGCATTCTTTTCTTCAAAATAAGATAAAATTTGTCATTCGTTTAATTTGCTCACATTTAATTTTAGTGAAAAAATTATTTTAAAAAAAATTTTTGAAGGGCAACGCTCGGCACAAGTGGGTCTTCCTCGGAAACTACGTCGACCACGGCAAGCAGTCGCTGGAGTGCATGATGCTGTTGCTGCTGCTCAAGATCCTCTACCCGAGCAAGGTCGACGACTCAATTCGACGGATTCTCGGGGCGAATTCGACACTTGAAAAGATGCAAAATGCAAATATATGACATTTTGCTGAAAATTGTATTGATAGAGCCAGTTGCCAAAGTGTTTTCTCAGGTTATGCTCTTGCGAGGGGGTCACGAGACGCGCAACGTCAACTTCCATTACGGCTTCCACGCCGAGATCAACGACCGATACCCGGAGGCGAGGGAAATTTCGAAATTAAAAAATCGATACAAAAACGATTTAAACAACTATTTGGAGAAAATAAAACTACCGTAGTGAATTAAAATGCGGTGTTCTGATCAACACTAATGTTCAGGATGGACGCGGAATCTGGCTGCTCTTCAACGACGTCTTCAACAACTTGCCCTTGGCGTGCCTCGTCAACGGCGAGATTCTCTGCGTTCACGGCAGCATCTCGCCTGATCTCAAGAGCATCGACGACATCAGGAATGTGAGCTGTTCACTGCTTTCATATCGATTAAACGAAGAAAGCATTTGCTAAAAGTATGATTCGCAAAGATCAGTGGAAAGTGACGAATCGTGAAATGCTTTGCTTGAGCTGCCGAAGCCCCTCCCCGACCCCTACACGTGTCCGCTCGCCGTCGATCTCATGTGGGCCGACCCGATGCCCGGGCTCCATGGGTTCGTTTTCTCAGTTTGACAAAGTCTTTTGTCTGAATGAAAAATAAATTAAATTAGACTTGTATTTTTAAAGCAAAGGACCACTACTACTTATATGTTACACTGAAATATTTGCGTAGTACATATTCTGTTATAAAAAGAATTTTTGCAGCTTTAAGCCGAATTACATGCGCAGCTGCTCCGTCAACTTTGGCGAGGACGCGGCGCGCGAGACATGCAAGAAAATCGGCGTCCGCCTTATCACCCGATCCAATCAGGTACATATTTACCTAAGGAAGAATTCCCGAGTACGATTTCGTCATTTTACGAGGACTTCACAACTCTGCGAGAACTATATATATATATATATATATATATATATATATATATATATATATATATATATATATATATGAGAGTTCAAAACCAAATGACGTTTACTAAATTCTGGAGGGGTATTGTTATCTTAATGAGTGCGTACATGTTTACGAGAGCGAACCAACCATAGCAATAATAATGAGAGAACCGCCAACCCTCTTCTCCTTGTGCAGATGGTCACGCGCGGCTTCGACTTCTTCTGCAACCGCCTCGTGATCACCATTTTCAGCGCGCCCGACTTCGCGCCCGACGACCAGACCGAGGTTGATTGTCGATTCATCATCATCATGCCTTTACTCTTTGCTTAAGAAAGCAAGCATTGGAAGGGAATAACATTGACTTCTTCAGAGGAACTGTGGCGCCGTCGCTCTCGTCGACGCGAACGGCCACATCGGCATGCACGTCGTCGTGCCGACTGTCGACGCAAACTTTGCCGCCCTTCCCCCCAACAATGGAGAGTAAGAGGAGCGAAGCTCCGCCCGCCCGTCCATTAATCTGCCCCTCTCGCTTCGCCTTGCCCTCGATTTGAAAAAAATAAAGCAAGCGACAGTATCGTTTGCCAAACATTGCATATGAAATCTTCTCGAAAAGCAGAACATATATTCCTTGGTTCAATTGCATGTTCATTGGTTGAAAGAGGACGATGTCCGAAAACAAAGATACAATCTAATCTAACACAAAGATACAAATCAAAATAGCGTCAGCGCGCTGCCGCCAATCCCTTGTCACTATCCCCATTGAAGTGCAAAAATATGAACAGTAAGGAAGTGTTGCACCGATTCCTGACTGTCCGAGGGTGCTTCCTGCCGTTGAATTGTGCAGAGAAGTTCATTTTTGACGGAGTGAGTTCTTTTTTCTTTTGCCTTTTCAACTGTTATGTACATATGTCCAAAGCGATTTGCGTGACCGGTGACATAATTATGTACATAAATAGATGGGAAGAACGCGAGCGCGCCAAGCTCGGCAGCACCACGGAATGCAACACCGTCGAGAAGTTTCTGAAGGAAATGAAGGAAGAAGAGGATGCTGTGAAAGAAGGAAGAAAATTCTATTCCCAGAAAATTCTACTTTTTTTTTTTCTAGTGTTGGATAGCGGACTTCCAGGCGCACTGCCGATTCGGTGCGCTCGTGCTCAATTCCCGCTCTCTTCACAGGCATCACGCCTCGTGTGTTCGATGACAATCCGATTATTGTTCCCGATAATAACGACTACGAATCTTAGAAATAAAAGAGTAGAGGGAAAGAGAGGGAGAGAGAGAGAGATGGAGGCGGAGAGCACAAAAATAGGAGGTTATGATGCTTCCAAGAAGATGTTTCCAGGTGCTTAAAAGAAGATGTTGATGCGTACATTGAATACTTCTCAAAAATGTCAACATTTATTGTTCAGTTCTCATAATTCAGCACAAATACGAGGACATGTCCGTTGGAGGGATTGGCGAAATCTCACAAGTCTGTGGCTATCGCGGTGGACTACGGAATATAAAGGAGTTGACATCCTCTCACTGAAGTGAAATTCGCTTCATCCCTCAAAACAAGGACAGTCGCAAGCAGTCAAACATACTTCCATTATAATTCAAGGAACATTCTTCACTTTTCACTTATTTTAATTCGGCGCATTCCTTTCTCAGCTCGTTTGGCTAGAGATGGGAGTTTGTTAGAGGAGAGGAGATGTCATTGGCCTCTCTTGGTCATTTGAAGCTGCGGCCGGGAGGGGAATTAAATTATCGAACCGATGATAACTCATTGGCAGAGAGTTACCAACAACTAGGATAACAATGGCACTATAATTCCCCTTCCTCAGCAGCAACTCCAGACCATAGCGAAAATACGCGAGTCAGATTAGTTATTATAATAAACAACTAAATATGTATTACTTTTAAATGAATAGGGCATGAGGATTTAGGGGGCGGGGGAGGGGCGGTAGTTGTAATGAAGAGAAGAAACGACTCAGAAAAGTTAAAAAAAAGTAACGTCTGTTTCAGACAGACAGCGCCTTTAGTTTTAAATTTTGGAGTTTAATTGATTAAAAAAAGAAGAAAGATTTTAAACATTTCCATAAGCTGCCTCTACTTAAGCAATATGGGGTGCGGTGCAAAAAGAGATGGATGGAGCCATAAAAGTGGGTGCAAAATTAAGAAGAAAAAAGAAGGCAAAACTTATTTCCTGTAATCTAAATAAGGGAACAACTAAAAAATTTCTAAAGCTTTGACTATTCTGTGCAAGAAGCAACAAAGGAAACTACTGCGCAGTCTAGAAGAACACACTTAGTGCAAAATGAAGCAAATTAGTAAAAGAGGGAGTTATATTCAACTTGTAAAAGTATTGTCAAGTTAAAAAATTATACATGAGGAAAAAGAAAGAAAATGATGTGAGATAAATTTGTAATCTCATTACACCAACAATATGGGGGGAGTGGGTAGGTATGATGAAGTAGAACAATGAAAGTGGGCCATTCTAGGCCTAAGACATACGTTCAGATTCATATCGATGAGATGAGAGAGGGAGAGAGAGAAGGAGAAAGAGAGATAAAGCGCTGCTAAAGATCGGAGTTGGCCAGATCTTATACAGTGCGAAGGGGTCAAAATGGTAGTCCTGAAGGGGTCTGAGTTGGCCCTCTTTCTCCTCTAGCGTTGGAAGGGGAGCAGCTTGGAGATTTGCATGATGCTCTCGACGTGCTGGGGGAAGATCTCGAAGATCTTCACGAGGAGTGCCGAGTTGTTGATGATGTCTCTCATTACGCGTTGCTCGTTCATCTACAATCAATCTAGTTTATTAACGCAATAATGAAAAATTATAATGCACAATTTAATATTTATTGCATTAACCGTTTTATCTCATGAGATTCTTACCTTCTTTTCCTCTCCAGATGTCATTCACACTCTCCTCTCTCTCTCTCTCTCTCTCTCTCTCTCTCTCTTACTCTCCTCTCTCTCTCTCCCTTTCTCTCTGCTCCCCGACCATTTTATATCCCCCTACTTCCTTTGCTTAACTTTCTGTTTACCCACAACTCTCTCTCTCTCTTTCTCTCTCTCACCTGCTCAGTCTGCGTCTCTGCATCTGCGCACTCTCTCGTCACAGATCCTCCCTCGCTTGGCGCCGTGCCAAGGGACGGGCCGCGGTAGCCGGGTGCCAGGTTCTCCGCGGGAACCAGGGGCTTCCACCTGGAAGGACATTCATTTCAACGAACAAGATAAAAACGAGTTATCACTAACAATAAATAATCTTTTCTTTCATCAATGAAACAAAATCCCTCGCTGAATCAATGGAAGTCGAATATTTATAAGAGCACTACAAAATTATATTCAAATCGATCTTAGGAGCGTGAATTATTTGAAAATGCGATTCATTCTATAAATAATATTTTTAAACCGAACACAGAAATTAAAAATTAAATATACATATTAAAAAGAATCCCCTACCAAGCTTCCTCGTTAAATCCATTGAATGCAAATCGCGCGGCTGCTCCATTGAGAAGCATGGGTGGGAAATCGCCAGGGGCGCCGCCCAGGGCAGAAGTTGCGGTCAGACTGGTTGAGGTGGTCGAGGGAGACGGAGTCGGTGGAGAGGGCTGGTCGTCTGGATGAGGGCATTTCCTTTTTCTTCATATCATAGAGATACAGTCATATTATAAAGATATAAAACATATTTAAATTTTAACTAGAGAGCGCACTTTCATAGGCTGTTGTATCGTTCTCTAATATGTACAACTATATGTAGTTCATCCAGAAAAATTAGAGAAAGTTTGATAGGGACTACAAAACTTTTCTTTTTGAAGTAGAGAAAGCCTACTCGACCAACCGTGGTGCTCTGGTGGCAAGTAGAATTCGTTTGGAGTGAGAAGCGAAGTCGCGCCCACATCTCCACCGACCTGTAAAGACAAGAACGCTTCATAGCAGAAACAGACACCAGAATGTCTTGGGATAACATTTACTGAGGTTATATGCCAATCTTTCTTCCACATAAATCTCCCCCTCAAAGCAACGAAATGATTTTTTTTCCTCTTTTCCAGTCCATTAGGCATTTGAACAAGATTAATACTTTCTAAATATGTGAAATTGCTATACAAAAATTTATAAATTGGCGGTGTTCTCTCTCTCTCTATTTCTCCCTCCCTCTCTCTCTCTGTCTCCCTCTCTCCTTCCCTCCTTCTCTCTCTCTCTCTCTCTCTTCTCTCTCTCTATCCCACTGACCGTGCCCAGGAATAGCTCGAGTGGCTCGTCCAGTCCATATCCGCTGCCGCTTCCGGTGCTGGGCGGAGGGGAGGCGGACGCGGTGGAAGCAGCGGCGGCTGCCTGTGCAGCAGCTTGAGCAGCTGCGGCTGCAGCCAGGCCAGCTGGCGTTCCCTGCAATCGACAGAATGAAATGCCAAATATGTCACAGCTAGCGTAGCTATTGGGGGACCTGGGTGTTTGTCTTGCAAGACTTTTCCTCTCTCTCTCTCTTTCCCTCTCCCTCTCTCTCTCTTTCCCTCTCCCTCTCTCTCTCTCTCTCTTTCCCTCTCCCTCTCTCTCTCACTCTCTCTTTCCCAACCTGCGCTGCAATGGCTGAGAATGAGCATGAGAGTGGTGCAACGGGTGGCGAGGCCCTCCTGGAAGTGGGTGCACTGCTCTCGCTTCCTCCGTTCTGGTAGAGTGGCGGGTCTGGCATCGGCAGAGGCGCGCGCCATGCCTCGGGCAGGAGGGGAGGCAGTCTGAAGGCATCTGTCTTATTATTAATTATTTACTATAATTTTTTAGCTGATTTCTTAAAAGAATTATACTTACTTTAAAAAAAATTTAAATCACAACTCCCTTTAAACACGCCTGCAGGGCAGAATAAAGAAAAACTTTGCTACTTCACTTCACTAAATAAATGCCACTATCGATTGCTTGAGAAACCAGGGTGGGCAAGGAGGTTTGGGACTCGGAAAGTAAGATGGGGAGAGCACAAACAGAATATGCTCCAAGGAGGCCCTCGAAATTTTAGTGGTACCGTAAGTTAGATTCCCCCCCTGAGCGAAAGCCTTGAACTCCTCGAACTCCTCGAACCTGTTGGGCGGCAGTGCACTCTGCATGAGAGGGTGATGATGAATGGGCTCGCCCGAGTCGTCCAGCGGCGAGACGAGCACTGCTCGGTATACGTGCTTTCTTCAATCAACATTCATTCCATTTCATATTAGATTATAATAAATTAAGTTATAACAATGTTGTTATAATATTCGTCAAACGTTAAAAAAAATTATACATATGCAATAACAAGGTAAATATGTTGAAATATTGTTTAATAAAATAGAAAAAAAGCAAATAAAGAAGTAAACAAAAGCCTTACTTGTCTCTCTCCTGCCTGTACACAGTGACCCTGCAGTGGGTGCCCGTGGTGGGCGGGTCTTCTCCATCTGCGAAGTCAGTCCACGCCGCGAAGGCAGAGCCGTACGACAAATGCTCCAGGAAGCAATAGAAGGTCGTGCCGGACTGCTGCACGAAAGCTACCTTAATATAGGGGATACTTTGCGCCGGTGAGAGAGAGAGAGAGAGAGAGAGAGAAGAAAAAGAGGAAGAGAAAGAAATGAAAGAGTGAAAGTAATGTGACAGAAAGAAAAAAGAAAGAGAAAGAGAGAGAAAAAAGCGAGAGAGAGAAGAGAAAAAGAAAGAGAGAGAAAAAGAAAGAGAGAGGAAAAGGGAGAGAGAGAAAAGGGAGAGAGAGAAAAAGGGAGAGGAGAGAGAAGACAAAAAGAAAGAAAGAAAGAAAGAAAGAAAGAAAGAAAGAAAGAAAGAAAGAAAGAAAGAAAGAAAGAAAGAAAGAAAGAAAGAAAGGAAAGAAAGAAAGAAAGAAAGAAAGAAAGAGAGAGAGAGAGAGAGAGAGAGAGAGAGAGAGAGAGTGCAAACCTTCCACTCGTCGGAAGTGGTGAGCATCTGCGAGCATAGCTTCCTCTCCTGCTCCCCTGTCTCTGAAGCCGCCGAGTGCACTTCGATTGCTGACCATGGCACGTCCTGCATAAATGTTGCTTAAATAATTTTAATAAACGCTTACCTACAAAAATCATTAATTATAAATTTACTTTATTGATATTAATTGGTGCTTTATTATTATAAAAGGGCCTCAAGGCCCGGAAACGTTCAGGTGGGCCGAGAATTGGGCTCCCGCTCAAAAATAACAGACCCGCTTATTATCAGTTGGTTCCCTAGTTAGAACTCACAATGAGCTATCCACATTGTGCAGATACAAATTCACTTTACTAGAGCACTGGTAAGGCAACACTCGCCCTCCGTTCAACTTTCTAACCAACACTTTCATTTTAACTCTTAAAAGCCGATTGAAGATATAAGACAAAAACTCAAGATTATACAGTACCTCAAAATGTCCCGTGTACGTGACTCGAATCTTGACGAGATCCAATGGCTTCAGTCCTGCTCGCCAGAAGAGCGGCGGCAAGTAGACGCGGCCTGCACGCAAAACTTCATTTTCAATATCATCGTAAACTCTATTATTATACATTATTTCTAAAATCTCCATTTCTCACTTTTTTGTTCGCATTCCGTATTGTTATTAATTGATGAGCTCATCGGGCTTCAATAAATATATAAATGAATATCTGATCCTAATCACCACCAAATTTGGATAAGCAGCGACCAATACAGTAAAGCAATCAGTAAAGTAAAACAGAGATTTAGAAAAGAATAGGAAGCAAACAACAACAAAAAAAAACTGTCGCACCAATAAAATCATTCCACAGCCAGGCAGAGCGAGTTGACTTGCACACTCGATTGACTACAGCATGGCAGTCCAGCTGGAGACGAGTCTCGTCCATTTCGTCAGGAATCACATTGTACAACTCAAATCGATATTATACTCGTTTTTCAATTGTCATTTTTACATGGTAGCCATAATTTCATTTCCTTTTATTTCAAGTACATATTTCGTCTCAAAGGTTTTATCAATTAGAAGAGAGGAAAGATCAAGGAAAAGTTTTAAGGAATAAAATATCAATATTTTTGTAATATAAATAAGCAAAAAGTATATATATATATATATATATATTTATATATGTTGTAACATAAAAAGCACTTACCAGTCCAAGATCGACGGGACTGCTGACTGTCAAGGCTGCCTTGGGGCAGCCTCCGGGCGGCGGCTGAAGCGGCGACGAAGAACCATTCATAATTCCATTGCTAACACAAGTAGACACCACAGTTGAATCGTCGCGTTGCTTTATCGCATTATATCGTATCCTGAAGAGAAAAATAATTAGAGTTCATTTTCGTAATTTCCAATCGAACATATTAACCGCATTATCTAATATTTCTGATAAAAAGCAAGATTAAACTGAAGTAATCAAAAACAAAACGTCTTACCAGCTTCCAAGTTCCATAAACGGTTCAACATATCGTGATGGCAAGCTAGCTAGCCCAGTAACCTGGAAAGAAGCAACATAATAAAGGAAATTTTTTTAGAGAATTAGTGTTTAACAATACCTGAATAAATTCAAAAATAATTATTAAAATTTAATTTTAGTTAAAATTTAAAAAAAAGATAACCAACAGAAGAATAAACGAGTGATTCAGAAGTCGGATTGAAAGAAACAATGCATCCATACTGGGCTAGCACAATGTCCGGCGCACGATGTGAACCTCCCTGGAAGTTTGTTTGAAATCAATTTAGTATAAATATAATTTCTATTCGACCGTAATACTTAATTAATTTCACTCATAAATGTAAATACTAATGTCTTAATGATCAATTATGAAATAGATTTGAATTGTTACACAAAAAGATAAACATACCTTTTGCGCAAGATCGACTCCATTAACCGGCATAGTATTCAGAGAGATGGCAAACGCAACGAAACGACACGTCTTGATGTCCGGTTGGGGAAAAATCTGAAAATAATTAATATTACGTGTTCCGCCTTCTGAACCATATTTATTTTATATATTTATAGCGGATATTTTCCCTGCTTTCATCTCCTAGAATAAGAGTACATTCTTTAGAAAAGTATATTTGTCCTCAAGCATTTAGTTTTTCCAAGAAACGCCTATGAATTCCGATGGCATCGCGCAGATTACTGACGAAGAAGGAGAAGAATTGAATGAATGACCTTTGCTGTTCGTGTTCATTAAGAGAATGGAAAAAGGATATTCGTGGAATTTGAAGCTGTGCCTTATGACCGAGCATTTCATAGAATTCGCAATAATGTGCTCGCTAAAGGTGTTCGTACGAATCGAACTCTCCTTTAAAACTTGAGAGAACGAGAGAGAGAGAGAGAGAGAGAGAGAGAACAAAGAATAATTAACAAATTAACTACATTCAACGAAATGTAATATCACCGCAAATAAGTTAGGAATAAAATATGTATACAAAATCCTAAGTAGCTGCCCCAGAAAATATCATAGAAAAACCCTCTTTAATTCCAGGAATCTAAATACACCAAAGGGCACATTGCGCCCTGCCGAATCTCTTTCGTAAAGCCGGGAACAACCCTTTTTTGCGAAACAAAAGGAAGTTGAAATGAGCAGAGAGAAAGAGAGAAAGGATGAGAGAGAGAGAGCGAGAGAGAGAGAGAGAGACGCATCAAGACTGCGCTGAGTGGCATTAGCTAATGACCGGCGGCCATCCTCGGATGCGGAAGGGGACAAAGACACCTCTCTCACTCTCTCTCTCTCTCTCTCTCTTTCAACCTCATTCTCTCTTTCTCCCCCTCCCCTCTCCCCCTCCCCCGGGAAGTGCCATCCATTTCTCTCTCTGTGTCCCTGCTTCCATAGAGTCCTCGTTCTCAATACACCCACAGCCAATCGACTATTTATCACAGAATACCAACTAAAAGAGGACAAAATTTAAGCCTAAAGCAGAGTCTATGACAAAAATAAAGATTCACAGCTTTGAAGATCAAGAAAAAATATCTTGAATCTTTTCTTTTGGCATAATGCCAATTAAACAGAACGACATAAACGTCCATTAACCCTTCCCCACACTAAGCAATCTCACTAATCCCCCGTTCGCTATCCAAAGTTCAAAAGGCCAAAAAGAGTCCTTTGAAGCGACTGCCACCCACTCAAATCTCAGAAGTCATTCCTGAATGCTTGGAGGGGAGACAGATTCAGAGGCGAGAGAGACGGATTGAGAGGCGAGAGAGAGAGAGAGAGAGAGAGAGAGAGAGAGTCAGAGAGTAAAGTAGAGTCTGAAAAAGAGATACAAAGTGATACAGATAGGCAAAGCGAGAGAGACATTAGAGAGTCAGAGTAAAAAAGAAAAAGAAAGAGTTCATGCGCCACGTCCCCCATGGCTACAAATGTGCGTATGCTACTTTAGACTGACGTGGACTATTAGTGCGCGTTTCTAAGCTGTCCGCTGGAGATCGAAAAAGGGAGGAAACGCTTTCTCGTGCAGATGAATATACATATCTATCCCGCACAATTCACTCCCTTTTCATATGATATTACCACTGCTATGCCAATGCAATTTACGGAGTTTTATCACATTTTTCTATACTCTCCTCTAACTGACAGTTTACCATATTGATTATCTTCTGCAATAAAAAATCAGACAATCAATATCTGAAAAGGGATAGATAGCCAGCAGCTAACAATTCGATCTCGCTGGCATCAACCAAATGGTGCCTATGGGAACAAGAATTTCAAAATGCTTAAAAGATAGCCAGTTTCGCCATTTGCGTCGCTAGCGGAGGGAAGGAAGCAGGAAGAAGCTTCAAAAAGTATGGAATAGGACAGTCAGAATGAGAGAGTAACAGAAGAGAGAAGAGAGATAGAGAGAGAAAGTTAGAGAGAAAGAGAAAAGCTATTTTCAACATTTGCGAAAGGAATGACAAGGCAAATCAAGTTCAGAACTGCAGGTTCATACGAACTGAGGTGCACGATTCGATTACGTTGTCAGTTAGCGAAAGTGATATCGTTATTTCCAATTGGCAACAAAATAGATGGCAACGTATTCCCATTTATGAGAAACAGAGATCCGGAAAATCGAAGAGGCTATAAAACTTCGTAAGGTGAGAGCACAAATGACAAGGAGACGGGGAATTCCAAACGAAGTGGACGAGAGGGAGGGAGTGGGAGAGAGGGACAGGTAGAAAGAGGGAGAGGGAGACAGAGAGGGAGAGAGACAGCGAGAGAGTCAGAGCGATAGTGAGAGAAATGAAAAGTTAGAGAGATGAAAGAGAGGAAAACTAGTGAACACAGGACGCTTTATGATGGAACGTAGACAAAAAGCCAGTGTGAACCATGGCAACTGCATTTACCTCTCCTTTGCCCTACAAGGGAGAGCCATGTATGAAGAAAACTAAGAAAAATACGTGGAAATAAATCCTGCGATAAGTTCAGTATTTACGTGTTTGTTGAATGAATCATTATTGTTTCTAGCGCTAATGTTAGATTAAAAAAAATCTGCAAGCTTAAAGCCACTTGCATGTTTGTTCATAGTGACTATATTATTTATGGAGTAAAATAATTAATAGTCAATAATTAACAAATAAATAAAAAATAAATAAATTCAAAAAATAATACCTTAAGAGTGAGCGTTCCACCAACGAGCGCGCCCTTGCCGAGCCAGGGTCTGCCGAGGCCGCTCCTTGCAGAGAACGGCACAAACACGCGTCCGTACCGCGCTACTTCACAGTAACAAAATCTGTAAGAGGGAAGAATCGATTGCGGGATCTATCCATCGAAGTGAAATTGTATGTTATTTCTGAATTACATCCTATAATTTTGGCAGATCTCTTGCTTCACATCTCTAGTAAGCTACTTCGTACCGACATCAATAAATATAAAGTGTATTATTTTTTCTTACTCCCATTTCGACAACCCTCAATAAAAAATGTACGAGATTATCCGGAATTTACTTCTAACAAATAGCGATAAATTAATAAATTTAAATGCGTAATTTAATCCCACAGAGAATTTTTTTAAGCATTCTCTAAGGTATCCAATTTCCTGCCAAGTATTGAGCAAACAGATGAGGTATCTGCCATTTCCACCTGCCTTTATCTTCTCTCATATTCCAGCTTCGCCCAATCTAAAATGCACGTCTAACTATAACATCATTTGTATTTAATTATGACGAATTTGAGTGAGATCATGTGAAGGAACCATTCATTTCGCAGTCCACAGAGTCATTTTCCACAATCAACAATGACGAGAGGTCCAATTGGATTTTCCACAATCAACAATGACGAGAGGTCCAATTGGATTTTAAATGACAGCCAAGCTAGTTGGCACTAGTGGAAGAAAAGAGCGGGAACGCTGAATGGAGGCATACATTTCGAGTAAGAGACAGAGATAGAGAGAGAGAGAAAAAGAGAGAGAAAGAGAGAGGGCGAGTAAGAGAGAGAGAGAGAGTAAGAGAGAGAAAGAGAGGGACAGAGATAGAGTGTGAGAAAGAATCAGAGACTTCCATACGGCTCAAGAGTCGATATAGATAAACTGGACTGCTCTCACAACTCTTTGCCCTCTCTGCCCTTTTTGCTGATGCCAATGCGCTGCAACACAGCATCATCATTCTGTTAATGATGGTGAAATCATTATTCAAAGTCAATGAACTTTCCAAATAAAATCTTTTGTGTAGCAAGAGATGCCCTCAATTTTATTGCCTATCATTATCAGATTTACGTTTATTAGTGTGCTCTTTTTTTAAAATAAGAATTGAGACTCCCAAGATACTGAAACGTTAGATATGATATATCTTCTTCTCTTACTACTATACTCAATCTAGAAGAGTGTGAGAAAGATTTTACTAACTTGTCTTGAACTTCAGTAATCTTGCCAACGCAATCAATCAGTTGTTCCCGTGTCACTACAGACGAGGCAATATACGAGCATTCATTCTTCGGTGGTTGTTGTCGTTGTGCGGTGAAGATAACGGATTGCGATTCCTAGAAAATAGGAATTATAATTTATTAGAATAATATATATATATGTATATATATATATATATATATTTTAAATAAAAGTAAAATTTAATTGTTTTCAAAGTACCAAAAAATAATCGCATTTATATGGGTTCATAGTACAACTACGTCAATCTCGGAAGGAACCGATAACACATCCGGCTCAACTCATGCATTACAGATGATGACCGTAGGTTCCAGGGTACACAGGGATAGGGAAAGGGGCGGAGATATTTTGGGCTTGGAAAACAAGGGAGAAAAGATATGAAATGATTGTTAGTGCTTATTGTTAGAGAAGTTATACTGTTCTCTCTCTTTCTCCCCCTCTCTCTCTCTCTCTTTCCCTTCTCTTTGCCTTTTCTCTCTCCCGCACGGCATATATGTGAGCCTGTAGCTAGACAAGATAACTCGCGCCCAGTGGCACCTTTAGATGACGTCACATATCCACATGTGCGTCACAGTTAATCATTCGCATACAGGGTCTCAGACGCCCACCCTAGACCCATTCCCACAAGACCAGTCACATTCATTTGCTCCGTTCAACTCGCAATGACATTGCGCGAGAGCACACAAATCAAAGTGTGCCACTGCGACTTCTTCTCTACTTGTCTGACCCTCTCTCTCTCCCTCTCTCTCTTGCTCTCTCTCTCTCTTGCTCTCTTGCTCTCTTGCTCTCTCTCTCTCTCTTGCTCTCTCACAATTCATCCTCTTCTTGCCCTCTCTTAAACGTTCAGACACTAAAATTTGTGCCCTGAGACATCGAATGATGAAGAAAAACGGAATAATGAGAGCGAGAAAGAGAGGGAGAGAGAGGGATAGAGAGGGAGAGATAGAGAGGGAGAGGGAGGGAGCTAGAAAGAGAGAGGGAGTGCGTAAAGAAATCTAAAATTACAAAGCATGACCATATGCAAAACGATTACAGCACAATTTTCATACTAAAGTATCAAACATGAAACAGTTTTCCACACGCTCAGCACAGACAAGTGAGTATTACACCTATTTCAGTGAAATTAATTAAGCCGACATTCCAAATAAAAGGAAAACTGACACAAAATTTTTCTCGTAAGTCGGAGCACTTCTCCGTAACGTTTGCAGCTGTAACGGGAAAGTAGACTTGCCCTAGGCGCTCGTCACGAATAAATGCGTAATTTTTCAGAACCTCAAAATGTGGGATTCTTAGTATCTTCGTTAATTCATTTTTTTTATTACTTTAGCCAAGATTGCGCGATAAAATGTAAGATTGAATTAACATCAAATATAGTAAGACATAACACAGTTTTTTGTAAAGATAAATAAAAAGGAAACAATGGTTAAATTAACAATATAATATAAATTAAATAAATAAAATAGCCAACTTTCACAATATGCCCCTCTCCGAGGGACCGACTCATAGCCATTGGCGCGTGGTGGAAAGGCTGCTCCTGCCTTCCCTCTCGCGCGCACACGTCCACTTGTGCTGCTACTATACTGTAAAGGATGAAGCTATTATTCTTTCTTTTCTCTAACTATCCATTTCTGGCACTCTCTCGCAAAACCCACGGCTATATTCGACAATCGTACAAGTGGGGGCGATTGAGGCTGTTGTCGGGGAAGGTTGGGAACAAGCGGGGTGGCACACGAAAGACAATAGGCCGCGCACACGACTTCATCCTGGTGGATCGGAGGTGAAAAAGCGAAGGAGAGAGAGAGCAGTGGTAGCGAGAGAGAGAACGAGAGAGAGGCAAGAGAGAGCGAGAGAGAGAGAGAGAGAGAGAGAGAGCGATAAAAAAAGGGGGGGGGCTAAAATTACACGATGTAGACACAAGTTGAACATGGACAGCGACAGGAAGGCTGAGACAAAGGAATCAACATCAAGTTTTGAAACTCCATTTTTAGCCATGGAAGATTGGTTAGAAAGAGTATGTCTTCTTAGATGTTAAATGCCTTAACGGCACTCTCAGTGGTAGAAATGATTGGGATAAATGGAATAGTTAAGGGCAACATCAGGATTTTCATGTGAACCTACGACAAGGAAAATACAGCAACAATTTCTCCATTGTGATTTGGATGCAAGAAATACTCGAGTTCTGCCTTACGATAAAAGAAAGAAAAACAACTCCTCAGACAGAGCCAATGGTTCGTTCCCACGAACACTATGATGGCATTTCTCCAGCGGAGCCAATATTATGTAGTCAGTAAGACTGACAACGAGGTTAATGAGTCATCCGAATTCCTAGAGGAGCCTGAGAAAATAATGCAGACAGCGAGCAGCTAGAAAAATAAAATTGAGAGAGCACCTCAAAACTATTACAAAAAATGCAATAGGCTTAAAATAAATTTACTAATGTTCACCCAAAGTTTCGCAATAAATCAAATAATTGCATCATTTCTTAAGGACAGAAAAGAATAAAGTGGTGAGCAAGGACTCTGAAAATTATTCAGCAATAGCTGTGAAAACTGAACGGGGACAGCTGGTACATACAGACAGGGAGAAACAGAGCGAGAGAAAGAGAGAGAGAGAGAGAGTGAGAGAGAGAGAGGGAGGAAGAAAGAAAGCGAGAACTAGCAAAAAAGTGGAGAGTTAAAGAAGGCGGCAAAGATAGCGCGACTAGTGAGCAAAGATTTGCAGCTGCGCCTTCTTCAGCTCTACTTCAACAGCTACAGAAGGGAATGGATCAGGCTTGAGAGTGCGATGAGAGATAGAGAGAGAGAGAGAGAGGGAGGGAGAGAGAAAGAAAGAGGGATGTAGAGAAAGAGAGAGTAAGAGGCCAGGGAGAACAAAAAGAAAGAGAGTTATGAGACGAGAAAGATGAGGAAAACAAGGGCGCAAATGAAGGGAGAGGGAGGATGTCTTAATTGGTGGAAAGAATGCACCTGCAAGAAGAAGCCAAAGAGCATTGGGATCATAAGTGGATTGAAGTGAAGGGATAAGAAGAAATATGAACAATCGTGGAAGAGAGAGAAGAGGGGGAGAGAGTGAGTGAGAGAAAGAAATAAAGGAGAGAGAGAATGACATAGAGTTGGATAGAGCTAGAGAAAGAGAGAGAGAGAGACAGAGACAGAGACAGAGAGAGAAAGAGAGAGAAAGACAGCTCATTGTACAAATGCCTCAGGGCGTATTAGCTCCACGACGAATTGATACGAGTGAGTTAGACATTGAGACACATTTGTAAAACAAAACCATGGTATTAATACTAATAAATGCATTCTGCGCACCAAGAGGGTTAGTTTTATTTCTGTTAGACAATGTAAGCAATTGTTTTTTTTTGTTATAGAAGTAGTTTTTGCGTTAAAGAGTCAATCAGAAAAAATTTTATCGGATTGAATGAGAAGGGTTAGCAGAAAAAGCTACTGAAGGGAATCAACAAGAGCACAAGAGCTAGAAAATAGAGAGAGAGAGAGAGAGAGAGAGAGGGCGATGGAGAGAGAGTGGGAAGGGGTTGGCGGGAGAGAGAGACAGAGAGAGAGAGAAAGCGAGAGAACATGATAGCAATCAAAAAGTCGCTGTAAGCGAATCCGAGTGAATCTGAGAAATAAACATTGAGAAAGCAAGCAAGCAGTATGCTCTGGAGGGAACATGAGCGGGTGCGCGAGGAAGGGGGGCACCATGGCAGGGGAGGGGAAGAGAGGGGAGCAGAGAAAGAGAGGGAAGACGAGAGGGCGGGTGAGAGAGAGAGAGGAGGGGAGAGCGGAAGAGAGAGAGAGAGAGAGAGAGAGAGAGAGAGAGAGAGAGGTCTGAAAGAAAGACGATGTGGTATTGAGAATGTGCGAAGTGTGGAAGGCGATGAGATAGGGGTGTGGGATATTGGAGAGTGGGAAGACGGAGAGAGAACAGGGGCATACAGAAAGGGAGCGAGAAAGAGAATGAGAGTAAGCAAGAGAGAGAGAGAGAGAGGGAGAGAGAGAGACAGAGACAGAGAGGTAAAGAGGAGAGAGAGCGAGAAGAGAAAGAGAAAGAAAGAGAGTGAGAGAGAGAGAGAGAAAGAGCGAGAGAGAGAAAGAGACAGGCAGAGAAAGAGAAACAGCAGGGAGACAGATGTCAAGTCGACAGAAGCGACACACAGAGCGGCGATGCGGGAAGGCTCGCTCTGTGGCTGTGGCGAGCTTGGCAAACATCGGGGTGAAGAGGAACAAGGGCAACCGGGGTCGGGTTAAGGGCAAGCGGAGGGGAGGGATAGAGAGAAAGAAGAGAGAGAGGACGAGAGAGAGAGAGAGAGAGTGAGGACGAGAGAGAGAGAGAGAGAGAATGAGCGAGAGAAAGTATAGACGGTTAGAGAAAGAGAGAGAATGAGGGAGAAAGGCCAGACGGTTAGAGAGTGCTCGGAGTGACTTGCAACGGGAGGTCGGGTGTGGCAGCGAGTGGCTGACTGGCTGCTTCAGTCGCAGGGCCTCCTTTCAAGGACGACCTAGTCGGAGGCATCAGAGGATGGAAGAGTCATTCTGCCTTCTTCTGCTTGGAGAGAGAGAGAAAGAGAGAGAGAGAGAAAGAGAGAGAGAGAGAGAGCATGAGGGGGAGTGGAGAGATATATAGAAGACGGGGAGAAAGAGAGAGAGCCGAGAAGCAGAGAAACTGCACTCTCTGCTATCTCTGCATACCAATCCGCTGCCATCTAATGAAGAGGAATATCTAGAGTGAGAGAGACAGAGTGAGGGAGAGAGAGACAGAGTGAGGGAGAGAGAGAGAATGCAGGAGAGAGAAAGCGAGAGAGAGAAAGAGAGAGAGAGAGAGAGAAAGAGAGAGAGAGAGAGAGAGAAGGAGCGAGAGTATAAGAGAGTAGGATTAAGTGTCCGCTTCTTCGAGGGATCCATGGAAAGAAATGGAATGCCTGCCAGTGGGAAAGAGAGAGCGTTGGCGCAAGGAGGGGCTATAACAGGCAGAGAGTAAGGGAGAGCGAAAGAGTGAACGAGAGAAGAGGCGAGATATAGTTAGACACGAGGAGAGTGAATAGGGAATCGAGGGAGAGAGATGAGTTGTGCGTAGGGAGGCAAAACAAAAGGCGATCGAAATGGTTGAAGCTCCCTTGCTCTCTGGTGAACTTCCATCATTACCTCTCTCGATAAGTCCTCACCACCACCATCTCATTTTCTTGTTATGGTTAGGTCTCAGCCACAATCTAAGGGGGAGTGAATGAGGGGGAAAAGCCGCAAGCTCTGCCAAAAGCCGCGCGCTATTTGAGACAGGCTTTATTCGAACAAATCTATGGATGACTGGGAGAGGGAGAGGGAGCGAGAGAGAGAGAGAGCGATAAAGAGAAAGAGGGTGAGAAAAAGGGAGAGAGAGAGAGAGAGAAAGGGAGGGAGAGAGAGAGAGAGGGTTCGAAAGGAATTGCGCCCTAGCCCCCCCCCCCCCCAAGGGGGTGAAACGACATAAAGGTGGCTAGCTTATAGCACACTGGTGAAGTGCATTGCAATTAAATTAGCGAACCAGGGGAAGAGTGAACTGTGCTGCGCACTTGGCAAGATTCTAAGAGAATGGGAGGAGAGAGCGAAAGAATGGTTGGAGAGAGAGAGAAAGAGAGAGAGAGAGAGGGAGAGAGAGAGAGAGGGAGAAAGAGAGAGAGAGAAATAGAGCGAGAGAGGGAGAGAGAGAAAGAAAGGAAAAACGTGGTTTGATCAGTAAGCTTGAAGGGCTAATCAGGACGCACAAAAGTGGCGTACTTTTTCAGCCGCTAAAAGGGAAAGCCGCCAATTGCCTGTGGCAAAGGTCGAATGGAGAGAAAGATAGGAGAGAGAGAGAGAAGAGAGAGAGAGAGGCAGAGATAGAATGAGAGTGAGAGAAGAGAGAGAGAGAGAGAGAGAGAGAAAGAGAGCTTTCACTCTGGTGAAAGCTTTCCTTGACAGTTCTTACAAATGGGGCTATAGCCATCAAAACTGTAATGGCTTAATGCTTGGAGAGAGCGCACATTATCTGCCTAATGAATTAAACCCAATAATTTTCGACAATTGCCCGGGGCAGTCAGCTAAGACAGACGACATCATACATTCATCCATTCTATGCGTACCAGTCACTACTCAGAAATGCTTCTGGGGAGTAAACAAGGGAGAGAGGAGTTAGAGGTTGGAGTCGCAGAGAGCAAGAGAATAATAGAGAAAGAGAGAGTGGATGAGAGAGAGTGGGTGAGAGAGATAGGGCGAGAGAGAATGAGAAACAGAATACGAAATGAATGTCAGCAAATGAAATGCAAGTCTTCTTCTAGGAGTAGGCAGTCGAAGTAGTCCGTCAAGGGCAAGCCAAGACACTTTCTGTGTGATGAGAGAGAGAGAGAGTAGACCTCTTTAGGGGGGCTCTCATAGTACTCTTTATTGAATGTGCGCCAGGGCAGCAATAATTCCTTCGTTTCCTGTGGAACCCCTTGCCACACGTCATGGGAGATACTACGTGGAGTCGGGGGGGGGGGGGTATAACTAATATCTGGATTGGCATACGGCATACATGCAATAAGCCTTTAATGCAAGCTGCAAGAATTAGAATCGCAGCACTATTCCCATGAGAATATTGTTGAAGGAGACAAAACAGCGCCTGTGGCATCATCTGCTTCAATTGATTTCGCTTTCCGCTGAGGAGCCAAGGGAAAACGGTCCAGTTAGTCGCTTGCATTGCAAGTGGGAACTGTGCATTGGAAGGAAGGGACGGAATTCTGAGCGAAAAGAATAAGGAAGGAGGAATGGGGAAGAAGATGAGGAAAGAAGTTCACAATCCCTCGGGGGAAGATGCGACCGCCTTCGATTAGAACCAAGCTGCCCCTAGCATCAGCCAAGAGGGAGAGGAGGGAGAGGAAGGGGGTGACAACGGAGGGGAATTCGAGCGCGTGCCATATGCCTAGCAACCTTTAGGCAAAAGCACACATCACATTAGAGGAAAATGACGTTGCATTCAATTTCAAGAGCGCTATCGTTATTTTCCAAAAGAAAGCGGCGACGCCCGGCCCAGAGACACATAACTCTTTTACTTTACTACTTGTAAATCCACCGACCACATGACTGGAACGGTCTGGCGCGAGTCAATACGAGATGACAACACTGCATGGGAAACACCATTTAGAGGTCAATAAACTCGTAAATGTCAACGTTCTAGAATGAATAACGACAGAAGGAAGTTATCGGTTAACTGTCGGAGTTTTGGGGGAATAAATCGCTTTAGAACTGAACATTAAGTCCAGCTTGGGTGGTTCCTTACCAAATGGATGGGAAAGCGGGAGGTGGCACTTTTAAGCCGGCTAGTGCTCAAGGTAACGCGGGCCGGAGGCGGCGTGGGGATGGTGCAGAGCAGGGACATGTTCCAACCGATTAAGAAATGATATGACAGATAAGGACACCACTTGAGGTCGTCAACGGAGTCTGCTCTCACAGACAACCGAGTGTTCATCTCTCTGTTCGCTCTTCCTCTTGCCTCTCCCCCAGACGGAGAGTGAGGCAATCGTCATATAAATCCATTTTTTTAGAAACAAGATCTTTATTTTAACCAACGAATCAACCATGAGAATACACAAGATATAACAGTGTCTGGCACGAGTGCGACCAGAGAAAAACATAACAGAATCAGGATTACTCTCAAAATGGCGTAACAGCCAAGTCGAGGCTCAAAACTGATATATAATAAGAATAGGATCTGCCGCGCACAGCAGACAGCCATAACAACGAGAGAGCGGAGAGGAAAACAGTTGGATAAAGGGATAAGCACCTCGGGGAGAATTGGAGGGGGTGAAAATAAAGGAGAGAAGAGCTGAGAGCTACAATGTCAAGGTCAAAAACAGTCATTGCGATATCGTCACCATGGCTGGTTTGTTTTTCACAAGAAAGATGACGGGTGCTAAAATAAAAGAATAAAAAGAGAACAGAGGACATAACTGGATAATCTTAATTCAATCAAGAAAAAACATTCAGTAGGCGACAATCTAAGCTACAGTATCTTAAAGAACATCTTAAAAACGGAACTTAAAATATTTCTTACCATAAAAATGTAACAAATACCGAGATAAATGTCCCTAATACTCCCCCCGACTTTCCTTCTTTCCTCCCCCTCATGCGACCAGCTTGGTGCTCTTGACGGTGGACACCCGAATACCGCGTGCCTCTCCGGCATACCGCTTCTCCTCCTTCCGCACGTCCGGCACTTGCGAGCGGCGCCGCACGAGTGCCTTTGCGAATTGCTTCCGTTTTGCGGCCTGAAAAAATACACCTTTTATGTCTTGTAATTTTTTCTGATCAGCTTTCATAATTATTTGTTTAATAAGGTGAGTTAAGTCGTGATTATCAAGCTCGAGATGTGAAGGGATATGTGAGAACAAACTTTTTTGTTCCACGGCTTTAGCCTAATTTTTTTAAAATCAATTTCATCCAAGACACAGTGTATCATACATAACTTGTCTATAATTTTCGCTAAACATATTTCATCAAGGAAATTTTTTTACTCCATTTTGTTCTCCGATGCATTGCAGAATAACCGGCAAACACTTGTTCCCTAGACACTACGCGAAAGCAAAAACGTCAAAAATGGGATTGCTAGTCACCTAGAGCCAGACGGAGGCAGGATGAATGTGGGAGAGAAGGGAGGCAGAGAACGAGACGGAGAGGAAGTGGTAAAGGTAACGAGAGAGAGAGAGAGAGAGAGAGAGAGAGAGAGGGAGAGAGAGAGATGAGCATGAGAAGAAAAAGCGAAACATTGTCAGCAAGTGTTCTCTCATGTCTAGCTTTCTCTCACTCTCTCTCTCTGTGTCTGCTTGTCTCATTTCCTCTCATCAACTGTAAAAAGAGCTCGTGTCTCCTGCATGATTCCCAGTCTCGTGAGCAAGAGTAAAATGGCTTCTCTCTTGACAAGACAAGAGACAGCGTCTACTTTCCTGTCCATTTTGATGTGTGCCTTTTTGAATTCAATGTTGAGAAATCGATGATGAAAGAAGCAGCGCAAAATTGTTGCGAAAAGTCTGCGAAGGGAAACCATCTCAAAAGCATAAGCTGAATGAGCAATCCGAGAGCAGAGAAACAATGACCAGAAAAACGAAGGAAGAGAGAGAGAGAGAGAGAGAGAGAGATAGAGCTAGAGAAAAATGAGAGAGAGAGAGAGAGAGAGAGAGAGAGAGAGATAGAGCTAGAGAAAAATGAGAGAGAGAGAGAGAGGAGAGAGAATATAACAAGAGACATAAGAACGAAACAAAAGAAATGATGGAGCCACATAGTAAGCTAGAAATTCCCCCGGGATGTATAGAAATTGTTAATACCCCTACCGCGGTCATGCGTACAGTCGTAAATGAAAAAAGCCATTTGCCTTTTGCAAGAATATCCCTTAAAACAGAAAGTAATTGGGAAATGTTACCAGGATATTATTTATTTCTCTGCACCAGGTAGCTAGAAAGCCTTGTTGCTAAGAAGCGAGAATGAATGAAGATCGCGCTCTCAAAAGAATCTGAGGAGAAGCTGAGAAGTGAATCTTTATTTTAACCAACGAATCAACCATGAGAATACACAAGATATAACAGTGTCTGGCACGAGTGCGACCAGAGAAAAACATAACAGAATCAGGATTACTCTCAAAATGGCGTAACAGCCAAGTCGAGGCTCAAAACTGATATATAATAAGAATAGGATCTGCCGCGCACAGCAGACAGCCATAACAACGAGAGAGCGGAGAGGAAAACAGTTGGATAAAGGGATAAGCACCTCGGGGAGAATTGGAGGGGGTGAAAATAAAGGCGAGAAGAGCTGAGAGCTACAATGTCAAGGTCAAAAACAGTCATTGCGATATCGTCACCATGGCTGATTTGTTTTTCACAAGAAATATGACGGGTATCCCTTAAAACAGAAAGTAATTGGGAAATGTTACCAGGATATTATTTATTTCTCTGCACCAGGTAGCTAGAAAGCCTTGTTGCTAAGAAGCGAGAATGAATGAAGATCGCGCTCTCAAAAGAATCTGAGGAGAAGCTGAGAAGTGAAATGTAAACAAGCTTGGGATCAACAAGAGGGAAAAAAGAAAATAAAGGTTGAGATAAGCCGGGGTGTGGGAAACGAAGAAAGGATCTCTAATTTGAGGAAACGTAGGAACAAAAAAAAAGAAGAAGCAGAGATCATCTTGATATCAAGTGAAAGCTGCAAAAGGGCGGAATGGAGCAAAAAAAGAAAGAAAGAAAGCCACAAATGGCAAAATTCTTGTGCTGAAAGCAAGCACCAAAATGGATTGGAAAGTCACGGGGAGCTGCGGTTGCATCAGGCGAGAGAGAGAGAGGGAAAGAGAGAGAGAGAGTGAGAGAGAGAGGGAGAGAGAGCAAGAGTGATAGAACGAGCGAGAGAGCGTGGAAGAAAGGAGAGAACGAGAGAGAATGAGGGAGAGCGAGCGCCTAGAGAAAGCATGGAGGATAAAGCAATGTGGAACGGCGTGTCATAAAAGCTATGAAGCAAAAGAATGAACAGAACGACTCCGATGTTTGGTCAATACCGGAGACGACTGACAATTTGTACTTATTTACATATGCACAATTTTATATATTTGTGAAAACATAGCTACTACAGCTAGAAAAAAATATTAAAGGATTTAAAGCCACATTCAGTGTTCCTAAACAGTCTCATGTATAGTTGAGCAAAAAAAGCATGGAAGATGAAAGCGAGCGCATGAAGTGGCTTTCGGTGTTACACACTTCTTTTCCCCCCTCTCTCTCACACACACACACACTCTCCCCTACAATCTTTCATTCTTCATCTCTATTACTCTCTCCCAATCTCCTTCTCTCTCTTTTCCTCTCTCTCCAATCTTCTCAATCCTCCTTAATTTCTCCCTTTCTCATTCTCACTCTCTCTCTTCTCCCCCATTCGCACATATACTGCTTTCCAGCCAAACGAATAGTGAATGCCACATGATGTGACTGTGAGGATGGAAACGGAGTTTCAGGATTGATGTGGTTTGACTTTTCCTACTTACAAGATATACAACTAGTGCGTGTTGATTGGGGGTTGAGCAGAACACCCAGCAGTAGGCGGAAGTGGTTCAGGAATGTAGAAGATGCTACAGATAAGAGAAGAGGTTCGGTGTGAAGGTGAAGGAAGGGGAACGTGAAAGAAAGAAGAGTCAAGAAAACAGAGGAGAGAGAGAAGTAACGCGAAGGAGAGAAGAAATAATGAAGAAGGAAGAGAGATCTGGGTTAAGAGAGAGCATGAAATAGTAAAGAAAAAAAGAGAGAAAGCGAGAGAGAGAGATAGAAAGAGCTAGAGAGAAGAAACAAGATGTTCACAGATCATTAGCAAGAGTCAGCTGAAATTCAGCAGCCGACAAACTGGGGTATACAGTTCCTCATACAGTTCCTCTATACAGATGAGCATCCCAGACAGTGCCTGCATGCTATTCAGCTTCATCTTTCTTTCTCTCTCCTAAATTTTTCTCTCACCCTCTCTCGTTCATTCATCTTCTCTTTCTCCCCTCAATTTGACTACACCTCTTCGGTCCTATTTCTCTTTCCTCTGTCTCTATATCGCTCTTTACCTCATTTCAAATCACTCCACAGCCAGTGCCAAGAAATGAAGGACACACAATTTTCAAGAAGTCCAACAAAAACGCGCCAGGGCGTAAATCACAAAGCTTGGTCGCTAAGAACTGTCATTCCGTATAAACCAAATCCTAAAGTGTTTTCTTATTATATTTAAAATCAATATATTCCCATGACACTTGTGCATGATCCTCAACATTAAATAGTTGAAATAATATCAATAAATAAAATACAAGTAAAATAGCCGTACCCTCGCATGGACGGGTCCCTTCTTCTTCTTGGCATTGAGCTGTTTGTTCTTCTGAATGGCATAGGAGACCCCTCGCTTGCCGTCTCCCTCGTCTTCCTCATTCTCCTCTCCGTCTCCTTCTCCGCCGTACGCCGTCTCCTCAGAAGCTGGAGGCGCCTTGCGACGCCACTTCGGCTGTAAGAAAAAGTATATTTGTTTATACATTTTTTTAAAGCTAAATAACGGATTAAACCGTTGGAAGGAGGGGAAAATGCATTCAGATGCCGGTAACGATGTTTATTTTATTTCATCTTTTAATAAAACGGAGATGCGTGCCTAGGGTTCGTAGAAACTTCGCACCAATGAAAAAAACCCGAGAAAATTGCTGGCAAGCCAATACAAAAACAAGTCAATTAATTGAACAATCTGATATAGCTCAAGTAAATAGAATATTACCTCTTCAACCGCCTCCTTCGGCAATCTCTCCGTGACAGATTCGCCCTTCTCCGCCACAGAGAGCAGCGACATCAGTGCATCCGAGTTCTTCTCCAGGAACGAGTCCACTTTTATGAGCATCTCAAAGTTCAAGAGACTTATTACTTTCTTCCAGTGAATCCTTTCCATTTTTCGCATATTTATTTAAAATCTAAAAAAATGTGCCAGTTTTAATTAATCAAATTTAAAAATAGCATCAAAACTATATGTTACCTTCTTAAGTCGCTCAATCTGCTCGATCACTGGATGGCTGTCCACTTCGCTGTCTCGCATCTTCTTCGCCTCGAAAGATGCTGCTTTTATTTGAAGATAGAAGCCGACGTTGAGGAGGTAGCTGAAATCAACTTACATATGGAATTAATGCAAAACTTTAGTAAATAATAAACAACAAGAATTCAATAAACAGGTCATTTTCCTTCTTATTGCTAAAGTGCAAAATTCTTACGAAGAATAGACGTCGCCAATTGTCTGGAGCTGAATCTTGAGGGAAGAATTGTCAGGGAGGTGCTCTTGTAGAGAAAGGAGCGGCGACACCACAAGGGAAAAGAGATCGCGCTGCGAGAACAATAAGAGTTTAGAAAAACCAATGTAAGACAGCGAGAGAGAGAGAGAGACAGACAGAGAGAGAGAGAGAGAGAGAGACGGAGAGATATAAAGATATAAATACAAACTCTTCTAGTCAGCTCCTCATGATGATCGCTGAACTGCTCGTTTACTTCTAGTACGTTATCCACGGTCCACTTCTGCTCCGCCACCACCTCGCCCTGAACTCATATGATAAACGTTAAAAAAAAACAATTTTCTCTTATTTCATTTAAAGAATTAAAGAGTTAAGAAATCGCTCGACAAGTTTCCCCAGTTTTGTTCTTCTATCATTCAGGCTTATCTCATCGGTAGATCAACTTTATTCCCTTAAACGAAACAAAAAAATCGTCTCTAACCTTTCCTGCCTTCTCGCCACTCTTCTTTCCTTCTTCCTCCTCATCGTCGTCCTCCCATACATCTCTGAGTGCTGCCTTCCCTGCCGCAGCATCCAGAGCTTTCTGTCTCTCCAGAGCATCTGCCTAGAAAATAAGTAAAACATCTAGCGGTGTTTTTTTCTCTTAAAAAATGATCCATTTCCCGAGATCACAATACGTTCTATGCCGAGGCATGAAATATCATCTAAGTTTCACTCCTTATATTCGCGCTAAAAGTTGCCTTCAAAAGAGCCAACAAAATCGCCCACTCTTCGTATGTCCTGTACAACAAAGTACGTGAAACTTTTCACTGTAATCTCTAGTGACTGTATGCGGAGGGTGCAATGTTCATATGAAGAAAGTATTTGTGGGAGAAGAATACGCAGCTATCGCGGGGTACAAAAGTTCAACCTCACATGACATTGTGAGGGTAGATTAATGTTCACGCTCACATGACATGGGGAGAATGTAAGGGAGTAGTCTAAATGTGTCATATGAAACGTAGTGGGCATGTCAATACCGGCCAGTAAGGGGCAGAGAAAGAATGTACCAAGGGAACACATTTCATGCCTATCAGCAGAATAGCCCTCGTGCTTCAGTGATAACAGCACTTACTTAGTCAGTTCCATTCGGCAACTCTTTGTATCATTGCAGGGATGAGTGCGCGTGGGAGCGAGTGATAAGATAAGCGAGATAATCAGATCAGCAATCATCAGCAATCTTCTAGTATTCACCCTCTCCCACATGCTCTCGATTATCCTAGTAAGTTCAAGTATGTTTTGCTATGAATAAAGTTTCCAAAGAACGCAAAAAATTTAGTGGGATAAGATGGCGTTATAAAAGATAATTATGGTATAAGTACCTATTAAGCACGCAGCGAAAATATATTTCACGTTTAATATATATGATTTGTAAGAAACGAATATGTAAACTCGGAATTACCACAAACAGTAGGGACATGAAATAAGAGCTTGAACATTGATTATAGAATCATATCCTCTAGAAGAATTTTATTCCAAATAAATTTGATTTTTATTTTACACCCGACCAATAATAATTTCAGTGCTACAGTACCTCTTCAAGCATCGCAAGTTCCTCTTCATCCGAACTTGCTTGAGCGTAGTCGTTGTCGACGTAGCCGGCCTTGTAGAAGTCACGTTTCCGCTTGCCCCAGGCGTCCTTGGACGGCAGGAACCCGCCCTTGTCTGAATGTTATAGAGGTTCATACCGAAACTTATTGTATGGAAACTCATTGAGTAATATGTAAGTTCTGCTAGTGAGAGAGTTACAGGAAAGCATTAAGTTCTTAAAAGCCCAAAGGTGTCAACCTTTCTCCGCATTTCAGTCGTATGGTGTATTTCAGGGAACCAATATCACAAAGCATAATATAAAACAACAACCTTTCTCCGCATCAGATCCAAAATCGGACGAATCATCTCCGTCTTGTTCCGCGGCTTCTGATGAAGAAGCGTCGCCCTCCACATTCAGGACCTGTAAAAGCAGCTTTTATCCTCTTTGACTTCTGCAATCGCCTTATCATACAGTACTCAACAACTATGACAAATAAGAACTGTTTTCTCCGATATAGATTAATAATGAAAACAAGTGATAAGACACTAAATAATAATTAACTGTAACACTGACTATTAATTGTCGAAATGTGAGTGTGACCCACCTCTTCGACCAGCCACTTCTTCTGCTTCTTGATGCTCTTCTCTCCGATTCTTCTATCCTCGAGATGGAACTTGTCCACATCGTCGTAGATGTCTTCTCCCTCGCTATCAAAGTCGATGCTACAAAAAAATTATGCTCAGATTCACTTTAATAAAAAACTTATTCTTGTTGTACTTCGAAAACGTTAAGGAATATATCCAAACAAGGCATAGAAAAAACCCAAATACCTCTTTTCCTTCGGAGCCTTCGGAGTCCTAGGTTTCCCTCCTTTCTTCTTACCCATCGTCCTCTTACTTCGTTCGCTAAAACACTCTGACCTAATAACTACTCCCATCGCCTACGGTAGCACATACAGTACCCCTTAGATCTTTTTTAATAAAAGCATTCTCGGTCAACAGATACATCGAAGACGACTGAAACCTCTTCCTCATTTCAAAATTTCAAAAAATCTACTCCCTAATTCTTTATTTTGGGAAAGAAATAAAACGATCAAATCCACAGAATACAACATCGTTATACACAGAAGCAAGAATCACATGATGCATAGAGAGCGCCCGAGTTTTGTCATTTCACCATACAAAATAATTAATTCGGTTAGCTATCTCGGGTTTGCTAAATGTACACAGGAAAAAGAAAAGCAAATGAAAGCTCACTTCGGAAAGGGTTCGTTAGGCTCAAATGGCTGCTTTGAATAAATAGACCTCCAGTACATCCATCCAGTCGTAGATTAGTAATAAGTGCCCACGTCCCTGTTCGCAGTCTATATGTTATTCCCAGCACTCTCACCATAATCAATCCCACATTCTGCACAACTAATAAATAAATGGCACAGGAATCTCTGGCCATGCTATTTCATCACCAAATATTCCGGGCCCTTATTTGTCATTTTCTTGCTAATTAATTCATAAATAGATTGGGCTGCTTGCAAGGATATTGCCCTCTACTATCCGCACAACTATGAAGAGCATAAATCAGAGGAATAATCGTAGGAATGAAGCTGGGGGAATTCACGGGGTTTCGACAGCAGGCAGTACAGGGCATATGCTTATCGCAGAGAGTAAACAGGACAAGGGAAGTTGTAGGGAAAATCATAAGCTGCGCCATAGATAATATAATGTTTAAAGCAAAAGTGGCAGGAATGAGCAGAAAACGTTGGGGGGAAAATCTAGAATAGCAAAATATTGATTGGCTGCCCTAATTCACGCATTCTTCTTCTTCTTCTCTTTCTGGCTGTCGGCTGCCTCGCCAGGAGTGCCGATTGTCTTCCCGCCAGGCAATTTGACATCTCCGGCCTTCTTGTCCTCAGAAGTCTTGTTCGTCTCTTTCTCCTCCTTCTCCGCCTTCTCCACATCTTCCGTCAGATTTCCGTTGGCAGCATGAACGGCTCCAGCGGGAGCTGCCACCTGAATAAGGAAACTCTCTCCATCTCTTACTAGCTCATTGTAGTTTCTTTCTTTTGTTTTCTTGTTTCTATCTTTTACCTCCAATTGCTTGACCCGCCCGGTTGGATACGATTATATATGTTTACACTCTCCAATACTGTTTGTTCTTAAATCGGTCAATACGATAAACAAATTGAATTGAATCCCTCTCTTTCCCTTTAAATTTCTGCCTCCCTCTCTTTCTTCCTCCCCCTTCTCTCTCTCTCTCTCTCTCTCTCTCTCCCCTTCTCATATCCCAACCTGATTAGATGACTCCGGCTTCTTCACTGCGTTGTCAATGGAGTTGTTGGCAGCAAGAGTGACGAACTCAGGAGTCTTAAAAGGCTGCCAATTTATCATATGTAATGCAAGGATGTTTCAACTTTCATCAAACCTTCTTTAAAAACCAATAAATTGAATGAGAATAAAAAGTAAAAAGTTTAAACTGACCCCTTGCGTGGGGTCGACGTGGGGTGGCATGGGTGGGCCGACTGGAGAGACACGGCCACTAGTCGCAGGGTCAAAGAAGTACTCCTCAATTCTTGATTATCAAATCAAGCATAAAATAATCAGCAACAAAATTCGTAATAATACTAAGAACTATTCCCTTCAACTATTCTGGAACTCATTGATCCATTCACACGCCAGAATTCCAACAGGTCTGACGGTGATTGACGGATAAGTAACTTTCTCTTTGTGCCTCCCAATATCCAAATACTGACCTTGAAGCAGATGGCCAGGCCGAAATGAAGAACGATAACACCAGCAGCAACGCCGAGAACGAGCTAGAAGAATGGAGAGCTTTGATAGCCTGTCTTGCAGTTGGTAAACGGTAGTCTTAGTACCGTATCCCTGGGTTCGTTGGATCGTTGATTGGGTCAAACTTCTAACCAGCTTGTTGGGATCGTTCTGGATGGCTGGGTAGATGGCGCGTACGAGGACACTTCCAGAGAGAGCGACGGCAGCGAAGATGAGTGCCCAGCGAAGCCAGTTCACGTCAATCGTCCACAGCATCTAAATTGACCATTTCCTATATTCGGCATTTGCTCTCTTCATTACATTTCTTGCCTTACAGATTAAAGTGAACAGAAATACCTTACACATACATTTAATATTTTATACTGCTGAAAAAGAAAGCCGTTTATAAATTTTGCAAAAAAAACAATACTTAAAAGTATAACGACTAACGACGAAAATAATAATTTGAGGTCAAAAGAAACAAACCGAAACAGGAATGAATATGGCAAGGGAGTATCCGTAAGTACAGAGGAGCTCGACGAAAGAGTATTGAATGTCCGCCTTACGGTACCAGAGAAGGGAGTACAGCACGAAGGGGACGAGAATCACGTACGAGGCAATCAGGGACGAGGCACCAGTCACTGGAGAGAGAAAGATAAATAGAGAGAGAGAGAGAGAGAGAGAGAGAGAGAGAGTAGCAGAGAAGAACAAAGCGAGAGGGAGAAAGAGATGGAAATGAAATGAAGACTCAGAAGATAATAGGTATCATAATGACTGCATCTTAGTTTTTCGTGACTTTTCAGTAAAGTAAAATAGAAGTTACGCAATTCCTTCTTCAAGTCTGAATTGCATGCAATATATTGCACACGCCACAAAGAATACCGTACCCATCCTGAAGTCGCTACCGTACTCTCCTCCCGCGCCTCGGTTCTCGATGAACTGTGCAATGTTGGAGAAGATTCCAATCGAGAACACGAGAGTGATGCAAACCCAGAACGGGCCTGAATACCAAACATTGAAAATTTATTTTTCTATTATGTCTACAGATAAATAAATACTTTAAGTATCTACAACGAGGTAGTTTTTGTAAGAAAATCCAACGAGTGTCAAATACCACTGCATTAAAACTCTTAAATAGTGAGTTCTATACAAGTGAAGTACAATATTTCTCAATATGAAGAAAAAGTGGACAGCTTCATCCAAAATAGAGTTTATTTAAACAACACAAATACTTGATAGTCAAAATGATAAAGACGCATACCATAGAGATCAGGAACGGGCTGGACAAACTCCGTGATGAAATTCTTCTGCGTCGGAATCGCGCTGTTGATCAGGCGTTTGGTTACCTAAAAAAGGGAGGATCTTTTGCATTGATTATAACCCAGACAATGAGGAAGAAGACAACCCCGGTACCTGCTCAGTGTCCACATCAAAATACTGCTGGTAGAATCCAAAGGAGAAGAAATTCTTCTTGGGTCCGGCCGTTCCCGTCTCGTTGTCATCCTGGAAAAAAAATAAAATAAAAGAAGGCAGCATAAGTCAAATTATAGGTTCGTCACATGTCGCTTATCGATCGAATTGTTCATCTATCCAGCCAGAACTAATCAACCCGTGAATGAACAAGAATGTTGCTGACAGTGTTGGAGTCTCCAATCTTGCCAGAATATCCTCCTCCGCTGCCGGCCCCTCCACTGCTGCTGCTGTCACCGCCAAACTCGAAGTTTTGATTGGTGAAGCCTAAAACGGCATCTTGGCCCTTGTAAACGGTGAAGATTGCTGCTTCTTTTCGGGCCATTTCTAGTTTCGATGAAAGATGGAAGCGTAATGGAGAAGCGGGAAAAGCGCCACCATCAAGGAAATAATCGATACCCACCTGCCACTTCGGTCAACAACTTCCAACAGAATGCGAAAACGACTCACTTTGGAACTGCAGATTCGCCATGATTTCTGCTCCTTCTGTAGACGCGACCTCTGTTCAAAGTGTACACCATTAGAGTCTTTGTTAAATGAGAATATCGTCAGATAGTTTAGCAGGACAGAACCTGGACAACGACAAGGAGAAAACAGTTCTTTTAACCATGATAACACGTTCATGAAGATTCGCGGGTTCAATTAACCAGTAATGTCTGAAGATCCACTACATCGCTGGGAGGAAAAATTAACTCAATGCACTACCACGAAATATGCAAAGTAAATTAATCTTCTCACAAGAACAACTATCATGAATGAATTTTTGGGGATTCTGTCGAGATACAAAAAATTCATAAGTTAATTGCAAGGCATGCTAATATAACTGTCAAGAACTGGAACAAGGTCAGCCAAAGAATAAATGATGATTCAAGAAATTCTAGAATTACTCGGAAACAGCAGAACGGAAACAATTTCTTCTTTTACTATCGTTTAACATTGCAACAAAAGTGACAGATAAGCAATGGCCATGACCACAGATCAACGATGAAAAAGCCAGCCTTATAGAGATGAATGAAATGATGAGAAATGACTTCAAAGCCTGTCCCTTCTATCCCTCTCCCTGTCTCTCTCTCTATCCCTCTCCCTGTCTCGGTCTCTCTCCCTGCCATGATCCCTCTCTCGTTCCCGCTCCCTCTCTCTGCCTTTGGAACGGTGGTCACGATCATCCTTATCGCGACGTCGTTCACGAGACCTGAAAGAAGTTCAAAGATGAATTCCACTGAAAACAACTCTTACAAAAGAGAA
The DNA here is from genome assembly GCA_945643635.1 of Allodiplogaster sudhausi. NCBI lineage: Eukaryota > Metazoa > Nematoda > Chromadorea > Rhabditida > Diplogasteridae > Allodiplogaster > Allodiplogaster sudhausi. The sequence goes on from CALZFC010000005.1 coordinate 10,032,577, forward strand.
ATAAACAAACAGTGAACAATCATTTATCTTTTGCATGAAGTGGGCAATAATAATCCAAATCCTTCGATTTCTTTCATGTACCCTTGAGGAACACCAGGGAAAAAAGGTATTGTCGATTTGAAAAACCCACTCTGACTTTGGGCATCCCCAAAGTCCTAGCCCTAATTGTCTTTTTGGTGAACATTTTGTCAGAACCTCTGTTTTCAGCCTATTCCACACTACTTTCCAGGCCTAATTTCTCCTTTATCATCCTGTTCTACTCGGTCCCCGATAATTGCTCTTCTTCCCTGATCAGCATTACTCACCTCGAGCGGCTTCTCTTCTTGCCTCTGTCATCCTTCTTCCTGTCTCTGTCGCGGTCTCTCTCCCTGTCTCTGTCTCTCTCCCTCTCCGATCTGTTGTCTCGTCTGTCTCTCTCCTCTCTCGTCCTCTTCTCCTCCTTCTTCCTGGCTTCTTCCTCTGAGTCTGAGCAAGAACACTCGCCTCCGCTGCACGAGCACGAGCAGCTGAAATTGAATATATCCTGCTTAAAAATAGTAAAAAAAACAATATGATTTAAAAAAAAACAATTCACCTCAAATTTTATCTAAACAAATGCACTGTCCTATAATCAACAAACCGAGTGAAAAGCCGTTTTATCCCCCTTCACTTCTGTCACAACTTTCTCTTTCATTCACCTTCCCACCCTACAATTATTTACCCTGCTCTTCTACGAAATGCTATCTCCCCACCACCACCATCTCATTCATTACTCTCTCTCTCTTTCTCTCACTCATCCTTACTCGCTCTCCACAGCTTCAGAAGGAGTCTTCTTCTCAATCGGCCTAATAATGACAATCTTCTTCTCTGCCAGTTCTGGATCCGCAGTCAAATCGTACTTGTCCAGCTCCTCGTCACTTCCTTCCTCCTCTTCGTCCTCATCTTCTTCTTCTTCTTTCTCTTCTTCATCCTAAATTAAGGCTTCATTCTTCTTTTTCATCAAACATATAATATTTATAAATCAATAATAAACATACATCGGACGAAACATTCCATATTAAGAAGCTATTCAGAGCGATTTCGGAGAAAATGAAAGTTTTCAATCTTCTGTAATCGTGAAATATATGATTCCTTTCACTTCCATTTTCATCGATAACGAGCCTCGACAACGGAAAAAAACACAGGATGTTTTCGAATCTCCCGCCAAAAATGAGCCAGATCTATTTTACGGTCCTTGCAATTACCAAGTCTGCGAGAAAGACAACGATAACCACGTCCTCGACGTACATCTGCATCCGAGCCCAGCTTGTACTTGTCCAGATCGGCTGCATCTTCGTCGTCCTCATCAGATTCTTCTTCTTCTCCCTCTTCCTTGTCATCGTCTCTCTCGATCGCTGCTTCGCCCTTGTTCTCATCGCCTTTCTCCATCTCCGAATCCTGTTAAAGCAGAGGTTAACTTGTTGGCATGATATTTTAAGTAATCTTTCTTAAAGGTATTTTTTGCGTTTGTTTCGGATAACTTTTTTTTTTAAATATTTAGCAATAAATTAGACACCTCTTTCCTCTCCTCGCCATCCTTCTTCTTTCGCTTCTTGATTCGACCAAACTCATCAAACTCGTCCGTATCTTCTCGCTGAATGTACTCGACATCTTGTCGGTCCATGTAACCACCACCGTATCCTGAATATCGCTATAACCTCCACTTCCAAATACAATTGAGCGAATGATGAAAACACGCTTTGAAAATACGCTTAAAAGTTATTTACAAAGGCAAATACATTTAAATGCAATCAACGCAGCCTCATTATCCCAGCTGTTAGCTATCTGTACTCATGTTCATGAAATGTAAAGGAAAGCAATGACAAATATCAAGTCATCATATTCGATGATTCTGACAATGAGTGTATCACCTAGACATTTGGTGTGAATATCTCGAATGTATATTAGACCTGTTCGCTTCTCCTGATCGCACACTTTGGGCGCGTTGCAGACATTGCACATGTTGCGGCGGGCCCAGTTGACATTGCCGCACTTCATGCAAGCCCAGTCCTCAGCGGCGAACAAGCCCTGACAAAGGAACACTTTCATTTAACTTACAACTAAACAATAAAACCTAATAAACCTCAAACTTTCTAAACATATAAACAAATTATGTGATATGTTCCCTAATCAAGGAAGAGGAAAAAATGCATGGTGTTTCGACCCAACTTGTTTTGGAACGCTTGCAACAACAGAAACACAGCAATGTCGAAACAGACAAAGAACTCGATATCAAGAACAAAAAGATTGATGATGCCTTGCCTTTGACTTTTCAGCGGCATCCTTGCCAATCTCACGATTTGAGCGCGACTTCTGGCGAGGCTTATCTGAAATGCTTCTTGATGATGAACTCGTAACACAGAATAGTCGATCGAACTGTGGTACAAAAAAAATCCTACTTGTGCAAAAAGAAAACAATAAATAAGGGATTAAGCATTCTACAAACTCTTTCCGCACGAAGAGCACGTCGACATGGACTCGTGGTTGATGTGTGCGCACTTGGCATCCACGCACGCCCATTCGCCCTCCCTCAGGGCGCGCCGCTGCGATCCCTTCCCACCCATCGCAACTTCGCCATCCCTCTTACGGTCACTTCGATCACTCCGCTCTCCTCGCTCACTCCGCTCTCCCCTATCACTCCGTTGATTGTCGGAGCGAGAAGACATTGTCTTCTTGCTGAAATAAAACACCGCAAACTCAACAACGAAGGAAAAAAATCCGATGAAAAATGACGATATCCCAAGCACGACGAAGGCATTATTCATGCTCAGACGGAATAGAAGCGCAAATATGGGCGAAAACAAAGCATGAAAGAAAAGTCGAACTTCAACAAGTGAACTCATCGCCATCCACTTCAAGATTTCGAATAAATTGTCCACCTTCTCTGGCTCATCAACGTGTAATTTGAATATTTCACTTACATGAAGCTTCACTAGATATTTTCAATTATTTCTTCACCAAATGACCTGTGAATGATTAAAGTAACACCAAATCTGTAGTTTTAGTGTGCGTATTACGGATTTGATTATTCCGGCCACAGCCTCGCGCTCACCAAACTGATCTCATCAAATTGGCCTCGTGAGTCAAGCGAAGTTTTGTTCTTTTCGTGCTTTCTATTATCTTCTTATTGCTGATCCCTCTGTTGGCAGGAGCATTGAACATCTTAAGATAACAGAGGCATATTGGATGCTTGGTCCTGTTTTAATCGCGTGTTTTTCTGGTTTTGTGCTGAAATCGGAATCTCCCTTGAATTCTTTGAGGCATGGAGAAAGTGCCCGATCTAGACGACCTTCTAGATCGGCTCGAATCCGAGATTATCAAGCCAAATCCTGCTGCTTCTTCCGCTATCCGACCTTCATTCGACGTAAATTTATGTTTCTTCTTTTTTTCTTTTTTCTTCATTACTTTTATTTGCTGTATGTTTTTCTTAATATACTTCTTACAATTAGTTCATAATGATTTAAGCGTGAACACTATCATTAACAGTGGTAGGTTAACAAATATTCTTTCGTTATCTCTTCCGCACACCTATTGCTCAATAAGTCAAGTGTAAAAAATTTTGTATTAGGCACGTAATCGTCTCGCCGACTCGATCACAGAAAAAGCCTTTTCTAGTGAGCATGGGACGTCCTCCAATACATCTGCTCCTCGCCCTTCCACAAATGGGAACTCTCATACGACCGAGGTTCTCAATCCTTTTTTAAAATCTATATTGTCATTATTAAGTGTTTGGCTTAATGTTCTTTTAAAGACCTTTAATTTTTTTTATATTTAACATAGTCTCCGACGGCTTTAATTGACAATAATATACAAATTCACCATGTTCCAGGAGAAGCTGAGTTTTGTCGAATTTCTGAAAGTGACGGCGCGCGAGGCGGAAGAGCTTCAGAGACTGCACGATGACTCGAATTCAATTGTCAAATCCACCCCGTCTTCTCTTCTCGATCTTCCCACCGAACAGCAAGAGGTACATTCTCTTAAATTCAATCGGAAAAATTCGAGAAGGGAATATATTGTGAACAACAGTAAAGAGAACGGTTTACCTGCTATTAAAGTGGCAGAAAGACATGCATTTATAGTATTGTAAAATAGTTGTAATCGAAATCAACATCTGCTTTATCGCTTAATGCTTAAAAATTACTTTTAATGTTGGTCACGAGTAATTAAAAGTACTTTAAAGCCTACCTGAATTCGTATATTATTCCATCATGTAAGCAATGTGACCACAACTTTGTTATATTTCTTAGTTTGTCACATCAGTTTTGTGAGCGATTTGACTTGGGAAACATCAAGGATAGTTATTGCTGATTCCGTGCCATGGAAATTGATAACCATTTTTGTATACTGTAAGCAAACGCTCATTCTAGGTACTTCCACTGCATTCTCAACCGGTTACTGTAGCAGAGTTGCCTGATCTGCTTCTCCCCTCTCCGCCAACCAACGATCTCCTCGACACAAAAACAATATTCGCCCGAAACCCAGTACTACTTCAAGAAGCGTCTGTTGTATTGGAGGTCCCTATTTATGATCTTAAAGAACTCTATAAACAATTCTTCTCTTACTTTCCGTTTAATTCCAATTAAAAAAAAAGTAAATTTCAGGAAGAATCTACCGTATCCTCTGGCGTAGTTTCTGCTGACTTCAACGATTGCCTGGAGTATCTTGCACGATTCGATGAGAATGGCGAAGAAGTGGAAGGCGAGGAGCGAGGAGAGGGAAATGAGGAAGAAGGCGAGACGCGAGATATCAAGGAGATTGAAGAGAGTCGCAGATCACCTGATCAGACTAATCTTTCAACACTTCGCGACTTTCCTGAAGAAGCATCGAGTGAGGGGAAAGTAAATACGTCGGAGTCTGTTTTTTGGTTGCTGTTCTTCGCTCTGTCCTGAAAAAAGTTATCACAGATATTTTCTATTTGTCCTTCTATCATCCTGATTTTGAGCACATTTCCCTTTTTATACTTCAAGTATTTCTTGGGTATTGAGCAGTGCCTTTTGATCATCTGTTCGAGTTTTCGCTGTCTTATCGCGATGGAGAGAAAGAGAGAAAAGAACTAGCTTTCAATTAGTTTCTCTTCTACCCAGATAAGCTATTGTGTATGCAATATCTCAAGAAATGGATTGCTGTTTTTTTTTTAAATATTACGACAGGTTTAATGGTTATATGTCATATTTAAACTATTAGCAAGAGAATCCTCGGTATCAGAGTCCATCTGCACTGATGCCTCGTCTGCTATTGCTGCGTTGTCAGTCAGCACTGCTGATACGATTGGAGAAGATGACCTTGAGAAGTTCCGACAATCTCAAGGTCCATTTTTCATTGTGATTAATAAGTATAATTGTATTTATTTAGTTATTTCAAATTAAATCATTATTAAAATAGCTTAGCCCGCCACCATTAATTTTATTAGCTGCGGCGCTGTAATGTTAAAAAAGAATAAGACTATGTCTATTAGTTGCTTTGATATTAATTCGTTTTTTTTATAGCGATCGCGTCGGAATCAGAAGAGACGAGCATTGAGCACTCAGATCACAGCGAAGTTCTTGAAGAGTTGAAAGAGAAGGTTGTCTATTAAAAGAACGTATTTGGCTCCTGTCTGAAAAGAGGGTATCAAAAAGAAAACAAGGCCCTCGTTACGGAATAGAGCTTAAAGTTTGAGTAGTAACTGCCACAATCTTATATTGAATTACATTAATTTTAAGAAATTTTTTAAAATTTAATCCGTTGCTTTCCAGGTGACTTCATGTGATTCCGCCGAATTGAACGCCATTCCTGATCCTACTCATAACGGATCTGAGAGCGTGAACGAAGAAGAATATTACAAGGAAGACGCCTCGAAGATTACTGTAGAAGATACGAGGGATGATCAACCTAAAGACTCTCATGAAAGTTCCGTGCAAGACGTATCGCTGGACACTGTAATGGATACAGTACCCGAACAAGAGTGCCTCTCCAAGAGTGATGGAGAAGCTGAGCAGCAGCATGGTAAATTCCTCCTGCAAGAAGAGGAGGAAGACATCGAGCTACAGTTCAAGAAGGAAGTGGTGCGCGCAGAGACAACAGAAATTGTTGAAGACTTCAACAGAGAACGTGTTCAAGTACACGTGATTCACGAGGAGAGGGAAGTGGAGAGAGATGAAGAAGAGGAGGAAGAAGGACCACCAGACGAAAGCGTTGTAGAAGTGCTAACAGAGGACAGCGTAAATGGTTTGTATACTTTTTTTGTTAAATTTTTTTGACAAAAAATTCTGGTAATCATGACTTTACACGTAATGGTATATTTTGAGCTTATTTTAGACTAAAAATTTGATGGACAATTTTTAGGAGATAAAAGTCTGCGTGAGGAGGAAGTCACGAAAGATGAAGAAGAAATAAAGGAAAACGAAGAAGACGAGAGTGCTGTTGACCTCAATGCTCACGTTGCTCTTGAATCTTCAGTGAGTTTCCCATTATGGAAATCGCTTGAACTTTATCTCTCTTCTTTTTTCCATATCTCTCTCTCTCTCTGTCTCTCTCTCTCTGCTTCCTTATCTTTAAGCTACCCTCTATCTCTGTTTACGTCTGTCTATGCTTCCATCTCTCTCTCTCTCTCTCTCTCTCTCTCTCTCTCTCTTCTCCCTTGCTCTCTCCTTCTCTCATTTTTTTCTTTTCTCTCTTTACAAATTGTTTACTCTCAGCAATCTGACGAACAGAGTACAGCGGATCTTGCAGGAGAGACCGTAGATGGTTTGTTTCATTCCCTTTTTTGTCTTCTCTTAAACAAAGATAGACATAAATGTTCTGGTGATAGTCCACAGTATTCTGTTATTTTTAATACAGTATTGGTAATTTACTTGCTTCAAGTCGCATAATGAGCATTGCAGTTGAAGAAGAGGAAGAAAATGGTAACGCAGAAGACACGAAGGAAGTGGCCAGCAATTCGGAGAGAGACGAAGAAGTGAGAGAGGAAGATGTGAAGGCAGTCATGAGATTGTGGAGACATCACGAGATGGACGAGCAGGAAGAAAGGCAGCAGCAGACGAATGGGTCTCAGGTAGGAATGACACTTCATCTTGGCAGATAATTTCTCCAGAAAGGCGCGTTGAGACCTGTGTAATTACAAAAATTGTTGACCAATTATAGTCAATATTGTCATTTAGTTCGGTCTTCTGTTTCGATTAACATGCTCTTTTTTCATTGCATTATTAACCATTTTCTGATAAAGTTTTTTTTAGTAATTAAAATTTCGACGTCCGTTACAATATTTCAGCCGGCGCCACCTCGCTCGCGCTTCTCGGAAGAAGTGATCGCGCAGGTGCATGGAGATGACGAGGGAGAGGAAGAAGGAGAGGGGACACCGAAGAGACTCACCGAGAGCGAGATGCAGCTAGGCAAGGTCAGACTCTTTGGTTCTCTAGCTCTCTCTCTCTCTCTCTCTCTCTCTCTCTCTCTCTCGCACGCCCTACTCTCTCTCTCTCTCACTCACGTCCTACTCTCTCGCACGCCCTACTCTCTCTCTCTCTCTCTCTCTCTCTCTCTCTCCCCTCCAGGCTGCCCCATTCTGGATCCCCGACGCGGACTGCTCCTCATGTATGCTGTGCTCTGCTCGCTTCTCCTTCCTCCATCGCCGCCACCACTGCCGCGCGTGTGGCAGGGTCCTCTGCGCCGCTTGCTGTCCCCACCAGGCAACGCTGGGTAATAAAAAAAGATTTAAAAAATTTATTTATTTATTATAAGCAAAAGTTATTTTTAAATCTTTTTCCGACACCTCATACCCTATAATAGTAAGTTTGCTTCTTTTTTCTTTATATTAAATCGGCGAGATGGTAGCTCTCGAATTTTTAATTAGAACAATTCCAACTAGGGCGTTTTAAAGATAAAATATTTTAATCTAAAAAAATAAATTGAGAAAAAAAATTTGTTCGGGACTTGCGGCATACATTACTTATGGTTAAGGGGTTCCGAAATTTTTTTACTTTTGTTATTGGACTATTTTGAAGAAATTTGATCTTCTTTAGAGGTAATTATTCGAAGGAATTTTTTCTGTCCATTTCTTATTCTCACAGAAATATTTTCTGAGGATCATGTGGTTGTGATCGGGGGGAAATCTACAAGTAATTTATTGTTAGATGATCTGTTAAATTTTGATAGGACTGGGCTTGATTTGAAACCAAATAGCAACTAGTGAAAATAACAACAATAGTTGCTATTTGGAGTTAATTGCAGCGTACCAGAAAGAGAACAACACTAAGAAGAGTCGCGTCTGCGCGCCCTGCCTTTCGATACTCTCTCGGATTGAAGAAATGGAGAAGGAGAGAGAGAGTGCAGAAGGAGGAGAGGAGAGAGAAGCAGGCGAAGGAGCACTCGAGGGGGACAATGCAGAGTTGGCCATTTTCAGACTGTTCTGTCTCTCACTCTCTCTCTCTCTCTGCACTCTCTATTATAAGCGGAGTTTCTTTCTTGAAATATTCATCGACTAAATACCCTTTGCAGGAACATGGAGCCCTCCGATTCCGCATTGCTGACCTCAGCTGCGTCGTCGTCTCAAGCAACATCCGGGACACTGCGAAAGAAGAGCATTTTAAAAGTTTGCGAGGGCTTATCATTCATTCCTTTAGAACTCTTGCCAAGTAAACAAGAGCAATTAGCTTTTATGTGTGTTAAATTAATTAGTACTAGATCGCGAAACGTATGAAGAATTATATAAAGATTATTATTTTGTGGTTTTTAGAAGTGGAGTGTGCAAAACAAGATTCTTTTAATAGGATAAAGCATTGGAAAAAATATATTTTTCCAATTGTTAAATAATTGATTGTTTCCTAGGTGCGCACAACGAGTGAGTCAGCCGACATGGTGGACGTGCCGCAGCCAATCCAGCAGATGTCATCTTCCGCCCCCTCAGACTCGGCCAGCGAGGCACCCGCTTCCAGAAGGGTCGTGTTCAGGTCTCTCTCTCTCTCTCTCTCTCTCTCTCTCTCTCCTCTCTTTCCCTCTCGATCCCTCTTTCCGTCTCTCTCTCTACCTCTCTCTTTAGCATTCTTTATCATCTCCCTTCATTTTATCTCTCATCTCTTTTTCTCCTTCTCTCTCTTCTTCTTATCTCTCATTTTTCTATATGTGCCCCTCGCTTTATTCTTTCATTTGAATATAATTACACAGAAGAACTGTGAGCCTTTTCTGTTCCGCGTTTCTTCTAGCTGTTAGCTTTTTTTGTTTCTTAAGAGATGGCGTGAAGCCGGGTGAAGGTGCACACAGCGAAGAACAACGAGTGGAAGCTGCTCGGGCGGGGGAGGAAGAGCCAAGGCTCGTGCCGAACAAGCCTTCCAAGAGGGTCAGAGAGCGGAGAAAGAGAGAGTGAGAGAGAGAGAGAGAGAGATAAGCAGAGATATGAGTATTAGCGAGAAAGATGACAGGGGACAGAAATTGAGAGAGGATGAAATATAGAAAGGAGAACCGACCGGCATTTTTTACAATAGAATAGTTGCCTTGATGAATTCAATTAACCTTTTTATTTGTTTAATTCTCATGCTTTATATACAAAAGCCTCTTTTTACGGATGGTGAGAGTAATTTGAGTATTTCAAGAGTGCCATGATTTGAGAAGCAGAAACGCGCGCTGGTGGCGCGACGCGTCGCGGCTCTGCGTGTCGAAGAGCAGATCGCGTCTCTCTTGCCGGCTGCCTCATTCACAACGACGCCCTCAACTGAGGCATCTTCATCTTCTGCTGCAATGAATGGTAGGAACAGGGGAAAATACCAGAATATATTCTTGGAATTGCTTAGGATGTTGACCAATAGAATTATATTTACTTTCTGAAACGTCGCTTCTGTAACTCTCAGGAGTAATTAATCTTGAAATTCAGGATTAATTTATTTAAAAAAAAAATTAATGTATGAAAGTTTTTTGTCTCGAAATTATCGTTATGTTAGATCGTATTTTGGATTTATTCAGATCTATCAGTTTAATAATTATTACTACTTCATTCACCTTTACTTTTAAACTTTGGTCATGTTGATCCATGTTTATTTGATGATGGAAATACCCTTGTTGTAGACTCGCCATCCAAGCTGCTTCTTCTGCTGCAGAATGACAGCGGGACTGGCGAACTCGTACAAGAGTGGAAAGCCATGTCAGACGTGGAAGAGAGCCTGGCGGCCGAGAGGCCTGTCAAGATTGCTGTCAACAGGCTGTTCAGCTGCATTCTGCAGATCTGTGAAGGTTCCGAGAAATTTGTTGTCTTTAAAAAAAACTAAATTCGCCGTAAGAATTAAATTATAATATTTCAATGGGATTGATTATATATTAGATACTTTAAACATGTTTCATTTAAGTAATATAACCAATTATTAGGCAAGAGGCCAAGCATCGAATTCCTGTCACTTTTAGCACCAGCAGGCAGCGGGAAGGTTGTCTGTGTCGTTAGTGATGGACTGCACTCGGTTGGCCTTGACGAAGTGAGCCATTCTACAGTAGTCTCCTTCATCATTTGTTAAGATCGTGGCAATTCAAATTAAATTTATTTTTACGGTATGTTAACAACATGCCTGAAATATTGAACAGAGTATTCATAATTTAGTTATCCATTTTTTAGATTGTCTTTCTGTGGAAGCTCGATGAAAATCTTCTGTCAACTGAAGAAGTTTGCAGACAGCGATATCCCGTGCCTATTCATGTCATGCAGCGAATCAACGAGGTATGTCTTATCTTTTATTTATTTATATTTATTTATCTAGATTCATCAAGAATGTTCTTCTTTCTATCTCTTTCTTTCGTTCGCTATCTCTCTGTTTCTCTCTCTCTCTCTCTCTCTCTCTCTCTCTCTCGATTCTTGCTGAAGTCGATATGGGCAAGTTGTTAACAAAGTAGAAGCTGAGTTTTATTCCCTGAAAAAGGCTTGATTCAGATTCTGACATGGACCTTCGGCGTTACCGTACCCGGCTGTAGCTCGTCGTCGCCAGGGGTCGCGGCTGCTCCGGTCGGTCAGGAGACTGCCCGTATGTCAGATGTCCGTCGTGTCTGCGTCCGTCTGGCTGGCCAGCTGCACGTGTCGGTGGATGAGCTGGCTCTGCCTCCACTCACTCAGCACACTCTCCTCTTCCACAGGACACATCAGGTGGGTTGACTTGGACATGTAGTTACACTAAATAGACTATTCATTTAAGTTATGCATTTAAATTATTCGAATTTAAATTCACATCAATTACTAGCATTATACTTTATATTATTTGCTGACTCAATGAGTTTTGTATTTATTATTTATATTCACTTTTGTCAACCACCTGGCCGCATATTTCCTAAATAATTATTCTCTGCAGCTGATATTTGTACTGGGGAATTCAAAAGGAATTTTAAACATATTGATACCAATAAAAATGCTTACTTAGAGTATCGCCGGTCTTCCTCTCTCGCCTTCTCTTCCCTTCGTCTTTGCTTGCCCCGTCCTTCCTCCCGAGCTGCCGTGGGCATTAGCCACTCCCAACCGCCTACTCCTACGACTTGGGCTCAAGGCTTCGAGTTTCTATTTTTTTATTATCTTTTTTTATATTAATTAACAAAGTTATGGCCAATAATAAAAAGAATAAAAAAAGGTTTTTTATTTTCTACATCCTCGAATGAGTTTCACGAAAACTGGCAATGCGTAGAAAAGTTCTTACCAATTTTTTCCAATTCAAAATGATGTTACTAACTGTTCAGATTATCCAAGCCCACTAGTCTCGAATCCGTTCCGTGAAGCGGTGTATACGGATGAGACAAGTCTCAGTGTTGTTAAGGTATTATTCATTTGCATTTTACGAATCATTTTCTTTTGCTTTTTTAAAATCTTTAATAATCCCTTTTTTTCCTTTATTCATAAATCGTTATCCGTCTTTCATTTTCGTTCCTTTTCCTATCCCTTTCTTTACTTCTTTATTTTTATTTCTCTAGATGTTCACCGACTTCTCCAACTGGCAGTACCGTATGCGCAGTGTGCCCGGATCTACCGTAACTCTGACTACCGAAGAAACGAAGATTGAATTGCCGTGCTCTGCAAGGGCGCTAGTACGTTGATATCCTCATTGTTATTCCAGATGTCAAGCTCTATGTTGATTGGTTGTTTTATTTTATTCTTTTGTCAATTTTAGTTATATATGCGTAAAAGTTTTGTCTACCTGACACTTTTGAAAAAGAAATCTGCTGATTTGTAATAATTGAAATTTCTAACTAATCGCCAAGTGGCTTTTAACTCTTTCTTAACTCTTCTTTAACACTCAATAATATTTCCGCTGAAATTTCCAGATGCGGCAGATAATCGACGCGAATCGAAAGATGGTCGCGTTTCTGGCAGACATCAACTCAGGGGCAGACTCGCACTTGGTGTGCGCTGAGAAGGAGGGCATGTACGAGACAACCATCTTCCAGAGAGGGGGCAGCAGGAGTGGTGAGGGAGGAGAGAAGGAGAGAGAGAGAGAGAGAGAGAGAGAGATGTATATCGAATGAGAGGTGTTGAGTATACTGCGAGAGAGTGAGCGAAAGAAATTTGTAGGTAGTTGAATGAGAGAGAGAGACCTCTTTCACTTAAACTTATTATTTATTATTATTATTATCTTATTTGTGTTTTTAGCTACCGGCGCAACATTTGTTGTAATCGACGGCGGGCTCAAGACGGCCAAGCAGAATGTTCAGGTTGCTCTATATCTTTGTTGTCTATATTTCCATTCTTCCCCTATTAATATCTGAAGAAAGATTCTCATACGCTGACCTTGTATTCCTTATTTGTTACCCGGACCTTTTTTTACTTGGTTTATTTTAAGCCTAAATACATCAATAGGATTTAAGGATGGTATTCTAAATCGTGTCCATTTTGAAGGTGAGCCTCTGCGAAGACGGAATCGCAGTTCGCTTCTCTGCCGATTGTCTCATCGAAGTTGTCAATGCTCTCCTTAATATGGAGGTCAGCAATACCAGTGTTTGCTTTAAGACCCCAAATCATAAGTCCACTCATGGATGTCAAATATCCCAGGGTCCTTCTTAGAGACCACATTTTATTGGTGTGTGTTTCTTAATGTTCTTTAAAATTCTTTACCAGCACTTTTGGGCTCGGAAATACCTTTGAAAAAATAAGATGCTAAGGTGTTTTCACTCTTATCTACATCTCCCGGGTGCACATGTGGTTTTTCAGACTAAGTTTACTTAATACTCTTGAATCTCAAAGAATTCCGCTGATCCCTTGTCTCCTATGTGTACTTTCTATTCTCATGAAACTTTGGAATTCCTAGTACACGGATTGTCAGAGTTATATTGACCATAACAAGCAGTTGGTTGCTAATATTATCCTTCGTAAACAAGTTTCTCTTGTAGAACATTACAATAAGTGGAGACGAAGGGACTCGCGTGACAATTCAATGGAATCCAGAGATCGCTACTCCCGCTTCCTCCCAACTTCAATCTCCAATCGATAACAGTTACCTAGGAGTAAGTATACTTATTAAGTTAATCAATGCATTGCTAGAGATCGAGCATAGAAAGAGATAAAAGAGAGTATATTTGACGAAGCAACTTTTTGAAAATTAATTTATAATAAAAATTCATTGCTTACACTTTCCATAAATATAAAAATTATGGTGGAACAAAAATGTGTTATAGTAAAAAATTGGTATTTTTTTATTGTTCAATAAACGTATTCTCTGTGATTCTAGGATAAAATGCAGTATGGACTACAGCTCGAGCGAGCAATTTCATCATCACTGCAGGTATTTTTTCAGTAATGGCTTTCATGAATCCGTTTTTGATTCTTTAAACTCTCAACTGGAAAGGCCCGCTACTCTGACCCGGATCTCTAATATTTCTTTCAATAACATATCGCTTTTTATTACGTGATTACTTTTTCCTTTAAATTTATATTGTGAATTTCAGAGTTCTTCTATGAGCAACTGGAGAGTGCGACTATCACACGTCTTCAACCTTCGTGAGAATACACTCCCTGTCGAGGATGAGGCCAAAGTGTTTAGGTAACTTTTAGTGACTGTTTAAAGATATCGGTAATGCAATTCGCGGAGCTTTGATGTAGTTATCAAGAAAATAACCTATTAAAAAATAGTCAAGTTCTTATCTGATGTAAGCATTAATATTTATTTTAAATTAAAAAAAGGAAAGAAAAAGGCGCGCGCGGTTTTCATTTTGCAGCGTGGTTGAAATGGTCTTCCACGAGGCTGCTTCCGCGCTGGACAGTCATCTGCCATTGCTTCTGCAGTTGGGCACACCGTAAGTTGGTTTTTTCATGCCCTGTATTGATCTTATTTTCAAAAAACTTTTAAAAATATATTTTTTTCACGACCAGCAACGTAATTATTTTGCCCTGACTTTTGAAATAATCTTTTTTTAACATTAGATGTTCACCAGGTTTTTGAGTTTCTACATTTTGAATACTGTAAAGATGTTCCCAACATAATTTTAATTTTTTTGCTGATTGATTACTGATGATTCGACTTCCAGAGATTCTTGAGCTTAATTTCTTTCCTTTTTTTTGAACGACCGCGCTCCGCCTCATTGTGACGGCAAACTGCGTGGAGTATGCAGTCAGCCAGTGGGCGGGGCTTGAGGAGGAACAACGACACTTCACCAAGCAACTGGATAATGTCAGTCTTCTTTCTCTCTTTCTCTCTCTGTCTCTCTCTCTCTCTCTCTCGTTCTCACTCTCTCGCTCGCTCTCTCCCTCTCTCTTGCTGTCACTGTCTTGCTTGTGTGCTCTCTGTTTTTCTCACTCTCTTCAATTCTCGTTTCTCACTTCCAGTTGGTGCCTCTTCTCTACAACGTTCTCGGCTACATCCCACACGGATTCATCATCGAAATGTTCCTCACTGCAGTGCATGCCGAGTCCCCGCCTCCCATGCCTTGAAACTCCGCCTCCCCGTCCATTAGTCTCCGCCCACATACCCTTCATTCGATACTGTATTTATCTTCCCTTAAACCGTACCCCGTTTGCCCGATACTAGGTCTATCATCATTTAATCCGGGTGCTACCTAACTCTAGTAGAAACGAGGAGCTTTTGCCTTTCACTTACCACTTTTTGCCCCTTGCCCGCTTTGCTTCACTCTTTCGCCTTACAAAATGACCACCGGCCTCCATTCCCAGTCTAACCGAAATGGCCCGTCAATTCTTTTTTCTAAGCATGCTGTGCAGATAATATTCTAGCACGGTACATATATATTTGATAATTTGTTTTTCCTTTGTTTTTTAAAGTAGAACGCCCGCTCTGTACAATGCTATTCGTAGTACAAATCATTGTCTTGTACCCGAACAATCATCCATACTCCTTCAATTAATCCGTGTAACAATTCCCACTAGTCGTGATAAGAAAAGGATCGAAGCAGCGAAATTCTCATTAACCGGTCTGTACTCTCACTGCGGCTTTCCTCTGTAGCCGCTTGATAATATCTCTATTTCCTTCTACTTATTTTGATGTGATCCCTGCTTTTGACATCTGGCCAGTTATCCCTGAAGAAGACATCCATGAAGATGAGTCGGCAGAATATCTAGAGGAAGTTTCGTATATCTGTCAGACAATATTCCTATTTACAATGAAGTATCAGTAATTGACCCTGTAATTCGGTTTACTGTATTAACTAAAGGCAAGAAGATTGATGAAATACCTTCGAGTAGTACTTTCCTTTCTACTCTTAGCAAATAAAGTAGTGAGTGTTCATTGGTATGAGTACATTATACACATGTCAAAAGTGGCTTTGACTCATGCCGCCGCTCAGCTTTCTGCCATGACTCGAACGCTCCCCAACTCGCAGCACCCAGGTCATTCTCCTTAAAACGTCACCGCTTTGGTGCTACCAAAGTTCTTCTTCGAAGATAACAGAGGATATCTTTATTAGTAAGATTAATTTGTTGGCATTCAAAAGGCTCGAAAATCAATTTTCGTCTCATACGAATAGTAACTTTTCTAAAATCCTTACTCATTCTACATTTTACTCTCCTACTGTTATACTATATCCATGCTATTATGCCTACTATCTTCTAACATGTGCGCGACACGTAACTAAATCAATAAACGAAGTGAGCGATCTTATGTTAAGAGTTACATTGATTAGCTCACGTAACAATAATCGAGCAAAACATCCTTGGCACAGTTGAAACACAATTAAAGATCTTATTACACTACCAATTAAATAAAAAGAGAAGATTAGAGGGAGATAATTGGATCGGTTGACTAAGTCTTGTCATTCTTCTGACTCCGCAGCACCGGCGTCGTTCTCGCAGCTTTAGCCTTGGTCTGTAAAAAAAACTAATCCTACAGCAGCTTATCATTGATCTCATTTAACGCCGAATTCATGAAAAAGACCAGGGAAACAGCCGATTTCAGGGTCCGGATGGGGAAGGGACTTTTTGATCACCATACAGAACCACTCAACAATCGGGGGGTGCAAGATCTTTCGGAAAGTTCCAAAATGTCCGATCAATTATGCGTTTCTCGAGAAACGGTCAATTTGATCGGACATTTTGGAGGCGGCCACCTCTGAATGCTCACCTTCTTCTTCCAGATGGCAAGAGATCGCGGATCGAGTGGCTTGTTCACGCGTCGATAGGCCGCGAATCGGTCGGCGTGCAGGGGGAAGCTACGCTGCGACAACTCCAACCACGCCTTGTCGTTTCTGTCATAAGATTTATCTCAGATTCTTTTATCATACTTTGAACAATAGCTTTCATCTGTTTGTATATTTTGCAACACAGAATGCTCTCGACAAATCTATAAGTTAATTGAGGGCATACTAGGAGACTTGCAAGGAAAGAACGCACGTCAAGTCAATCGGCCTCGCCTTCTTCTTCTTTCCGTGCATCAGGTTGTGCTTCTCAACATTGTACGAGACGTTGCTCTCATAGCTGCAGAACTCGCAGTGGAATCGCTTCTGCTCGTGATGGACCATGGCGTGCGAAAACATCCGATACGCCCCGTTTCCGAACAATCCCAGCTTGAACACAACTGAATACAAAGAAATGAGTCCGAGAGAAATGGAAACGAAAGGAAAGTGTAGAAAAATTCTTGTTGTTGTCTTGTAAATTGAATTTAAAAAGAGATCTGTAAACACGCAAAAGTTTACTTATTCGTGATTTCACTAACTGCAAACTATTCAACGCCCCCAATAACTAAGATTGAAGGCAAAATGGCCTTAAAGCTGCACGAAGCTCAATCGTAATCTATTTGAAAAGTATTGTAGTGCCGTTCATCTAAAACGCCTGCTTTCTCGTCCTTGTGTCAAGCAGAAAACAGTAAATTGGAATGTTTTGGCTAGTGATAAAAAAAGAATCGACCTTAATACAAGCACCGGGCAAAGCGGTGCACCTTTGACAGATGCGCATTTGTCTTGCCTTAGCCCCCTTTAAGATTCTCTAACCTTGCATTTGGCACTCCTTGACTTGCGGACTCTTCCAACCTTTTGGCCGTCCGCCTGATCAATGACGTCATCGTCATCGCCATCGAGGAGATTCACCTGATGATAACATTCTGTCTGTAAGAGAAAATAAATACTCTCAGATATAAGCGTACAACAATCCTTTTTTCATCTTTGAAGTATTTCTTGTGTATTTAATAATAATAAAAAATTAGGCGATCCTCTGCGTCCGGGAATACGAACAGAAAGAAAAAGTAAATTACTGTAACCTAACTTCGCGTCCTTGGAATTCTCTATCGTCGTCATCATCTTCTATATCCGCGCGCTGAACGGGCGCGTCTTCGCGGGAATCCTCCTCCTGGCCACCTACTTCATCCACGCTCTCCACGGGAGCTTCTTCGCACACCGAGGTCTCCTGAGCAGGAAAAAAGGGAAGGTTCAAAATCTGCGTGGGTGGGCACGTATGTAAAATAAACAGTACCTCCTTATGCTCAATTCGCTTGCGGAGCAGGTAACAGTAAAAGACTGTGTTGTTGTCGATGGTCTCCTCGACAGGTGGGTTGGCTGCCTAAAAGAACCGATGATAACATAAATGTGTAAAGCCTGAGGAATGGCACTATAAAGTTTTTTTGTTGAAGAATAAATGACATATTTCAAAAAATGTAAGCATTCTCCAAATTGATAGAACAAGATCATGAAAAACATAATATTTAAAGTAAATGAGAAATACCTCTTGGATGTTCGGCTGGGCGTCGATTGCTGCGTGAGTAGCAGGCGGGGGAAGGGGAGAGCAGCTCGGCGGAGCATCCATCACATCTTACATAGCCAACTGGTCTGTTAGCTCTTCACGCACCTGTCTAGGTAATTTTTTTTATTCATGAAATCTTGACTACTTGACATGCATTTCACAATCAAAAGATATAAGCATTCTCCAAATTGATAAAAAGATGAACATGAAAAAATGACATAATATTTAGTGTGAATGAGCAATACCTCTTGGATGTTCGGCTGGACATCGTTTGCTGAGTGAGGAGAAGGCGGAATGTTCTTTACATCTTCTTCCATGGCCAGGTGGTCGGCGGGTTCTTCGTGCACCTGAAGAAGGGAAATGAAAACGTGTTATATACCCACTCTATTTTTAACTTAATAATAATATATATTGGGCAATGAAGAGGGCGTTCGACACCTCCATTATTAAGGCAGCCTATCTATAACTGATATCTTTCTCACCATGTTTTGTGGCACCCTCGCACCCCCCCCCCTTTCGTGATTCCCACACACCATTCTTAACCGCATATCCACAGTACCTTTCAAAAACGACAAAATGGTGTAAAATGAATGTCATATTCGTATTCCTCGTCCCAAATATTGTGTTGTCAATCCCTTGTCAAGATTGACAATACGATGAGAGCCCAAAAAATTCCCGTAAAAGTTAATGACGTTATAATTGAAAATGGATGTTATATCCGTGTTCCCCGTGTCAAAGAACCCCATGGGCCAAGTTTCAGCAAAATTTTGGGGTCGCGGTGTAACGACATAACGTAAAGAAAGTGGAGTACAGGACAACGAACCGCAAGCTGAATAGGGCCAGCCAAGTCGGCGACTACGACAGCCTCTGAAATGGAACTTTCGTATATGGCGATGAAACTTTTCCAACGAGGCTAATGGAAACAGTATATTGGGGTTTTTTTTAAATTAAGAGTATCATCAAACAGATAACTGTGTTTCTAGAATTAAGAGTGTCATCAAGCAAACAACAAATGAAAGAAATTGTTTAAACCTGGAAAGCTGTTGTTAGTTGCCTCCTCGGGCTCTTCTGGCTTCACGTCCTCATCAGGCAACATCTCAGCCTCCTCGAAAGGGGGCGCGTCTACAGTGTCCTGCCCGTACTTGTTCCTCATCGCCTCCTCGCCCACACTCATGGCTTCCACGCACTCTCGAAGGAGGTCCAGATAGGTCCTCATCTCAAAATTAGCATTATTTCAGCCACTGATATAAACAGAAAAGACCAAGAAAAAGGGGGATAATCTTTGCTGGGAGGATGGAAGAAGGGGGAGGGGGAGGATATTAACTAACCATCGAGAGATTCTCCTTGACGCTGTTCCAGTCTGAAGCCATGCTCGTGCAAGAGGCGACGTAGAAGCACTTCCAGTAGAGAACGTAAGCTCCCTCCGCATCGGCCTCTTGGAGACATCCAGTTCAAGCGCCTCAACCAATCCTTTGTTGCTTGACAGATAAAAGTACTAAAAAGCTTGGCAAACGAGCTTAAAACCATTATAAAGCAATAAAGAAACGGTTAATAGTATAGGAGAAAGTAACGTTTTCAGATTCCTCATAATCAGGGCATAAATCTCACCAAATTGTTGAGCACAAAAAAAGTAATAAGCAAGAAAACAGTACTCAATGGCCGGTAGAGAACGTAGTTCGGCCAGCGAATCTTCGCCCAGCTGGCAGGCCGCTCGAAGGGCGTCGTGGTTGGCGTACTTGCGCTGATTCATCGCGTCCTGGAAGAAATATGCCGTAGACAGGGAAGAAAAACTCAGTACCGCAGTCTGGAGGAAACTAAAACGATTAAGTAAAAAATCCAAAAAAAAAACCAACATCTTCTTCAGTGGATCTGCGCGAGCGCTTGGCGACAGGTTCGGCCATTGGGTCGAGCACGAAAGTGGGCAGAAGGTAACAGAGATGATGGGCTGCAAAGAGAGAAGATGAGAGAGAGAGGGACAAGGAAAGAAAGAGACGGCGAATAACACTTCAGCTCTCCTGTCTCTTTTCATGAAAATCTCGCGCGAAATGGTAGCACACTAAAATACAAGTTGAAGCTTCTGTAATCATCACGCCACGATTAATTGAAAAAGTCAACAACCGCACTAAAATTCCTCAAATAAGGAACTGGAATAATTTTCGCCTTACGTTTTTTAAATCTTTTTTTTGCAATATATTTCTTCATAGTCATTTCTTTCAGACCATTTCTGGCCTGTGAAGCAGATATTTCGAGGAATTAATTTTTCGTCCGAAACCTCTTTTAACTTCATTTCTTCTTCGAAGATAACAGAGGATATCTTTATTAGTAAGATGAATTTGATGGCATTCAAAAGGCTCGACGTAACTAAAATCAATGAACGAAGTGAGCGATCTTATGTTAAGAGTTACATAATGAGGATCAAATCAGCGGAAAGATATTAATTAGCTCACGTAACAATAATCGAGCAAAACATCCTTGGCACAGTTGAAACACAATTAAAGATCTTATTACACTATCACTTCAATAAAAAGAGAAGATTAGTGAGAGATGATTGAATCGGTTCAAGAAGTCTTCTTATTCTTCTGACCCCGCAGCACCGGAGTCGTCCGTCGCAGCTTTAGCCTTGCTCACCATCAATAAAAAAAAGATTAATCCTACAGCAGCTTATCCTTGATCTCATTTAACGCCGAATTCATGAAAAAGACCAGGGAAACAGCCGATTTCAGGGTCCGGATCGGGAAGGGACTTTTTGATCATCATACAGAACCACTCAATAATCGGGGGGTGCAAGATCTTTCGGAAAGTTCCAAAATGTCCGATCAATTATGCGTTTCTCGAGAAACGGTCAATTTGATCGGACATTTTGGAGGCGGCCACCTCTGAATGCTCACCTTCTTCTTCCAGATGGCAAGAGATCGCGGATCGAGTGGCTTGTTCACACGTCGATAGGCCGCGAATCGGTCGGCGTGCAGGGGGAAGCAACGCTGCGCCCACTCCACCCACGCCTTCCTCATGTTGTCGTTGCTGTCATAACATTTCAGATTCTTTTAGCATACTTTGAACACGTGCTTTCATCTGTTTATATAATTTGCAACACAGAATGCTGTCGACAAATGAATAAGTTGATAAATACGTGTGCCGTGTTTGAGGGCATACAAGAAGACTTCCAAGGAAAGGACGTACGCCATGTCAATCGGCCTTCCCTTCTCTCCGTGCTGCTGCTTTTGGTGCCTCGATACATTGCCCGAGGCGTTGCACTCGAACTTGCAGAAGACGCAATGGTATCGCTTCTCAGAATGATGGATCATGGCGTGCCTGATCATCCGCCATGCCCAGTTTCTCGACTCTCGCAGCTTGATGACGCCATCACACAACTTAATACAAAGATATGAGTCGGAGAGCAATGGAAGATATGAAGGAGAAAGGAAAGGTTCAAAAAATTCTTGTTGTTGTCTTGTAAATTGAATTTAAAAAAGAGATGTGTAAACACGCTAAATTTACTTTGTGATTTGATTCACTAATTGCAACCTGTTCGACGCCCCCACTCTGGTAATCTGACATACGCCTAGTAACATCTCATTGAGAATTGGGGCCTTATAAGATTTACGAACGCCTTATCAAGGAGTTCGTAAATCTCAAGGCTTTTGGTGTGGGTAGTGCCATATATACGGTAAGAAAATTCTTGCTTCGTTTGAAAGCGCTTCACTTCGGAAATGTGAATACTGCGAATGCTTATTCATTCACTTTTCCTTTCGAATTAGATTGTGTTTTTAAGTAAGCTTTGTGTTTTCAGGAATGCGGAGGTTTGTTCCTCTACCAAATCGTCATAAACTGGTGAGGGATGCGTTGGCCATGGCGGAGGATGCTGTCCGTAAGAGAAGAAGACAGACTGATGACTGCGACGACAATATGCTCGGAATGAACGAAGAAGAAGAGGACGACAACGCGGAGTCTTCCCCTGATGAAATGGAAGACGAGATGGTACTATTCAGTTACTCCTGCTCCAGCAAAATTTTTTTTTTCAAAAATTTTTTTTTCTCCAAATTCACTCCAGGGGGGTTTATGAGTACGAGAAACACGAATATAACAACCGTTTTGCATAATTCCGTCGAAAAAAAAAGTTATGACAATTTGTCATCAAAATATGTTTTTCACTCCAAGCTGCTTATAAATCGCTACACTGGGGTTTCTTGACGCGGGGAATACGAATATAACGTTTATATAGCGTGATTTTAAAGATGTAGCTAGACAAACAACAACAACCGACAACGGACAGGTTGGTTCCCCTTGTAGAACTCGGCGCAGACATCACGAAAGTACTGTTCCCATTGGACGAGGCCATTTGGGGAGATGCCGAGCTCGAACTCCTTGTTCGTGAAGAGGCCAAGATCCTGCGTCCAGAAGTAGGAATGCAGCAGTATCTTATCAATCGGAAGATGGCTCTTCTCGAAGAAGCTTCCTAAAGGACCAGGGATTCACCAAAGATCTCCCCCCCCCTCTCTCTCTCCCTCTTTCTCTCTCTCTCCCCCCCCCTCTCTCTCTCCCTCTTTCTCTCTCCTTCACTCTCTCCTAGGGAACGATGCCGTTCTAATCGGAAAAGTTCAGTCAACCTTTTCTGGCAGAGGGGTACGTGAAGTATGCCCATGCTTTGCAGCCATCGATAGAGGTCTTCCTTGCCGGAGTCGATCATCGCGTAGAGTTCTTTTAGGGTCATTCCGGGCAGCTCATTTTGCATTTGTTGGTGATTAAGCCATTGTAAAGCCATGATGCAACTGGCCTCATTTTCTCAGACAATGACAGCATATTTTAAACCGTGGGAACAGATTTAAGGATAAGTCCTCACTTTCCCACGCTCTATGCGAGAGGGAGAGTCCGCGGTAGGTAAGCCACGCCCACAAGTTTCCGACGCTCATGGTCAAGAAGGCAAGTCCTGGGCCTTCTTCAGAGCTCCTGTACTTTTTTATAACGACATAGTCACGCTATATAAACGTTATATTCGTATTCCCCGCGTCAAGAAACCCCAGTGTAGCGATTTATAAGCAGCTTGGAGTGAAAAACATATTTTGATGACAAATTGTCATAACTTTTTTTTTCGACGGAATTATGCAAAAAGGTTGTTATATTCGTGTTTCTCGTACTCATAAACCCCCCTGGAGTGAATTTGAAGGAAAAAAAAATTTTGAAAAAAAAATTTTGCTGGAGCAGGAGTAACTGAATAGTACCGACGAGATGAGCACTCCGGACCCTGCTTGTAAGGAACACTTCTCCTCTAGATGCATTCATGGAAGCAATCTCTGTCGAGAATGGAGAGAAAGAAGGGCTGGAAGTTTCGGTGTGCACGCTCTGGGCCCATTTTTGGACCTATCTTACGTCAGTTTCTCTATTCTTTCACTTTGTTAACTTCTCAAAATTTCAATTATGTAAGCTTTATTACATTCCAAACAGTTATATTTATTATAGAACGCAGGCGCGCTACAACCGTAAGAAGACTCTCGGCGCGACTTCACAGGCGACTTCAGGCACCGAGTAGACTCCGGCCACGTAAGCTGAAAATACTGCTAAATGCAGTTTGTTAACTAATTCTTTATTTGAGTAACTGTTTCTGCTGTTTGATTGATCTTTTATTTTCCTACCTCGTTAAATTTGTGTATTTTTATAACAATTTTGAAGTTAATTGCTCTATTTTTTTGGAAATTGATAATTTTGATGTTAAGTAGCAACTCGCAATATTATAGGCTATGCAATTCTTAAAAAATCACCAATAATCACGTATTTATTGCTTATTTCCGCATCTGATAAAGTATTTCGATGAATGCCTAATAACTTGAAATTGATTCCTTATAAGGCCGTTTTGAAGCCTTACGATGTATTTTTGATCCGTTATTTGTGACGACGATACTCGAATGAGACCTCGTTAGGTCTCAATTCGGAATTATTAGGGGCAAGTCAGAGTACCAGAGCAATAACTAATACTGGAGGCAACATGGCCTTAAAGCTGCACGAAGCTCAACCGTAATCTATTTGAAAAGTATTCTAGTGCCGTTCATCTAAAACACCTGCTTTCTCGCCCTTGTGTCAAGCAGAAAACAGTCAATTGGAATGTTTTGGCTCCTTTAACAAATAAAAACAGATTTGTTGTCAAGAAGTCCAATATGGCTTGAACATATAGAGTTATAAAAAAGAATCGACCTTAATACAAGCACCGGGCCAAGCGGCACACCTTTGACCTCTGCGCATTTGTCATAGCCCCCTTTAAAACTCTCTAACCTTGCACTGGGTACTCCTTGCCTTGCGGACTCTTCCAACCTTTTGGCCGTCCGCCTGATCAATGACGTCATCGTCATCGAAGAGATTCACCTGATGAGAACATTCTTTCTGTCAGAGAAATAAATACTCTCAGATATAAGCTTAAAATCCTTTCTTTCGTCTTCGAGGTATTTCTTGTGTATTTAATCATTTAAAAAAAGTAGGCAATCCTCTGCGTCAGGGAATACGAAAAGAAAGAAAAAGTAAATTGCAGTAATCTAAATTCGCGTCCTTGGAATTCTTCCTCGTCTTCATCTTCTTCAACGGGCTCGAGGGCAGCTTCATTGCGGGATTCCTCCTGGTCAGCTTCTCCATCCACGCCATCGACGGGCGCGTCTTCGAGGGATTCCTCTTCCTGGCCACCTCCTTCATCCACGCTCTCCACGGGAGCTTCTTCGCACACCGAGGTCTCCTGGGAAGGAAAAGAAACTGCCATAAGCTAGCATTTGCAGAGGGAACAAACGCCACTGTCGACTACTTGGAAGAACAGGGTGGATCAATTAAGGTGGGTATGGCTCCGGAATTTTCAAAATCTTATGGGTGGGTACGTATATAAAATAAACAGTACCTCCTTATGCTCAATTCGCTTGCGGAGCAGGTAACAGTAAAAGACTGTGTTGTTGTCGATGGTCTCCTCGACAGGTGGGTTGGCTGCCTAAAAGAACCGATGATAACATAAATGTGTAAAGCCTGAGGAATGGCACTATAAAGTTTTTTTGTTGAAGAATAAATGAAACATTTCAAAAAATATAAGCATTCTCCAAATTGATAGACGAAGATTATAAAAAAAATGACATAATATTTAAAGTAAATGAGAAATACCTCTTGGATGTTCGGCTGGAGATCGATTGCTGAGTGAGGAGAAGGCTGGGAAAGGGGAGAGGAGCTCGGCGGAGCATCCTTCACATCTTCCATAGCCAACTGGTCGGTTAGCTCTTCACGCACCTGAGGAAGGGTAATGAAAACCTGTTGCAGCCTATCTATAATGCTCGATCTACACCCTGCACTAGGCAAGAGAGCGATCGAGAACGTCTTCTCTTGCAAAGAAAACTCTCGAATATTCTAGTGCAGCTGCAACCCTTGGTATTGAAGTCCAAATTTCTAAGCTTCTATGCTAAAATCTTCACACATATATAGACGCTCGTAAATACATGCACCACTCTCTTCGCTGCAATACATGTTTCATCTCTCTCTCTCTCTCTCTCTCTCTCTCTCTCTCTTCAGTAAAAGAATAGGAAGTAGAAATCAAATCACCACAACCTAGAATGAGTTCTCAATTTAAATACATATATAGTGTAAGTGCATGCTTGTGATGTGATGTAAAGGTATTGCTCGACTTCCATACTTCTTTAGATTTCATCAAGAGGTTTATGGTACACAAACCCAACATTAAAACATATAAATACAAACATATAAGCACAACATTACAAGGACAACACATAGAAGGAAAAGGAAGTGAGAGGTCACCTAGCAGTAAAAAAATGGAACTAAAGGGAAGATAGTGCGAGGGGATAGTTCGTCAGCGGTGCATGTCTACCTGAAGATGAAAAGTAATTAGTACAAGAGCCTTTAAGTAGATTTTATTTAACTTCATTTTTGAGAACAAATTGGATTTTAGCATTTTATTCTAGTTAAACGTAGATAATATGTCAATTATAAGTAGCGTGCGCTCGATTTATCGATTTTCTTTTCGTCCAGGAAGGATGTTCGCAAATTGGCCGGGGCAGTCGGCTTTTAAGCCATGTACTTGACATGCAATTCACATTCAAAAAATATAAGCATTCTTCAAATTGATAAAAGATGATAGTGAAAAAGTGACATAATATTTAGTGTAAATGAGCAATACCTCTTGGATGTTCGGCTGGACATCGATTGCTGAGTGAAGAGAAGGCTGGGAAAGGGGAGAGCAGATCAGCGGAGCGTCGTTCTTATCTTCTTCCATGGCCAGCTGGTCGGCGGACTCTTCGTGCATCTGAAGAAGGGAAATGAAAACGTGTTATATACCCACTCTATTTTTAACTTAATAATAATATATATTGGGCAATGAAGAGGGCGTTCGACACCTCCATTATTAAGGCAGCCTATCTATAACTGATATCTTTCTCACCATGTTTTGTGGCACCCTCGCACCCCCCCCCCCACCCTTTCGTGATTCCCACACACCATTCTTAACCGCATATCCACAGTACCTTTCAAAAACGACAAAATGGTGTAAAATGAATGTCATATTCGTATTCCTCGTCCCAAATATTGTGTTGTCAATCCCTTGTCAAGATTGACAATACGATGAGAGCCCAAAAAATTCCCGTAAAAGTTAATGACGTTATAATTGAAAATGGATGTTATATCCGTGTTTCCCGTGTCAAAGAACCCCATGGGCCAAGTTTCAGCAAAATTTTGGGGTCGCGGTGTAACGACATAACGTAAAGAAAGTGGAGTACAGGACAACGAACCGCAATCTGAATAGGGCCAGCCAAGTCGGCGACTACGACAGCCTCTGAAATGGAACTTTCGTATATGGCGATGAAACTTTTCCAACGAGGCTAATGGAAACAGTATATTGGGGTTTTTTTTTTAAATTAAGAGTATCATCAAACAGATAACTGTGTTTCTAGAATTAAGAGTGTCATCAAGCAAACAACAAATGAAAGAAATTGTTTAAACCTGGAAAGCTGTTGTTAGTTGCCTCCTCGGGCTCTTCTGGCTTCACGTCCTCATCAGGCAACATCTCAGCCTCCTCGAAAGGGGGCGCGTCTACAGTGTCCTGCCCGTACTTGTTCCTCATCGCCTCCTCGCCCACACTCATGGCTTCCACGCACTCTCGAAGGAGGTCCAGATAGGTCCTCATCTCAAAATTAGCATTATTTCAGCCACTGATATAAAAAGAAAAGACTAAGAAAAAGGGGGATAATCTTTGCTGGGAGGATGGAAGAAGGGGGAGGGGGGAGGATATGAACTAACCGTCGAGAGATTGTCCTTGACGCTGTTCCAGTCTGAAGC
>CALZFC010000005.1:10062500-10345000 GCA_945643635.1 Allodiplogaster sudhausi
TCTAGCTCTGTCCCTCTGTCTCTCTGTATCTCTCTGTATCTCTCTGTCTCTCTCTGTCTCTCTCTCTCCTCGTATCCATTGGTTCTATAATCCTCTACAGTTCACTTTCTTCTCACTCATTCCTTTTGTCTAAATTGTGTTCTTCCCTCTGCCGCTCGCATCATGAACGGCACATTTGCAAGATGGCATGGAGATGAGACATGGGATATAGGAAATGAGAATGAGGGAGGGGATGAAAAAGAGAGCGTGTAGAGAGAGAAAAGGAAAAGAGAGAGAGAGAGGGTGAGAGAGAGAGAGAACAGATAGTTTCTGAAGGAGGGAGTGAAATTGGAAGACAATGACTGAATCGTGGCCTTCTTCTCTTCATTCCAAGCCATGCAACAAATTTTTTTTAATATTTTAATTTATTCTCTTCCTTTTTTGAAAAAAATATAACCGAAATGTAAGAAATTAATGTACTTATCCAAAAGAGAAGTTATTGTTGGAAGGAGAAAGAACAAACGTAATGAAGTTAAATAATTCAAGATAAGGATTAACTGAAGAAAACGTGAGTAGAGTCATTTTTAAATGGAAACGAGGGTATGATAATGCAGGAGATCAGAGTGAAAGAGAGTGAGAGAGAGAGAGAGAGAGAGAGAACAGAGCAAGAATGAAAACTCTTTTGATGACTTATATATTATGCCAGCAATGACGAATTTATTGGCGTATGGAAGTCTTCCATTGAGCATTCTTTTTTTCCATTATTAAAAGGCAGTCGAATTACCCTCTGATTTTCTTTTTATTTACTTCTTCTCTTCTAGAACGTAAATATCAGCTAAGTAAGGATCTAGTTCTTCCGCTTGTTTTTTCATACTGAACTAAGAAATAAACAAGAGACTAAGAGAAGTGGCGAAAGAGACAGAGAGAGAAAGAGGGGGAAATGAGAGAAAGGGAACGAGAGAAAGGAGAGAGAGAGGGAGAGAGAGCGCGAGAAAATGAAGAGAGAGCGAGAAAACGAAGAGAGAGCGAGAAAACGAGCGGGAAGAAAGTCGCACTTCTCAATTCTCTTCTAATAAATCATCATCACTTCCTCGCATAGTGGATGGCGTCAAGGAAATTGAGTCCTCGACACGTGTGCGCCTTTTTCTGGCTCATTCACAACTGCCATGTGTTCTTTCGCTCTTTTAATCTCTCTCTCTCTTTCTCTCTCAATCTCTCTCTCCTTCTCTCTCTCTCTCTCTCTCTTTATCTCTCATCTCTCTATATCTCTCTATCTCTTTATCTCCCTCTCTCCTCTGCTCACTCCATCGGTCTCTTTCACAAGCCATGTTTTTATCTCTCTCTTCCCTCTGAAGCTCTCTTCTCAGCCTTTCCCATTTACTCCCAGCTCATGTGATAGCCCCACTGGACACCTGTGGCTGGAGCTTCCTAAGCCAACGGAAAACTCCTAGAATTCCTTCTTCCATTCACAAAAATAGCTGACAATTTTCTAATTAAGAAAGGTATAACTTACTTTATTCATGATATGTGCATTTAAAAAATCATATTTATATATCCTTGCATTAATCTTATTCGTTATATCAGGAGAGCATGATAATAAGTGAGCTTATATGCTCCCTCTCGACATTCTGTCCATGTACATACAAAGTGGCTGGCATATTGTTTATGCTTCCTTCAACGACCGAAAAATGCGGCCTCTAATTCTGAGTGCAAGTATTTCTTTCCTGCTTCAAGTTCCACGCGATCAACTCCATTCCATACAAATTTCTTATATTGTATTTCAAAACTTTTTGCCGAAGTCTACAATTGATGTACATACATATGTACATAGTTGTATGTCTCTAATTCAATTCGTCCCCGCTCCCACATACATACATATGTACTTTCCATTCAATCTAACTCTCTCTCTCTCTATCTCTCTTTTCCCCACTCTCTCTCTCTCTCTCTCTCTCTCTCTCTCTCTTTCTCTACTCTTTTATCTCTCTCTTTCTCTTCTCCTCACAATCTTTCTTCTCTCACTCTCTCTTCTTTTTTCTCTCTCTCTCTCTCTCTCTCTCTCTCTCTTTCTCTACTTTTTTATCTCTCTCTTTCTCTTCTCCTCACAATCTTTCTTCTCTCTCTCTCTCTTCTTTTTTCTCTCTCTCTCTCTATTTCTCACTCACTTTCTCTCTCCCTCTCCCTCTTCTTCACTCAATGTGATTTGCCGGATGAAAGGTGGCTCCGGGCGCACTAAAAATGCATAAGCCTCTCAATGCATTATTGCTTCCATCAGCTACATGAATGCCTCCAATACGCGTTTAACAAGTTTATCATGTGCTGAGTTCACTCGGACTCTTCTTCCCCTCTTTCTCTCATCCTTCATTTTATAATCTCTCTTCCTCTCTTTCCTTTTCTCCCTCTCTTTTTCTCTTTCTTTCTCTCTTTCTCTTCCTCTTTGCACTTTTTTTCTTTTCAGTCTTCCCCACTTCATTCCTTTATTTCCCATTCAGCTGTAGTCGTTCTTGCTCTGCAGTCGGTTATTCTATTTCGGAATCTGAATAGGACTCTGATAAAAATCTTTTATAATACAAAATCTAGGCGTTGCCCTCTGTTTATTTCTTCCCTTGTTTCTAGTATGATTTTTCTACTTCAAAAAATTTTCTTTAACTGCTCGTTATTTCAGGCGCACCAAAATTATTTCTTCTCTCTGAAATGTACTCCAAGCTTGTCTCGTCGCTCTTCTCACGACAACACAGCAGCAAAGTCGCGGCCGGATCGGCAGGGGGCGAAGCGAAGCAGACGAAGGGGGCGGGGCTTGCCACACAAGGGGCGGAGCGTGTTTCGGAGAAGGCGGGGCCACTGCCGCCAAACTCCTCGCGGGCATCTACTGGAAGACTACTCGAAGCCGCTTTTACGTCGGATTCGGAGCTGAGGCAGCAACACTTCATATCCAAGAGTGTTCACAATCTGCGCCAGCAGACTCAGATGCGCGCCAGCGCATTCACTTGGGAGGTTACGGTAAGGGTACCTTTTTGTAAATAATTAAAAACTGTTTCATATATGCACTACTTTACACAAAAGAATATTTAGTTGAATATCGCTTGTTACATTGCTAATTCTAAAGACGCTACAGCATCTCCACTATTCCTTGTACACGCGCATAATTAATGAAGACCCGGATACTACCACGAGCGAACAAAAACTTTTGCACCCTATTTTATCTCTCCTCTGTCTTTTATTATTAATTAAGCTATTTTTTAAATATATGACACTGTCAATTGACAATTAATTAACTTGTCTGCTCGACTATTGCAAGTGGCTGTTGTATTCGTTTGCCTCTTTTGTTCATTGATACCTCAGTGGCTATTCTACTTTTTCACTTTCTCTCTCTCTCTCTCTCTCTCTCTCTCTCTCTCTCTTACTTCCCTGTCTTTGTATCTTCCCCTGTGCTTCTTTCTCTCTGACTAATCCTATCACAATTGCGCCAAGATGCCGTGTGCTGAATGAACAGACCGCATATCAATGTGAGGGAGGGCGAGAGAGGGAGTGCACACAAGAAAAAATACCATTACGATTAGTAGTCAATGCGATGGTAAATACCATCGTCGCAGCACCTAAGAGTATATACTTTAAAAATGAGCACTTCAAACTATTGGATCAGATCCACTGGTCAAATACCATAAAAACTCGGCTCGGCGTGAATTACACCTGCCGGAATGGTATTTCTCAGCTCGCGCTGGCAGCCCCCACCTCCTCCCTTCCCTGTCGTTTCACGGGTCGATTTGCCTCGCTTCTTTCTCTCTCTCACACGCACTCTCTCTCTCTCTCTCTCTCTCTTTCTCTCTCTTTCTCTCTGCGATCCAGTACCTCGAACACGACTCAAAGGCTCAAAGTCAAAGTCGACTCAAAGTCGAACACGACTCAAAGTCGACTCAAAGTCGAACACGACTCAAAGGCGGCAAAGCGTATATTGTTATTACTATATTGGGTTATTGTACTTGTTTGTTTTTACATTTCAAATCAGTCCGATTGACTTGCTGTATTTGGCAACTCTTTTCCCCCACTTCGCTGTTCCAAAAGAATTGTCATAAAAATGCTCTGAGGAAATATTCACTAGCATATTTCATCTCGGGTACTTTTACCAGTGATTGCTGGAATAAATATGCTCACTTGGCGCTTGTGGCTGAAAACGCGCAAGATGGAACTGCGCCAAGGAGTACTTTCTGACTCACTTGAGGTAGGGCTCAGTTAATGGTATTATCCATTGCGGTTTTCACCATTGCAAAATACTAGTGCTTCATAACTAAATTTCTGCCAACATCTATTATTTTGAATGGTATTCACCCAAGGTGTATTGCAAATTCGGAAATCCAATGGTATTTTTTCTTGTGTGTGATGAAGAGAGACGGAGTAAGAACGAGAGGGAACGACAGAGTATGAGAATAAGGGAGAGGGAGAAAGAATGAGACAGAAAGAGAGGCATCCGATCATCGGGTGTCCGTCATGTCCTTCTATATTCCTAAGGACACTCTCTTCTTTTCTCTCTCTCTCTCTCTCTCTCTCTCTCTCTCTCTCTTCTCGTTCTCTATATCTTTCTTTTCGCATCACTATATGTCTAAATCTCCATCCTATTTTGGTCTCTTTCATCGTCTCTCTCTGTCATCTCTTTCTCCGTCTCTGTTTCTCTAGATCTCCCATTACCCTTGTTTTCTTTTTCTTCTCTCTCTCCCCTCTCTATTTTCATCGTAAACTGTTATCATTTTCTTTTCCATCCATAGCATCTCCGGTTTTCGCTAATCCTCCCAACCTATGATCAGTCTTGCGTGTCTCTCTTCCAATGACTCGGTTTTGTTTGTCTGTCAAAGATGACTCGACCACTCTCACCATCAGACAGAAGTGAGAAGTGGCATTGCGTCAATTCTCTCTTCCTCTTTCTCTCTCTCTCTCTCTCTCTCTCTCTCTCTCTCTCGCTCTTTCTTTTCCTCTCTCTCTCTCTCTCTCTCTCTCTCTCTCTCTCTCTTCCCGTCTCTATCACTCATTCTCTCCCTCTCCAGACACTCCCTTGTCTCTCCATCTAGTGCCAAAAAAGGTATCAACTTCTCACCACAGATCGTCTATACGACATAAGCAGGCGCACACAAAACGAGTGCCCAATCTCTAATATTTCTCCTTCTCCGAAAATGAGATTGCATACGTATGAGAGAAAAAAGAGAACATTTCTTTACACTTTCAAAGAATACAAATTTAATTTATATTAATTCTTGTTTTTTTTTTGCTACAGTACGCCGGAAGCTTCTCGCTGGGCGCCGGCGTGAACTCGGCCGACATCGGACGTAGAATCGAGCGGTTCGCGGTCAAGTTCGTTTTTTCTTTCCACGTTCAGAATAGTACAACATTTCTATTCCTCTTTTTTTTTTTGTAAAAAAAAAATAAAAAGAATAAGGAGATCGTACCTCATTTGAGGTCTTGCATCCGCCGTCGCGTCCAGCTCTCCATCAATGCGATCTGTGTCAAGATCTCCGATGATGAGGTTCGGATAAGGACTGACAATGAGGCCTTGGCAATTTTTATGATAACATTACTTCTACTGCTTTCTTTTTTACTTTCCAACATCATTTGTTGCGGTTTCAATATTTCGCTATATATCTTTAAACAGAAAAACTATATAAACTAAAATTTGGAGTTTCTTTCCAGTCCGTGCTGCTGAACCATCCTCTACAGCTCGTTCAATCGGTGGTCGGACGACCAAAAGCGAATCAGGCATGTGAATACTATGTAATTTTTTTCCTTTTCTCTCTCTATCTCTTTCTATTTCTCTCTCTTTCTCTCTTTCTCTCTCTCTCTTTCTCTCTTTCTCTCTCTCTCGCTCTCTCTGTCGTTCACCCTTTCCTTTTCAGCTTGCTTACATAGCGACAGAGCCAGCTGGCTCCCTCTACCGTCGCCAGTGCCATCTCTTTCTCGTCCATGATCATGCTCAGGTGGTTATTACCTTTTTTAAATTTTTTAAACCTCAAAATTGATGTAGCTACACATCCGGTCCTTTAGAATACCGAAGGTCTTGTTTGACATGATTCACCAACAAATCTGAAAAAAAAATGTTGAAAAAACAAGCATATCTGATGGCGAGTATGCTCTTCCTCTAATCGTGTTCTCGCGAACATTCTAAGAAGAATGTGGAGAATGACTCACCATCAGCAGTGTGGATGCATGAAGGAAGGAGAGAGATGGAAACAGAGATTGGCCTCTGGTGACACAGCGAGAGAGACAGAGAGAGACAGAGAGAGAGAGAGAGAGAGAGAGAGAGAGAGAGAGAGAAAGTAGGTGGGTGGAAAGGACTGAGAACAAAGAAGCAGAGAGACATAAGAGAGCACTCTGCCTGAAAAATATCAAGGTGCGGCACATGAACCATTAGCTCTGAAAGAGATACGTAAGTAGAGAGAGAGCGAGAGAGAGAGAGAGAGAGAGAGAGAGAGATCAAGGAAATGGAATATTTTTGCTCCTTATTCACCCTTCAAATTTCATTGAATTGCTCATTGCTTAACATGCGGAACATTGTCTGAATGCCTCGTGAGTTGCACTTTCGAACTGTTCTCGTGAATGCTGAGGCAATTAGTACGATAACGAGGCGTCTTCTCCTTTCATTAGGAGTTTTCTTAATGGGTGTGCGAATTGGATGCCTTGCTAGATTGCGGGTGGCAGAGAAGAGACAAAGTAGGGATGAAAGGATAAGAAATGGATATTGAGATTTAAAAAAATAGTAATAATGCTTGGAATCATTTTTTTAAATATTCTGTCCCTTTTGCTGTGCTACTGCTATTTCTTGCAGGTGATTGAGATCAAGAATATCATGTCGAAAGCGTTCGAAATCAACAATTCGCCGCTCACTCAAGCCGTTAATCAACGCGACAGAGGCAATAATTCTTCACTTACTTATTTATGTATCAAAAATTTCTTTAAAAGAACTTTTAAACTAAAATGAAAAAAATGAGATTCCGACTACTGAACTAGGCAATTAACTGATATTCCTCTCTCCAGCTCTTCACCGACATTCTGCTCCACGCTCCATGGAGAAACAGCGATCGGCAGTCACTAAGCAGGTCTGCCTCGCACACTCTCTTTCTCTCCTTCTCTCTTTCTCTACTTCTTTCTTTCTCTCTTTCTCTCTTTTCCTCTTTCTTTCTCGCTTTCTTCCACTTTCGCTAGTTATCGCATTGCCTTTGGCTGTGTAAAGAGATAACATGAAAAGGATCAGCCTTTCACATGTCTTTTCCATTATCTAACTTCCTCACTCTCTCGATCTCTCTCTTTCTCTGTCTCTCTTTCCATCTCTTGTTCTCTTCTGCTCATCCCTTTATCTCTTAATGCTTTTAAAAAGCGATCGCTTTATTTTTATGAGCCACAGGTGTCCCTCTTCACATCCGTTCCCTCTGACCTCTTGCCAGGCTCACTTGCCAGCGAGAACAAGAAGACATGTGTTCTGGCAGTCCTTTGTCTCAATCTCTGCCGCCGCCGTATCTTTCTAGTTCTTCTCATATCTCTTTCCTTTCGGCTGTTGCTCTTGCTTAAATATCGACATTTATAATTCCTCGATTTATCAACAAATTTCGTTAATACCCTATATGGATTGGGATACATACCATTAACACAAATATTGAGGAATTTCAGTTTGTCTCTCTCTCCCTCTCTCTCTCTCTCCCTCTATCTCCATTCTCCTGATCTCTTTCTCCTCCCTCTCTTTCAGCTTCATCCCCCCCCCCCCCCCCCCCCCCACCCAGTACATTCAGCTGTCGGCAGCTGCGGCAGAGCCAGCCGCGGATTTATCTCCTTTCTGGCTCCTGACCTAATCCCTGTGTCCTTCTTTTTAATTCTCTCTGTTTCATCCAACTTCTCTCTCTCTCTCTTTCTCTCTCTTTCTTTCTACCTCTCTCTAATCTCTAACCTCTCTTAAATATGACTTCCTGTATGCAGCTGTGTCGGTTGCTTTATCTTCCCGTCCTTCTTTTGCTTGCCCTGTAGATCATTTCCAACCGAGACCATAATAGTCAAAGTGTTCAGCTTGGTGAGAAATATTGAACAACTGCTAATGAAATCGTTGATAGCTTTCTCTCTGCCGAATTGTGAATTCATAGGGAAAAAAATTTCTTTGTGAACAGGCCTAAAATCTAAAATGATTGCCCGAGCTTGAGAATTAAAGGAACATGAATATGAATCACTATTTCATTTGTGGATGACTCATTATAAGGCGTTCGCAAGTGCATACGTCTCTAGACATGTTCTGACAACTTTATTCATCGCTCTGCTCTTTCTCTCTCTCTCTCTCGCTCTCTCGCTCTCTATTCCCCTAACCCCTCCCTCCTTCCCTCCCATTCTCTCTCTCTCGCCCTCCGCCATACTCTCTTGCTCTCTTCTCTCTCAACACTGAATCCCTTCAACCCCTCCCCCTGGACCATTTACATTTCTCTACGCGGCCTCTTTTCTCTTTCCTCATAAATTTGTTGCTTTTCCATAGTCTACATTGAACTCTTCTCGAAACAATTTTTTTTTCTGACAAAACTAATTTTCATTTGAATTCTTTCTTTCCCTTTTTTCCTTCACTTTGCGCTGCCGCTTTCCGTTCAGTTTATGCAGACCGCGCCATCTCTCTCCTTCCTTGTCATATGATTAAATTGACTTTTTGATTCATCCATTTCAGCGTTGGCTACCCGGGGTGTCTTCTTTCTGATGTATGCACACACACAGAGAATGTGATCAACTTTAGATAGCATGCTGTTCGGTTCTCTACAACCTCTTGATTAATTCAATCCTTTACTATCTCTTTCTCTTCCATCTCACTCCCTTTGACGTACTGTCTCCCCCTCTTTATCTTTGTTCGCCTGACTCTCTCTCCCCCTCTCTTTCCCCCTCTCCCTCTCTCTCTCTTTCAAAGATAGAAAATGATCTGCCCTTCTCCCATCTTGTAGTCGTCGAATATCCGAGCATTTTTAAGCCCCGCCTCCTCCTCTAATCGCTTGTTTAGTTCCTCCCTTGCTACTTCAAGCACTCCGCTGTTGCCAGGCACAAAAATTTTGGTAAAACCTTTAAAGGTTTTACCAAAATTTTTTTGGTAAAACCTTTAAAGAATCAAAAAAAATTTTATTAATTAAATAATCGTCCTCTTCCTTGTTATTCATCTCGGTTTCTCTGCCGTTTCACTTGTTCTGTTTATATGTATCCTCTCTCTCTCTCTCTCCTCTCTCTTTCTCTCTCTCTCTCTCCTCGCTCTCTCTCTTGCAGATGCCCTCTCCTCCGCTGGCAGAGAAGCGTCACTCTTCGTCTGCCTTCCTCTCTCGCCTCCTCGGCTCCTCCTCCTCCTCTCACAAATCTTCTTCTGCTCCTCAGCCTCGTCGACCCGAATCTGACTCCTCTTCCGATGACATCGGCACGGATCCAAAGTCAAAGAAACGGAGGTCGGCTTTTATTTATTAAAAAAAATTATATAAAGGATTAACATTTTTACGCAATTAAAAAATATTATTCATGTAATTAAACTGAAGAATATAAGAAATCTTTTCACACTATGAAGACTTTACCTCATCCCGGTGGTTTTAGTGGTCCGGTTTGCTATATTTATTTGGCTATGCCCCGGCTTCACCGTTAGGATGAGTCGGTTTAGTCCCAATGTAATCGAGAAATTAGCCAGTGCTAGATTGATTTAATAGATGATACAAGTGTTACTTTATAATCTGAAATGTTCGAAAAATTATTTTTGAAGTAGTTAGGTTCTTCCTAATTTATTCATGGTATACTAGCAAATTAAGCAGCTTCAATGACATCGAAAAATGAGGCATAGAATTTGTAGTTGATAAATGTCTTTATAACTTGCTATTTATAAAATAAATGTATAATAATGACTTTCATTTTACGCGGCATTTATTTTACATTGAACTAATCTGTGAAAAAATCCTTCCAGGACCACTTTATGGCATCCGGGTGGTTTCAGTGGAATGATTCCTGTATTTATTTGGTCGTGGAGTTCGTAGACGATGCATATCAAACAGCGGAGAAACTGATATATTTTTGAAGTCTTTCCCAATCTGTGAGGAGAATACATCATTTCACGAGTTGCAGACGCCGCCCTGTGTCTGCCGTCTTCTCGCAGGCCCTCCATCGACTTTCTTCGTCCACTTCCGTTCAACCCAAACGAGTACGGTCTTCTCTTCTTTTCGACATTCATTTTATTATCCATTTCTTTTATTATTGCTGATGTAATCTAAAATTGCAGCAAAACATATCATTGCTTTCTTGAAAAAAATTTTGCATTGATTTCAAAGGAAGCGAGGAGGAAATCGACACATTTGCATGAAGAGAACAAAGAAAAAGAGAAGGTTATCGAGAGCGGAGATAGAAAGAGATGAGAGAGATTTATGAGGAGAGAAGAGAGAGAGAGAGAGAGAGAGAGAGAGAGAGAGAGAGAGAGGGAGAAGGAGAGAGCGATGTAGGAAGAAGAGAGTAAGATATGTCAACCAATGGACCATATTTCAACTTCTTTGCTTGTCTGCTAAAACGCGTCTGATCCACTCGAAAAAGCATATACTTTGTTGTTATGCCATGAGATCAGAGAGCATGCCGCGGTCATTGCAAAAGGACGCCGTTAAATTTCTCTCTCTCTCTCTCTCTCTCTCACTCCCTCTCTCTCTCACACTCCCTCTCTCTCTCTCACTCCCTCTCTCTCTCTCTCTCTCTCTCTCTCTCTCTCTCTGTCTCCTTTGCACTGACCTCCCACTGCCTCGCTCTCTCTTTTCTGTCTTCCTATTTCGCTCTACTCTTCTGGAAGGCTTAAAGCTGCTCGCGTTTTACATACCACCAACTTTTCCGGTCTCAACATACACACATTAGCGTTTCCTGCTTCTAGGAATTTGTCAAATATCTCGATTTCTTGGTTTCAGCTATTTCCCCCCTCATTCATTACCTATCTCTCTCTCTCTCTCTGTCTCTGTCTCTGTATTTCTCTCTCTCTCTCTCTCTCTCGCTCTCTATTAATTGACTTCTCTCCCTTCGCTCAGTGTTGACCAGTTTCCCCATTCCTCTAAATACTTCCGCCTACAAAATAAGTCAACACGTAGTCGCTAATCTCCTTTAGTCTAACGGCAATTCTGCTACAATTTCACCGTTCAGTACACAATGCTATCACATCTAAATCACGAGACGAGCAGAAAGATGCCGATATCATCGGAGTAAAGGCTTCTCTCAATATCATTGTAATCTGCAATCTGGAAAGATTTAGCAATTTCCCAGCCCATCATTAGTCACGATCTCGTGCATCTTCAGATTTCTGGGATGTTTTGTTGATTGCGTAGACGGCGAAAGAAAACGATGGGTAGCCAAGGAAGAATTAGAATTGCACTCCACACAGATCTTGTCTCGATCTCTCATTGTGTCCTTTCACAGATTTCTCCTCCATCCCTCTCGCTCTTTCTCTCTCTCTCGCTCTTTCTCTCTTTCTCTCTCTCTCTCTAGCTCTTTCTCTCTCTCCCTCTCTCTTCTACCTCCATTTAATTAGTCAAAAGCCCACCGCGACATGCGCAACCGACTCACATCACCACACACACACACTTGTTGCACCCCGTACGAGAAGCGCAGCCTGTAATTAACGAGTGCCTAGTGTCCTTATTGCAGGCTGCGCAGCTCACAAGCATGGCAGCAACGAAACTGTATGGGGTTTATGAGAAATACGTTTGTTTATACGCAGAAATAGCCGTAATTACTGAAGGTATATATGTAACTGCAATTAATATAGGCTATATATGAAATGAAAAAATGTTACGTAATAAAGAAAATTTGTATCAGAAAATACAAGCGAACAACCTTGTTTGAGATGTCAACAATTGCAATCAACCGCGACGCTTGCCGCGACGCGTGCCACGAGCGCCTGAACACATTCGATGAGCCACTCCCGCCGCCTTCCCAGCTTGTTCCATCGGTAAAATAGCCTTTAATCTTTTTGACTGCATTTTATAATTGGTTTTTTTTTGTTTTTGAAATCTTAAAAAAATTATTGTTTCGCTTTTCGTTATCGCAGCTTTGGTCGAAACATACCCATGAATATTTTTGATTTAAAAAATGTATTTGTAAACAAAATGAAATGATTGCAGCAACTACTCGTTGATGACCAAGCGACGTTGGCGCCAAGAAAGCGGAAGGAATCGGCGCTTGTCTACGATCAAAAGCTGTAGGTTTCAGAAATCTATTACATGCGTTTACCAATTGTTATTTTTTATATATTAAAAATGTTATCTGTCAGGAAACATCCGGGAGTTTTCAAACATTCAAAAGTTCTCCTTTTCAATTCATATGACAAATGTAATTTTTTAACTCTCTTTCTTCGCAGAAAGGAGTGGTTCTACCCGGTGGATGAAGCACTCGAACAGCAGTTCGTCAACGTCGCCTACTTTGTCCGCAATCCTCCAAGGTGTCCCAATATATGTATACAATGTATACATAGCGAAATAATTTTCTCGCTGATAAATGCTTATGAATAATTTACAAAATACCCACATGAATTAGTCGACGTGGCTTGCAGACACATGGTGTACTCTCGTCTGCTGGTGCATCCGCAGGGCGCGTTCGTGGTGCGTTCCTCGGAAAGGAGACGCCAACTGGCGCTGTCCCTCCGCGTCTCCGGCGGCGTCTCTCACTTTCTGCTCATTCGGGACGACGGCGGATTCAGGCTCAAGGTCATCTTTTTGAATGAAGAGAACAACTTTTATTTCGAGTATTCTTGATAATCAATATCTGGGCGTAATATATTCCTCCTAATAAGTTTCCTCTCTTCAGGGAGGCTGCCGCTCCTTCCCGTCCCTCCAAATGCTCGTGACCCACTATTCTGTCCTTCGCGAGCATCTTCCTTGCCCGCTCGTCTTTGTTGACTGGAAAGCAGAAGATTGGCTGGACAATGGACAGAAGGTCAGCTGCAGAACGTGGCCGTTGAGAGAGGAAGCGAGGAGAGAAACGATGTGCGAAAATTACTGTAAACTAATTTTGATGTCATTCCATTAACTCTTTGTTTCAAAGGAGAACAAGGAAGAGAACTTGGAAATGGATGAGAATCGTAACAGCTGGAGATTGACTGCGTCTCCTTCTCCGATTTCTCCTCTCGCAATTCACTCGCCCGGCTTTACTCGCACTGAGAATCGTTCCAACCACCGCAACTCACGCATCGTGGATGCTGAGCTCTTTCCCTCTTATATCTGATTATCATTTACAGCTTATTCAGGGTTTTTCTCTTTTCATTACCACACTCGTAAAATCTCTGTCAACCTTGATACACTTACTGCTGTGTCCAATTCTAGTCAAATATGCCTGCATGTGTAATACATACAAACATACATATATACTCATGGTATACATAACAAAAAAAAATTAAGCTTAGAATCATTCCTCAATTTTCTTGAAAACGATCGATGTAAGATGTTTATGTTCGCTAAAATGTAGACGGCTGGGTTATTAAGTCGTTGTAAGACAACGCGGGTAAGGAAGCTATCTGTTTTCAACCAGGCGCTTTTTTAATTGTCTGCGATCAGTTGATTATTGTTTATGACCTGTATTCTGTATGGAGCAGTGATTTATGTTTGTAAATATATCTTGTACGGTATATAATTCTATGTGGTATGTAATGAAGTTGCACTGTAATTTTTTTTCTTGCTTGTTGACATCGGAAAAAAGCATAAGGAGTGAGAAAAGAGAGATGGCGAGAATTAAATGATCAACAACAATGGAAACATAATCGCTAAATGTAAACAATTGTCATCAATATTGCGCATGCACTTTTCGCACATTCTTCTCACATTCCTCTGACTTTTATCTATCTCTTCACCCGGTATTTATCTCTCTCACTCTGTCTCTCTTTCTCTCTCTCTCTCTCTCTTTCTATCTATCGCCTCTCGCTATCACTCTCTCGTTCTCTCCAACTCTGCCTCTCTCTATTTCTCACTCTCTCACGATACCCCTCCATCGCTTGATTTCACTGCAGTGCACATTCAGCATTTGCATATCACTCCCTGTCGTGCCGCCAACCTCGACTTTTGCAGGAACCGGCTTCACCCAATGGCCGTGA
Source organism: Allodiplogaster sudhausi (assembly GCA_945643635.1). Lineage (NCBI taxonomy): Eukaryota > Metazoa > Nematoda > Chromadorea > Rhabditida > Diplogasteridae > Allodiplogaster > Allodiplogaster sudhausi. Next base: position 10,076,551 of record CALZFC010000005.1, read on the forward strand.
GAATGATAAATGATGAGAGAGTAAAACAACAAGCTTGGGAAATGAAGAAGAGGAAAGAATGAGAGAGAAAGAGACAGAGACAGAGAGATGAAGAGAAAGAGAGAGACATAGAGAAAGAGGCAATGATCAGTGAAGGAAGGATCGTAGGGCAGAGAGAGAGAGAGAGAGAGAGAGAGAGAGAGAGAGAAAGAGAGAGAGCGAGAAGGAGGATGAAGAATATGAAGGGCAAAGTGATTTCATTCACTTTTCAATGCACCCCTTTCCAGCTCAAGCATGCATTCTAATTTAGTTCACTCCAACTTGCCCAAGACTTTATTATTGCATAAATGCTTAGAAGGCACATTCATTTTACTTATTGTATGCGAAAAGCTAGGTACAGTAACCAATGAACATATGTTTATAGTTATCTTAAATCCTGCGATTTGAAGATGAAGATGTTTATTTTTACAAGTGCGTTAGCGTCTTAAAAACGTGAAATAGAATTTTATTATCTCATGGCGGCAGCTTTGATCCATTTTATCGTAAAATCCTGGATCAACTGAATTGTTTGAGTAGAGAGAAGAAGTGCGACGTTCTTTCCCTTTTATTTAGCCAGTGATTCACTTCAGACGAGCAATCGAAAGCCTCAAAAAAGGAAAATAAATCAAGGCATGAAAGAGGGAGAGAGAGAGAGAGAGAGAGAGAAAGAGGAGAGACAGAGACAGAGAGTAAGAGAGAGACGCAGAGAGAGAGAGTGCAAGAGAGAGAGAGAGGGAGAGACAGAGAGAAAGAGAGAGAAGCAGAGAGAGAGAGTGCAAGAGAGAGAGAGAGGGAGAGACAGAGAGAAAGAGCGAGACGCAGAGAGAGAGAGAGAGAGAGAGTGCAAGAGAGAGAGGGAGAGACAGAAAGAAAGAGAGAGACGCAGAGAGAGAGTGCAAGAGAGAAAAGAGATAAAATGACGGCATTCTTGTGCTAACGGAAACGAAGTCAAGTCAAGGAAAGAGAACCTTGCCATGACATTTGTTAAGTTATCGCCATTCCATAGAGACTTTTGGAAGAGAGAGAGAGAGCAAGTTAGAGAAAAAGAGAAAGTGGAAAGCGAGAGCGAGAGAGAGAGAGAGAGAGAGAATATAAAATTGCGCCGATTGCCGGCGTTAATTAGGCTTTGGCATGAATAGTGGCTAAAAGGGCAATACGAAGTAATACTGTCCAAAAAAATATACTTGCAGCTTTTCGTTTTAATAAAGTAAGCACTCGCATATTTCACGTCTTTCTTATGCTGCTCTTGTCATTTCTGTTTACTGATAAATCTCCTGTTAATTATGAAGATAACGGCCGCACGATTAATCTTACTCGAGGACAGTAACAAATATCTAACAAGGGAAGCCTCTTTCCATAACCCAGCCAATCGCAATCATAGTAACTTTATTATGTAGAATTCCTCGAAAAATGAGTCTGAAACTATTTTAAAACTGCGGAGGACGCATTTGCGATTTTATATGAATTTTTGAAAAATGAGTAAAATTTACATACGAAATGCTCGAAACGATTACAAACGAAATATCCTATCCAAGATATTTTCTAATGTCGCAGATAAATGTCCAAGGCAATAAGGATGACAATTAAGCATAATTGTATAAACATTAAATTTAGTAATATACATAATATGCAATTTTTTCCTATGAAACGTGTCCATGACATGTCCGCCTCGTGTCTCAGAAGTGCCTTGGACAATAAAATGTCTTGGACATGTCCCCGTCGTTTGTCTGCGTCTTCGAATAAGAATAATCGTTGATGCTTTGAAAGTACATTCTTATTCTCTTTTCAAATATATCCATGTAGGTTTGCCCTTGAGAATGTTACGATAGCGAAATCGCAGCTTAATTGCTGCTGAGTAGATCTGCAAGATATATGAAGAGAGAGAGAGAGAGAGAGAGAGAGAGAGAGATGGAGGGAGAGTATTGATAAAGAAATTGAAAGAGAATAAAAAGGGTGAGAGAAGAGAGTGATTGAAGTTGTAGCGAAGCTTCGTCAAAAGGAAATAGAAATGAATTGCTAAATGGGGATCAAAGCGATGTCGTCAAAGAATACGATGAATGAGAGAAGGAGAAAGCTAAAATGAGAGAGAGAGGTAGAGAGAGAGAGGCTCTCTTTCTCTCACTCTTGAGAGAGAACTAGAGATTAATGTTAGAAGATAGAGAAGGAAAGAGAAGGCAAGCGGACATGAAAAGTAAATGATGAGAAGATGATTAGAGGAAAGACCAAATACATATATGCTGACAATCTTGCAGGTTTTCAGAGCACAACTCCCCAGGCCACTGAAAGTCATGCAGCAAACGGGATAAAGTATCCCACTACCTCTCTTTCTCTCCCCTCTCAATCTCTCTCTCTCTCTCTCTCTCTCTCTCTCTCTGTTGCGCTCTCGTCTGATAAGAAAAATTAGATTAATACGGATCTCTGGCCTGAAGTTTGTTTAAGCCTGATATCATCATATTTTTCTCACACGCTTTCATAATCAATATTGTTTATTTTTAATTTCCACTACATGTCCTTGCAACTGTTCGGCATCACCTTTTACGTTTAACCGCATTTGATTTGTCTAATTTTGTAGCAGCGGCGCAGAGACCTCTTTCTGCAGCCTGTGGCACTAATATGGATGAAGCATGTTTCCTTAAGGAAGAGGGGGGGGAGGAGACAACTCTTAATTTGCTGCCAAAGGGCACGCGAATCTGCTAAGCGATTAGGGGTTACTTTTAATAGCCTCATCACGAGGTGTGCGACTGTTAAGGATGTTCCATTGCAAGAAGGGCCCTGATCATTCCTCTCCTCCGTTCAGCTCGTCAGCGGTCGACTTTTGCCTCTTCTCTCCTGTTTTGCGGTGTTTTCCGGCTCAGTGAGTGGTGCGCGAACGAATTGTCAGCGAATATCAGCATCAATGGGAATCGCTTATAAGAAAATGTCACCGCTACTAATTAGCTGGCTTATGAATCGAGATAAAAAGAGGACGAAGACAGAAAGAGAGAGAGAGAGAAAGAGAGAGAGAGAGAGGAAGGGAGAGGGAGAGAGTGAGAGAGAGAAAAAAAGAGAGAGAGAGATGTCGTACGCATTCACATACTCTCATTCGAGAAGTCGTTCTCGGCTGCTTTTAATTCACTTGTTTCTCGTTCTCGATATCTCTCTCTCTCTCTTGCTCTCTCTCTCTCTCTCTCTCTCTTTCTTTCTTTCTCTCTCTCTCCTTCTCTCTCTCTATCTTCTCGTTCCCATACTAAAAGGCGAAAAGAGAATGCGTACCAGCCCTTTTCTCCGCACTCATCACAAGATCTCTTTGGATATCTCTATCATGCTAAATGAGATAACTTCGCAACCTTTCTGTTCAGTCCCCCCTTCAATTACGCAAGTGAAATGTGCTTGTTATCATTCGTATTCTTGTTGCGTATTTGGTTTTTTTTAAATAATAAATCCTAAGATAATATATTCAATGATTTATTTAGCCATTCGAATCAAATAATAAAGAATGTGAATTATTGTGGAGACAGAAAATTCATATATTTCAACATTTCATCTATTTATCTAAATCAATAAGTTCGTATGTCATTATCTGATTTCTTTAATGTCATTTGTCATTCGTACAAATTTCACAATCTTTTCTTATCGATAAAAATTTTCTCTTTATGTCTCTCAGTTAGTTTATGCAGGATGATGTCTATTTCTCGCGCTCTCTCATTTTCTCCCGCTTTCACTTTCTTTCTCTCTCTCTCTCTCTCTGTCACTTGTTGCCCCTCGTACTCAGCGCTTTTTTCTCCTTTCCTTATCAGCAAGAGTAATCATTCGACAGCTAGCAGAAAATCGGTCAGATTTTCTTATGCTTGTATTCCACTTTCCGATTTGTTCTGTAGAGTCTTCATTTTACACGCCTCTTTGCTAGATTCGAATGCATTTTAAAGTAATGCTTTATTATAATATTTATTTAAAAAAACACCACCGGGTGATTTAGCAATTAGTGATTCGATGTAATACCTTTTTAAAGGAGCTGTTCAGCTCTTACTGTAGTGTGCAGACTTTTATTACTATGATCTGACTTCTATTCACAACGATTAAGAAATGCTTTTTATACTTTTTTCTCGATAAATCGTCTACTTTTACCCAATTTCTTCCTTATCTTATTTCTGCCACATTTGCTGCTTGCGCTGCACGGTTTAGCCCGTTTCCTGTCGTGCGAGTTGTGGAAAGTGAAAATTGCGAGGGGACATTAAATTGGCCTGGCTCTGGCTATGGCTACTCAGGTGATTTCACTCCGTTTCTCTTTATCTCTCTCTCCTCTCCATCTCACCCTCCCTCCCTTTTTCTCTAACTCTCTCTCCCCTCTCTCGCTCTCTCGCTCTCTCTCCGCTTGACATCCTCCTCTCCATCGTCACTCTTTTTGTGTGCGTCGTAAATCAGTGGCCGGCAGCCCGAATCAGCCCCCCCCCCCTCCTTCCACATTTTCACACCCACCAATTTAGCGGAGGGAGAGGAGGTGAAGGAGACATCTAGGCTCTGTGCTGTTAGCGGAGATGCAAATCACCACAGCATGGATCTCTCTATCTCTCTCTCTTCTCTTCTCTTACTCTATATTCCCCCTCTCCCTTTCTCTACCTCTCTCTGTCTATTCCAGTTGTCTTTCTTTCTTTCTTCTGCTGCCCTGTCTCTCTCTGCCTCTTCTCCCTCCTTTTCTTACAATTAGCCTTGATCCTTCCATTTCACTTCTCTTGTCACTTTGCCATCTCGATGTCCGTTGACATGAAAATGTTCCACTCTTTCGCGCACTAAGAGTTTCCCTGTTTTTCATCAGACAGCGCTCTTGACAATAACTCTCTGAATTGTATGCTGAAAGAGTCGAATCTCTTTCATTTCGTCTTCCTCCCACCTTGCCATTCTTCTCCTCGCTTTCTACACCTTTTCCACTCTATTCTATTCGATATTTTCGTGTTCTTGCTCATAGTTCGGCACTGAAGACGTTCCACTTCCTTTTTCTTTAAATAACTGCTTTCTTCTCTGTTTCTCTCGCTTTATCTGTCTCTTTTTTTCAATTTTTGACTTTTCTCTTCCTCTATTCATCGCTGTGTCTCTCTTTCTCTCTGCAGGCTCTCTCTTTTCTTTCCTTTTCTTCCATGATATTCATCTCGATTATCACGCCTCTTCCAGTCTCTTCCCTCTTCCTCAGTCGCCGTGAAAGAATAACAGAGCGATTCGATGAGAAATGAATGAAAAATGACCTTGAAAAATATGACAGGGATGACAAGATGGTGTGTGTCACATATGGCGCTGTCTTTTGGTTGGTGATCTGTGTGGAGGATCTCCCTTTCTCTATGTCTCTACTCTCTTTTTCTGTGTCTCTCACTCCTTTCTATCTCTCACTTGTTCACTGCCTCTCGTCTGGCTTTCACTCATCTCTTATATCAACTGATGAAGTCGTTGAAAAGGAACAATTTTAAGAGTAGCAGCGTCAAGTGGTATTAAGGTAACAGTCTTTTATTATTGAAGATTCCACAAATCACCCCACATCGGAGGAAGATTACGGCAAAGAAGCTAGTATATCAGACTAGTCTTGATATTCAAAAAGAAAAGAAATTTTCGCCATTCAGAAGTAGTTAGTTTTCGTCAAAGTCCTTGTCTAGTTGCCACTGCTACCGCAGATCTCTCGGGAGTTTTACAAAGAAAGTGCAAACATCCTGACTCAGTACCTGAAGTATCGGTCTATCGGTTTCGCCAACTTCGAGTGGGAGAAAAGAGAGAAAGAGGGACGGAGAGAGAGAGAAAGAGTGAGAGAGAGAGAAGGAAGAGAGAGAAAGAAAGGTGAAATAAACAGAGATACAGAGAGAAAGTTAGGTGAACTAGAGGGAATGAAAAGTTAAAGCGACAGACGCTCAGAGAAAACTCGAACAGTTCTCTTCAAGAGTTTTGATTTGCGCGAAAAATTGATCTCGGATATATAGCGAGGATAAAAGATTTCGCCTTTTGAACAAACTGAAGAGGGCGACGAGGCTTCGGAGAGGACGAAGAACGAGAGGAAAATGAGAAGTGTCAATTCAACGTCTCCGTAGTTTGCTCAAGAAAAAAGGTCGGCGTTGAAGATCATCCAGTCTAAATGTCTCACAAGTCACAGTCTTGGCACAGCAGCTAGAGACGCTGATAGTTTCATTAATTAATCCATAAGATACAATTACTTATAACTTCTTACTTGTATTCTATATTCATAAGTATATAATAAATTTCGATATAAATATGGCTGTTCTCTTATCGCCGCTTTTCTTACTGCTAGAAGGAAAGAAGTAGCATCTTCATGATCATGATTTCACACTCACTGTCACACACATGTGGCCTCATTCTTTCCACTTCTCAAACCTACTTTTTTTTCTTCCTGCTTCATATTCTCTTCTTTTTTCTTTTGCCGCAACTTCACATCATGATGGTTGGTGAGCTTTGCAGATTGTTAGAAAGAAAAGTGAGATTGCACCTGGCACTATCGCCCGCCAGATGGCCGCATCGCATGAGCAATTGCTTGCATTTTTTTAATACTTTATTCACTGAAAATATTTTTATCTGAGCTGAAGCAATATAAAATAGGTCACAATCAGCCAATGATGAACTCTCTGTTGTTTAATCGCCATTAATAAAGCAACTCCTCCCCCTTTCTTGCCATCGCTCTCTCTCTCTTTATCTCTCTCGCTCCCTCTCTCCCTCTCTTCAAATTTGTCCTGCTCTCCTTCTCTAATTCTCTCTCCCTCTCTCACCCTCTCTCTCTCTCTCTCCCGCTCTCGCTATCTCTCTCTCTCTCTTTCTGTCTCTCTCTCTCTCTTTCTCTCTCTCTCTCTCTCTTCTGCTATACAATCGGCTCTTCCCCATTGGCCACCAAACTTCATTAATCTCTGTGTATTTATGCCATTGGCAATGCTCTTAGACAAGTTTGTTGCGGCTTTCCATCTTCTGTTTATGTTATTGTAAATGTAGTGCTCTCGATTCAGCTAGCCTGTCCAACATTACACTTTGCCATTATGCTTATATTTATTACATGATCAAATAAATTTTACGCATTTTTTCACCTAATACCAGTCGTGTCTCGTGAGGCATGAACTAGAAAGTTGAGTGCTACTATTGTCGATCCCACTACTGCCCTTTCAAACTTTCAAATTCTATCTTTTATCTCTGTCTTTCTCTGTCTCTCTCTCTCTGTCTCTCTCTCTCTCTCTTTTGTGACAGCCTCGCTCGTGTACTCCAGCAATGCATAAGTTACGCTCTCCCTGGCCAGCTTCTGCGTGCATGCAACACCGTGTCTTTCTCTGAATAGACTCGGACTTCAATAGCTATTCCATAACACTTCTTGCACTCTCTCGTAAACATGCACTCTCTAGCACGTTGTCTTGACGCTCCTCATTATCTCTCTTTTCTATTCTTTTCATCTCATTCACTCTCCCTTTCTCTCCCTCCCTCTCACTCTTAGTCTCTCTCTCTCTCTCTCTTTCTTTCTCTCGCTACCTCGCCCTCTTTCCAAGAATGCCCTCCCTTCCTCTATCAGCTCATACACGACGCGTAACCAGCTTTTGACTCGAACTACTCTCTTGGAACTGAAAAAGGGAAGCAAGTCGTACTCGTTGGAGTGAGCGAGAGAGAGGGACGATGAGAGAGAAACAATGATAGAGAGAGAAGAGGAGAGAGAGCCGGGCGAGAACTCTCATTATTCTTTTATTATGCCTCCATATTCTTGCTCGTTTCCGTATCTCTCGGCTTATCATCCGAAATCACAGCTAGTTTCCACGATTTATCGTCACTCAGTCGGGAGATGCCATATAGAATCATGTTCATTCGTGTTTACACCGACTGGGAAAGAAATGGTCACTTGCCGTGGTTTTAATCTTGAGAAAACTGACGCCAGTTTGGCCAAACGTTCATGACTGTTTCATTTTGAGTTCAGTGAAATTTCAATGAAATATTTCTTAGAGTTCTTCTGGGAAATCCTTTGGATTTACCTTTTTATTATGATTTACCTTTTCATTTACCTTTTTATTATTATTTTCTCGCAAAACGAAGTGCTCCTTTCGTATGTCACCAGCGCGAGTGCGGGAGCTTATGTAGGCACTCACGGCGGCACTCAACCACTTCACACTCGGAGACTGGGCAATACCTCCAACACACTAAGCAAGCACCACCACCGCAATACAACTCTGGAGCAGAGTTGTTGAGCGGGATAGTGGACCACTCACGTCCGATCACATCTGATAAGTGGGCGCTACTGTGCTGGAGCATCTGCTGCAGAGACGCTGCTGAGTTGGAAGTAAGACTTTCGAAAGAATAAAGTAAATTTATTCAACATGGAAAGAGCAACATCAACCAAGGAAAGAAATGTAACGAAACTAGAAATAACAGTTCCTCTAAGAAGTCTCTATACAGATGTGATCGGATGGCCCGATGGCCCACCCACCGATTGGAATGAATACCCTAACTTACATAACAAACAAACTTTAAGTAATTCAATATAATCTAGTTCTGTTGTTACTGTCTATTTCTGTATTACTAATAAACTTTTAAGATTCTAATAAAGCAAATAACCTTCCTCTTCTCAATTCACAATCACTATTCAAGCGGATGGAACGTGAAGAGAGAGAGAAGAAACCGTAACGAATGACAAGTCAATAATTAAGCATAATAGGTGTGAATGAAAAGAAAAACAAAAACAGAAAACAGGGGAAAATGAACCAGCAAGTAATAACAACTATTGGAAAACAAACAAGCTTCGCGCACAAAACTACAGTACCCATCGAGCAGTTTTACCGTACCCCACGGAACTACATGAACTCGGATTTATATGGCTATTATATTAATAGCGAAGAAGAAAAATAATTAAAATTCTAACAACAACAAAAAAACACTCATTGACATCCGTTATATGCAGAAGGAGAAACATATTGTTGAATTAGTTCAGCAATGGTTGCCCTCTACTAAGCAGTGAGCTCCCCTTTCGGGAAAAGGACGTCAAAAGTGACAAAGAGAGATCCTCGCTGGTTGTTGTCCACTTTGTTCCGCATTCCCTCGCCAGTCTTCCTAATCCGCGCTTCAGGCCAAGTAATCTGCAGGGCAGAGACGCTTAGGAAATGCAATAAACGATCCTACCCCGATTACATTCAAATTGCTGTTCAACTTTGACTAACAACCTTAATAACCAAAAAATGACGTAGGAACAAAAATAACAGAACCTAAATGAAATATCTAAGATTCACCTTTTTATACGGCGAGTGCAGAAGCAGTCCCTGCACTTTCTGGCGCCGGCGCCAAGCAGGTTATCACAAGCAGCGACGAGTGAGAGCTTCTCGTCTCCAATCGCTGCATTCTTGCTCACGTCGTCATCATACAGGCAACTTGCTTAAAACAGGATGAGTTTGGCAAAAAGCATACTGTAAAAAGTCTACAGTAACATCTGTGATGCAAGAAAAGAGTCACTGAATAAAAAAACAAGTTTCTGTCGTTTTAACAACTCAATGCTTAATTTTTAAAGATAAATGCAAGAATAAAAATGTAAAAAAAAAACCAACGACTCTGGAACTGCTTCTGGGACTATGGCGGCCCGTAGTGCGTGTTGCGGTCGCGTCGCGTGCGGAAGGTAGCGAGTATCTCGACCTCTTTCTTGCGCACTTCGCTCGCCTTGGAAACAAGTTTATTAACTATCGTTTAACTCTCATACTTTCAAACAAATCCTTAAATAAAAACGAAAAACTCGGTAAACAAAACAACTTTAAAAAACTTGCCTAAGCCGGATATTCGGCAGAATGCTAAAAAAAATACGCCTTCAAACCTTCAATCCGGCAAAAAACCTGCTTACTTCTACGAGTCGAAGAAGTGCAGCAGGACGATCTTGGCCACGTCCGTTCCGTAGTCACGGACGACAGAACAACCGACGACCTGAAGAACCCTCTTTATTAATAGTGTTTGTAACAACTGAGTAATTATAGGCATCTTTGCATATTCAATCACATCAAAAAGGCTTTGATGCTGACTTTCGATAACAAACCTTGCGTGCTTTGCCATCCTGATCGCACTTGCAGAGACCAAACCATTCCCCTAGGAGCTTCTTGTCGAAGACCTTCATGAGCGGAATGGAGTGCTCCTTGCAGAGCGCCTAAACCAGCAGGCGCATCCTTTACAGCAGACGCAGCCGAGGCGGCCGCGGAAGGCGCCGGCTTGGCATCATCTCTGCAGGAATACCTCTCTCCAACATTACATTCAAATAAACATAAATTCGTTCTCTTTATTCAACGGAGTTTGGGTCTAGAACACGCACTGAAATAGCAAAATTTATAAAATTAGCACGGACAAATAAACAATTATACTTAAAAGCGACAAGTTGTCGAAGCTAAAGAAGTTGAGTTGCCTTCAAAATATTTTACTAGGCCGAGCATGTTTCAAATTCCACTTGTTCTTGGTTGAGAGTTGTGTCACATTTAAAAATGCGGAAATAGTGTGCAAAACTGAGAGGGCAAAAGTGAGTAGAAATTTTTTAGAATGTTTTCTTCTCTCACTTTTACTCACTCTCTCGTGTCAGAGATATAAACTTTACCGACCTTTCATGGTCATAGCAGTTTGAAACATACGCCACGATACGCATTGGATAAGGGTAAATGTGACTGAACTCAGCCTTTTTCCATAGTAAACCGGTGCATAACCTGCATGATCTTTTTATTTATGATCGTTCATATTTCACTCAGCTCTGATTTCAGTTTTCTTCCTAGATTAATAGCACGGTTGATTTCAACAAGATCAGTCCTAACTCTAGCTAACATATTGACAGCTATGCATATTCATCAGATAGTAACCCGCAAAGGCGCTCCGGTTGTTTCTGCTTTCCATTTTTTATTTCTCCTTCTCGCTCTCTCTTCTTTTCTCTTGTTTTCTCTCATTGTCTATCTTGCTCTCTCTCTCTCTCTTTCTCTCCTTCTCTCCCTTTCCTCATTCTCTCTCACTGGCTACTCTATCAATGTTCGTGTTGCACCCTGGAGATAACACGACTTCTTCCCGTCCTCCCTCGCTATCATCCCCCTGGCAGACAGTTGTCTTCATTTGATTTATCAACTCCCTCTGGCCATTCGCTCGAAGAGCCATGGCTTCAACGAGATCATGATAGCGTTTACTTTTTTATCACGCTTTCTTCCTCTCATTTTTACAATTCTTCTCACTCTGTGCTCTTTCTCGCCCATTACTTCTCTCTCTCTCTCTCTCTCCGTAACCTTCGCAGTCCTCCGATTTTCCTCTGTTATTCGCTCTTTTTTTTTCTTTGACTCATACTGCCTACTATATGGATTCTTACTATATTCGGGAAAATTTAGTTGCGATCCCAAACAGCTTAAAAAATTATAACTGCACATTTTTTTTCTAGTTATGTGCAAGCCTTCTCCTCGCGATCCCTGTCCCTTATCATTAATGGTCTGATTGTGAGTGATCATCATGAAACGTTTTACTTTTCATGTAATTTCCAAGAACTTATTTACTACATCGAATTTCCCATCGTCATTTTTAAGCTTGTAAAATAGTTTTCACCATTTGAGCTGCATCGGTTTCTTTTTTTCAACTGAACTGGGCACTCGTGTTTTCAATTTCAGTATTATGCATTTTTACAATTTATATCATCGGAATTTCATGCAACAAAATTGCCCCACTTATAGAGAATGTACTCGAAGATGGTCTCTTCACTCTTCTCACGGCAGCACAGCAGCAAGGTGGCTGCGGGCGCGGGTGGAGGAGGAGGCAAGAAGAAGGGGGCGGGGCCAGGACAGGCGGGGGCGGAGCCTCCTCCCCCACAACCACCAGCCCCCTCTCCTCCTCGACAACAACAGCCCGAAGCTGCCGCTGCCTTTTCGGCGACGACAGAAAAACAGAACTGTCTCTCGGAGGACATTCGCAATCTGCGCCACGGCATTCAGATGCACGCCAAGGCACTCACGTGGGAGGTTACGGTATGTCGTTCTTTTATATATTTTCTACATTAAAACTCTTTCTACAATCGTTCAGACTTGATAAACGGAATTTAAAATGAAAGATTTCTTTTTTGCATTTTTACCTAATATAGATAAAGTCTGCCGAAATATCAAACATTATCGATCTTTTTGCCATACAATGATTGTATAGAGAGATTATCGTCATTGAATTTATATTATTGTTGCCTTTGAAGAAAACACATTCGCTAGATCAGAGTGTAATGAACAGTCACTCTTATCTCCTTCCTCTGGCCTCGAGAAAGAGATCTTGCTCGCGCATCTGTTTGGTCCCTCTAAACAGAAGGCATTTATGGATACAGATAGGCTGGTACAGACAGATCTTTTCACCGCCCGGGTGTATGTTCGTTTTCTTTTCATCCTAAGCATTTTGTCTCTTTCTATCTCTCTCTCTCTCTCTCTCTACTTGCATACTCTCTCACTACTCCTGCATCTCTAGGTCTCTTTGCACATTAATCTTTGCAGAGTGAACGAGAGTTGTGTTGAATCAGTGGCGCGCGAAGAGAACTTGCTCTCCTCGAGAGGAGAGTGCGTGCGAGAGTGAGAGAATTAGAGAAAGAGAGATGGAAAAGAAGCCACATACACGGACCCCTCCGTCCGCCCGGTCAACGGGTGGCCCTCTTATCCTCCCTTCCGCATTCTTCGCGGCGTTGCGAGAGAGAAGGCCGTGATAGCGTTGCGATCCCTCATTTTATCTCTCCTTCTCTTCCTATCATTCACTCTCTCACCCATTCACTCTCTCTCTCTTTCTGTGTTTGTCTGCCCCTACTTCTCGCCATACTCTCTTTCTCTCTCTCTCTCTCTCTCTCTCTCTCTCTCTCTCTCTCTCTCTCTGTTAGATGACTGTTGCTCTCTCCTTCCCGACAGGAGATCCCATTGTTTGACTGTCATGCATCTCTTGAGCGAGAGACTAAAGTGAGAAGCTTCTTAACTATCTCTTTCTCTCTCTCTCTCTCTCTCTCTCTCTCTGCCTCTCTCACTCTCGTGCACTCTCTCGCGGCATTCCTTCCCTTCATTCAAATGTGATCAAGCCTATCCATAACCACTCGGGTCGCCCGCGCGTGTATGCTGAAGCACAATTCGGATGAAGCACACACTGGCAAAAGAGAGGAGATCAAGAAACAGCAATTTGAATTTCCCGCGCATTCATGACAATTCTGGAAGATGCGGTTGGCATCAGTTGGATTCCTTAGGCGTGCAGAGTGCATGCAACCTGTTTGATGGATTGGGTGCCAGCTGCAGTGACAGGCCAATTTGAAGAGTGACTCACAATCAGAGGGCTGAATTTGAATGATTGGCTTATTGCTAGCTAGGAATGTCAACTCTGCATACTTTTTAGAAATAATTATAATTCTACACTAGCACGCGAGATACAAATAAGAATGATTCGCACATGAATTATGGCAGTGAGTACTTACTGTGCGATAGTAACTACTAGCTCGAAATTGGAGTCAGTTTGGCAAACGTTTTCATGAGCAGTAGCTCTTCACTGCCATACTTTGCTGTTGTTTTTTTAAAATCTGATTGTGTGTAGGAAGGAGTAAGAACGATTTCTATACTTGACTGAAGCTTGGGATTGACTCATTTGTCTTGTTGCTCTGAAGCAGAAAGAGAGACGCCTCCTGACGTGGCCGCCTTTTACTGGCTTGGCTGATTGACTTCTTCTGTCCCGAAGGTCAATCTAGGCCAGCCTTCATTCGCGCAAACAGTTGTTGTTGCTAGCTGGCATATACATAAAGCATATGGAAAGACAGAAAGGGAAAGAGAGAGAGATGAGGGAAGGAGAGAGAAAGATAGAGAGAGAGAGAGAGAGAGAGAAAAGAAAGACTTGTTCCTACCAGAGCAGCATCGGCAGCTAGGCAGCCAGATAAAAGGAAGACTCCGAAGAGATCGAGATTAACAAGCCAGAGTAGACGAGAGAGACCCTTTTTGTAAACAATTGCCGCAGAGTGTAAATGAGATTACGGGCATATCAAAGAAAAAAGAGGGATTATCCTCACAAGGCCATGTCTAGACGCTTTTTACCTTATAGAGACATAAAAGAGATAAATATTTTGGTTTAAATAATGTTTTTTTCTATATAACTTTTTTTTTGTTACAGTACATCGGAAGTTTCCCGCTGGGAGCCGGCGCGTCGCTTTCTGATCAGGAACACGTCATTCGACGTCTCGACCAGTTCAGAGCAAGGTAAACTCTTAAAAAATTTTTTTAAAGAAATTCCTTTTCGAAAAATTACATTGATCTCTTCATAAGCAATAAAAATAAAAATATTAACTTTTTTCGGAATAAAATAAATCTTATTATAATTATGAATTCAGAGCGTGCTTCCGCCGCCGTGTCCAGCTGTCGATAAACGGGCATTCCATCAAGATATCTGACGACGAGGTTGGCATGCACCGCCCTTTTCTAGTTTGTAAAGGTTCTTGTTGACATTGAGAGAAAAAAAGAGAGATGTAGAGTCAGAGAGTCAGAATGAGAAAGAGTGAGTGAGAGAGAGAGGAAAGAGTCATTGATGCTGACTCGGAAATTAATCTCCTGGCTCCCATCCTTCTCGATGATGCCATTGGCGGTGTCCATTTTGATGTCTTCCGCGTCCATTCTCTCTCTCTCTCTCTCTCTCTCTCTCTCTCTCTCTCTCTCTCTTTCTCATTCCTCCATCACGTAGTCTTTGCTCATGTCATATTCAACTATTGTTCATGCGGGCTCATCAATAATCTTTATTTTCTACCGTGGCCGCCAATGTAATCAGACCTTGCTTCCCTCTCTCTCCCACTCTCTCTCTCTCTATCTCTCTATGTCTCGCTAGCTATCACTCACTCTCTATTTCACTCCTTCCCCTCTCTCACTCTCTTACTTGTATTCCACAAAATTAAAGTCATCCAACAATCATAAATAAAAATGATTTATTTATAACGACTATTTTTACCCAACGTTGTTTTCTCCTGCGCTTCTCTAGACAAACACTATTGCAAAGGGATTCCGCATGTAAATGTGCATGCCTCGTGCTAGAGGGAATAACGGGCAGCTCAAAGGTGAAAGTGCTGACTTTTTCCTTTTCTTTCTCTCTTTCTTTCCCTATCTCCCTATCTCTCTCTCTCTCTCTCTCTCTCTCTTTCTCTCTCCCTATCTCTCTCTACCGCTTAGAGAGAAAGAGAGAGAGAGAGATCTCCCTCCCTCACTCTCTCTCTCCCTCTCTCTCTCTCTTCCTATTTCCCTACCTCTCACATTCTCTCTCATTTACCATTTCTGCCCACTTTTAACATCCCGACCATGCATGTCTGTCACAGATGACCATGTCATGACCGGGAGTAACTCTGCTGAGCGATGCTGTCGAAATGGCGTTGCAACGGGCAATAAATAGCAGAGAGCAGAGAATATATGTAAGCAGACAGAGAGACGAGGAGTGGAAGACGGAGCGAGAGAGACAGAAAGCGAGAGAGAGAGAAAGAGAGACAAAGAGAGAGAGAGAAAGAGAGAGAGCGAGAGAGAGAGAGAGAGAGAGAGTGGTGACCACATGCCACCAGATGGGGTCAGACACAAGCTGGCCAGGCGGAAAACATCGTGAGCTGGAGCATTTTGGACATTCTGACAGTACGAGGAAGTTGACGATTAAGACGGAAAGAAGAAGGAAAAAAAGGAATATTTCTATTATTTCGTAAGATAAATAAGAATAATAAAACTGATAAAAATAATTGTAAACAAGAATTTAAATAAAATAATAATAAAATAAAAATCTGAGATTTGGAAAACCAAAATCGGGCCCAAAATTACAAGGCCCGGAAATTTCCGAGCCCGACAGAAAGGGCCAAAATATTTGCGTCCACATTAACACCTCTTCTCGTGCCTGAGGGGGGGATGGTGAAATAGTGAAGGCGAAGAGAGAGAGAAGCGGCGAACGGCTGAAATAATTGTCGTTCAAAGATATTTTTGTTTCGCTCGAAGAGTGCTTACTTAAATAATTTAGACAAATAATTGAATTATATTTTCCTAAGTTTGGTTTCCTCTCTGCATCGGTTGTATTGCCGAGCGCCTTTCTTATATAGGCACCTCGGCGATGAAAACCACCGGTGCTCATATTTTGAAATTAATTGAAAATTGTTGAAAATGAAAAGAATAAAGCTAGGATAACGTATTAAGAGAGCCTCTCTGTAAGGTTCGAGGAGCGCCTGCCCGAAGGAATTTTTGTTTAGTTTAGCGTTGTAAACTTTATGAGGGATATATCTAGTGTTCATAACGAAGTCTAGGCGGTCCGAAAGTTTAGAAAAAATTTTTTCACTTAGATATAAGTCGTAATGTTCATAAACTTTGGATGACCATATCTAACGTTATACTTAATATTTCTCAACAATCTTTTCAGTGGTAGATTCCTTGTTCAAAACTACACAAAAAAGTCCGTGGAGACCATTTTCGAAAAATAAAATTTATATGACTTTTGACCAATTTAATTTTTTGAAATGTGGTTTTCAGGCAATAACTTTTTTTTTTACTATTACTTTCCAACAATTGAATCTTCCATAAGAAAGAGGAGAAAAAACTACACATAATATGTGTCTACGAGCAAAAATCTCAGATACTTTTTTGGGTATCTGCATTTGAATACGGGTTTCTGAGCAAATTTCGGCTTTGGCTGCAACCAATAATTTCTTTCAAACTTCATCAATTGTAAACTCGAATCTTCCATTCGATGTAATTTTTCATGCTCTTTCAAATGGTATATACTTTGTTTGCAAAAGAAACGAGAAACATAAATTTGACGTTCATTTTCTACTTTTGAGTACCATCCATGGTACGCTTGATCGAAATGAAATTTTTCTGCATATTATATTTCATTCTTCTGGCAAAAGTACCATGGATGGTACTCAAAACTAGAAAATAAACATCACATTTAGGTTTGTCGTCTCAAACAACCTAATGGCACAGTTTTCAGAACATAAGTTCCATTGGAACCAGCTTTCGTAGAACAGCTCAAAATAGTCGAATCCTGTCGTCGATTTTTTTTTTCGAAATTTCAAGATTTCTGAAACATGAACTGGTATTGCTCTTTCATCGGTGGATATATTATGTAAAAGTCTCTGCTCTTTCGAACGGTTATGACCGTTTTGGCACTGCGGCTCAAAAATGGCCCGATAGTTGGCTCCGAATAGGTTTTCATACATTTATTTCACCAGCAATTCTCGTAAAAATGAAATTTCTTGACTTTTTGAATACTTTTGAGTGGTATATCATAAAAGAACTTCGAACAATTCTGGAATACCAATTATTAGGTGCTAGATGTTTCAAAAGAACAAATTTTAAATATTTGCTAAAAAAATATTCAGCAATATCGCCTTCAACAGTCTGCATTCAAATACATATTCCCAAAAAAGAATCCTCAGATTTTAATTATAAAGCTGTATCCGACTCAGTTTTAAATTCTCTTTCTTGTAGAATAAATATTATGTGGAAAATCGGTCTACATGACCTATTCATGGTTCAAAGAATGAGTATTTTAACACCAGAAATTGGCCAAAAACACAAAAGTCAATTTTAGGCATTTAGACTAATTTCTTTTGCAAACAAAGTATATACCATTTGAAAGAGCATGAAAAATTACATCGAATGGAAGATTCGAGTTTACAATTGATGAAGTTTGAAAGAAATTATTGGTTGCAGCCAAAGCCGAAATTTGCTCAGAAACCCGTATTCAAATGCAGATACCCAAAAAAGTATCCGAGATTTTTCCTCGTAGACACATATTATGTGTAGTTTTTCTCCTCTTTCTTATGCAAGATTCAATTGTTGGAAAGTAATAGTAAAAAAAAAGTTATTGCCTGAAAACCACATTTCAAAAAATTAAATTGGTCAAAAGTCATAAAAATTTTATTTTTCGAAAATGGTCTCCACGGACGTTTTTGTGTAGTTTTGAACAAGGAATCTACCACTGAAAAGATTGTTGGGAAATATTAAGTATAACGTTAGATATGGTCATCCAAACTTTATGAACATTACGACTTATATCTAAGTGAAAAAAATTTTCTAAACTTTCTGACCGCCTAGACTTCGTTATGAACACTAGATATATCCCTCATAAAGTTTACAACGCTAAACTAAACAAAAATTCCTCCGGGCAGGCGCCTATACAAGCCTCCTTGAGTCATACAGAGAGGCTCTCTTAAATATTGCAATGGGTACTTCAACTCACTTAATTTGAGTGGAAAATTTGCTATAATATCGCTGCGAATCTTTTTTTACTACAAAAATATAAAATGAAAAACTGAGAATTCGAAAAGGAGCCGGGTCGGGCCCAAAATTACAAGGTCCGAAAGGCTCAAAAATTCTGGCCCAAAAATGTTGAAGTCATTCCCATCATGATGATAATAGAAGTGCGCTAAAAAAATAAGAGTATTATTCTTTTTCCAGGCTGTTCTCCTGAATCATCCTCTTCGTCGTGTTCAGTCGGTAATTGGACGGCCGAGTCAATGCCAGGTTTCTACAAAGTTCAATCAACTCCCAAAAATCATCCAGATCTTTCAACGGATTATTTCACTTTCGATTCTTTTTTAAGCTATGTTTTGTCAAAGCCATCGATAATTATAACATATATATTTTTTTTTCCGAAGTTTAATTATTGAATTAATTTCTAATCAGGTCGCATACGTTGCGACCGAGCCGAGCGGTTCTCTCTACCGTCGCCAGTGCCATCTCTTCCAGGCGGACGATGACCAGCAGGTGCTTTGCTTTATCTCCAAGGGTTTTTTATGTCATTTTTATGTTCTTTAAATTATTTTGGTTAATGGTGATGGACCTTATGCAACAATAAATGGAAGGAATATTTGTTAATAATGTTGTCGGCGAGAGGAGTGCTCAACTTTTTAGATAGGGAATAGAGTTATTTATGAACAAGAGTTGATCCAGCAATAAGGATGACAGTATGGAACGCGCGAATATTTCGAGGTCAAACTAGAAGCCGTGAGCTAGAGCTGCTTGCCAAAGTCGATGCAAAGCTTACACCAAAAAGTGCTGTTTTCACTTTGCGGTGATATTCTGGCGGAGTATTTGCCGGTTCTTTCTCTCACTCTCTCGCTCTCCCTCTCTCTCTTTCTCTCTCTATCTCTCTCTCTTTCTCTCTGTCTTTCGCTCTCTCTCTCTGTCTCTCTCTCTCTTTCTGTTTCTCTCTCTCTCTATCTCTGTTGCGAAGAGACACTCGCTGGGCATCGCCGCGCTCAAGTGTTCTTGCCATTGGGTCGAATCAGATGGCGACGATGATCCGAACAGTTCGGGTAGCCCGGATGTACTAATTAGCATAAACGGTCATAGCACGGGTTGCTCCATATACATTCCAGTGGCCAGCACTCAACACTAGCATCCATTCTATTCCTGCCTTCTTTCCCAAGCAGCTCCTTCATTATCTTCGACAATCCTCTACTGCACTTATGCATTGGCAAGGCTGCCCTGATTGCCCTCAATCTGTGCCTACCCTACAGTATGTAGATACGCACGCTATTACATCATCCGAGAAACATACCAATGAACATATGTAAGATCGAATCAATTTTTTCAATTCCAAAATTTTTCTTTATCTCCTTACCTTCTTTGTCCATGAATCCCCATCATCACTGACAGCTCATCTAGCCTCTCTCTCTCTACGCCTCTCTCTTTCTCTCTCTCTCTCTTTCTCTCCCTCTCTCTCTCTCTCTCTCTCTCTTCATCTGACCGGTCTCTTTCAAAAGGCGATTGACCGGGTTCATGATGATGAAGAGCAGAGCTCTTATGCTTCTTTCTTCTCGATCCAATGGACAATGCATGAGTGAATGGGCAATGCAGCCGGGAGAAAAGGAGAGAATGAGAAAGAGATAGAGAGAGAGAGAGAATGACACGGATTCAAAAAGGGCAAGGAGATAGATAGAGAGAGATAGAGAGAGAGAGAGAGAGAGAGAGAGAGAGAGAGATCAGCTCGGATGAACACAGCGAGACTCGGGAAGGTGAGACTGCGATCAGAACATTGAAATGAATAGTTTTCAGAAATGGATAGTTCGATCTCTTTTTGTAAGGTTCTGATTCTTTTACATTTATAATTTATTTTATTTTAATTCGAAGAGTACTGTAATCAAAGAACCGAAGTTGTTAGCTTTTTTCATCTAGTGGCATTTTCATAACACTCTCCCTTCATAGTATAACCTTTCTTTTTTTTGTCGTAGTATTGCTATCGTGAGAGCTCATAAAACAAAAATATTCTCTAAGCAATCCCCTCAAGCCGGCTACGAGCCACAATCCTTTGTTATTCTCATTGGATCTTTGTCATACCCTTTGAATCCATCCACCTCGTCAATGCCCTCATCCGCTTCTAACCCATCATATTCCTTCTTTCTCTCTCCTTTCTCTCTCTCTCTATCTCTTTCTCTCTTTCTCTCTCTCCCTTTCTTTCTCTCTCTCCCTTTCTCTCTCTCTCTCTCTCCCTCTCTCTCTCTCTCTCTCTCTCTCTCTCTCTCTCTCTTTCTCACTCTCTCTATCCTCTATTCCTGGTGCCATCACGGCTTATGATGCCCCTAGCAAAGGTGTAATAATGGCATTTGGCACATGCCTTCGTACTTTGCACGGCTCGTCTTTCAGTTCTGCCAGCTTTCTCTCTCTCTCTCTCTCTCTCTCTCTCTTTCTTTCTTTCTCTAGATCTCACGCTCTCTCTCTCTAGATTTCACGCTCTCTCTCTCTCTTACTCCGTTTAGCAATCGTATATAAGAATATTTTTCTGCGCCTGCTCCGATATCTGCACTTAAAGGTCGACAGTTCGTTGGAAGACGCCAACAGCTAGAAATCGCGCAGTTAATGTTGTTGCTATTTATACATGTAGTAGTAATATCCATGCATTTCTTTTCTTCTTCATCTATTTAATAATCCATGCTATTTCACAACGTGATATTCTTCATGTCGTAAAAGAAATCAAGTTAACATTCTCCCGGATGGTTACTGCGGTTGGGAAACCTTCTAGTAATACTGCTCCCAGACACACCTGGCCAGGGTGTCGAGAGAGAGAGAGAGAGGCTGACTGGGCGTTGAGAGAGAGAGAAGACAGAGAAAGATAACGAGAGTGGGCGAGAGAAGCAGAGCGAAGGTCATCCAAGGGCACGCACAGAAGAAGGCAGCTTATTCTGAGTGCATAAGTGACTTGAGCAGCTGCAGCTGCGTTATGACTGCTAAGCATTACCATTTGCCTCTCTCTCTCTCTCTGTCTCTCTCCATCTCTCTCTCTTATTCTCTCTCTCCATCTCTCTCCATCTCTCTCTCTGTATCTGTGTCTCTCTCCATCTCTCTCCATCTCTCTCTCTTTTATTCTCTCTCTCTCTCTCTCTCTTGCACTCCCACTTTCCCGCTGTCTCTCATTTCCTCTCGCCCTTCCTATCTTCTACGTACCCTCGCTCCGTCACCTCTCCTACCGAACCGTTGCCTTGATCTGGTCTTGTCAGCAAATCGCACTGATTTTTCCTTGTATTCGTATTCCTCTTCCAATATTCGCCACAATCCGGCGCGATTGCTGAAAGAAGCGACCTTTCTCCATCATCCACTGCGCGGTTTCTCCTTTAACAGTCACAGATTAATTTTGTCGGAAGAAACAAATTGGTCCGCCAGGCTGGATATTTCAACTAAATGGTGGCGAAAATTATATTCCGGCAGAGATGCTCTAAAAGCTATGTATATGTCAATTTATAATTACATATATTTATTTATTTTTTCGTCCGCGCTGCAACTTACGCTCAATGAAATTGTCTTCGCATTCACATAAAGGATATGACAGGGACGAGTGGCGTTTAGAAGTATGTATGCATTTGGATCCCCGAAGAAAGGAATAATTGTTTGAAGAGAAAAAACTGATTGTGAGGATTTAATAAATTACTGCTGTATTTACAATACATATACCTTTTGCCTTATTTGAGGTACTCGAGATCGAGAATATCATGGATAGATCACTGGACATGTCAGAAGGCGTCGTCGGAAGGCACTCCTCGGCCACTCCCGCGACCCAGCCAGTCAGGGTCGACAAGAGGCCGCAGTCTTCATATGTTAAGGTAAGAAGAACATGTATATTGGAGAATTATTTTAGGTTAAAGTAGAAGGGAAATCTAGCTTTTGTCAAGATATAATTAACATCTAAGTTATTAAAAAGACAAGAATTGAAATTTCCTGTCTCACAATATGGAAGAGATTTCCAAAATTAACAATACTTGCTCCAGAGCTCTTTCCGTTCACTTTGCAGCAAACCTAAATGAACTTGGTTTACCCCGCCCCGCTCTCCCTTGTCTACTCACTTCATCTTGCCAATCCTCTCTTTTCCTATCCCCCGGGCACGTCCTGTGACAGGAGGGGAACGCCTTGTCACGTCAGGAGAAGCAGAGTGTGGATTGGCGAAGAGAGAGAGATAGAGAGAGAGAGAAAGAGATAACGAGGGAGAGAAAGAAAGAGAGAGAGAGAAAGAGAGACGAGGGAGAGAAAGAGAGAGAGATTGCAAAAGATAAAGCCTATTGGTTTATAACCATAGGACCGTAGGCTGGCAGGGAGATGAACACATCACATAACCTCAATGACTTGCTGCTTCCTCATGACGCATGTGTATGTAGGTATGTATGTACATACATACATAGATATGTCCAGATAAGGAAGACGAAAAGGGAACATCTTTCTTAATCTTGTTCCATGCTCGGCCTAGTTGTTACCATTCCTAAATTGGAACGTCTCTCCATCTTTCTCTCCCTATCGCCGCTCTCTTCTGTCTCTCTCTCTCTCTCTTTCTCTCTCTCTCTTTCTCTCTCCACCGCATGCGAATGTTGTTCACCACCAACTCCCCGAACAAATGATGTTCACTTCGCTTTCAACGCTGATTGGATGCCTCTGTATAAAAGGAGCACGAAGAAAAAACACTCATCTTATATACTTCTGTCCCTATCTCGCTTTCTCTCTCTTCTCCTGTCTTGTTACATCTCACTCTCTCTCTCTCTCTCTCTTTCTCTCTCTCTCTCTCTCTCTCTCTCTCTCTCTCTCTCTCTCTCTCTCTCTTACAAGCCATCTCTAGTTTTGAATCAACTCCTCCTCTCCGGTTAACCATTTCTCATTTATCGCTGCCCTCCGTCTGGTGAATATGACAGGAGACATGTACAAAATAGTGGGTATGCTTGTCTGTTGTCTTCCTCCTCTCTTTCTCTCTCTCTCTCTCTCTCTCTCTCTCTCTCTCTTTTCTCTCTGCTTCTATGACTCTTCTCCAATGTGCTCTCACTCTCCCCTCGACATGTAGCCATATATACTGGTCAGTTTTTACGATCCACAGGTGG
The DNA here is from genome assembly GCA_945643635.1 of Allodiplogaster sudhausi. Taxonomy (NCBI): domain Eukaryota; kingdom Metazoa; phylum Nematoda; class Chromadorea; order Rhabditida; family Diplogasteridae; genus Allodiplogaster; species Allodiplogaster sudhausi. The sequence continues at coordinate 10,099,847 of CALZFC010000005.1, forward strand.
CTCTCTCGGCCATGTCTTCCCTTCTCGGTCTTGCTTTTTGTCCTCCGTTCACCAGCGACAGGGGCCTGATATCGTTTCTCTCTCTTTCTCTCTCCCTGTGTCACGCTCTATTTCTCTCTGTAACCCTCTCTGTCTCTCGTTCTCTTTCTCTCCGTTACTCTCTCTCTCTCTGCTTCTCTCTCTCTACCTTTCTAGCTCTCTCTCTCTCAATGTTTCCCTCTCACAATATTTCTCTCTTTGTCCCATCCTTCACTCACCGCTATAATCATGGTCAGATAATGCTCCTCCATCTCACTTTCATCAAATTGCTCTGTCCTTTTTACATCATAAGATGAACCGCAGGAGATGAAACCCATTGACACACTTATGAAGTAACTAACTCCTCGTTTGCCTCTCTTCACGTTGTTCAGCCTTATCGCACTCCAATTTGTGCATGCACTCTTTTTCGACGCATATTTCTTGTTTTAACTCTTTTGCCGAATTTTTTTTACAGCCATTTCTAACCTGATTAGAAGATCCGCTTCTTTCATTTTTTTTTTTTTATTTTTTATTGCCTGGGGAACTGCCGAAAAGGGCTGCTGTCCTGTAGAGTGGGTGCGGGCTGTAAGCGGCAGTCCTCCTTCTCATCCGTGTCCTCATCGCTCTCCTTTGGCAAAGAAAGGCGTAAACTTGCGTCACGGTCAACGCCCAATCTGCCGGGGCACTTTATTCTCTCTTTCTTTTTACTCTCTCTCTCTCTATCTATCTCTACCCTTCTCTATCTATCTCAATTGCTCTGTCCCTTTTGTCACTGTTTTACTCTAACCTCTCCCTCACCCTCTCTCCCTCACCCTCTCTCTCTCTCCTCTCTCTCTCTCTCTTTCTCTCTCTCTCTCTCTCTCTTATCCCATCCGCAAACATCTCGGGTGAAATGAGCCAAATGGGTGTCTTTTAGCGCGACCGCCTCGCCATTTCACGGTCCTCTCCTCCCTTGTTGCGTCTTCTTATCCAATGTGTCTCTTGCTATCAGCCCGCTCTTTTGCCTAATCACACTGGAGCGTTCCCTTTGGTCTAGATCACTGCTAGCTTCTTATTCGGCCTGTATGTGCCACGATTCTCTCTCTATCTCTCTCGTTCTCTCTCATCTCTCTTCTATCTTTCGTTATATATACTCTCTCTCTGTCTCTGTCTCTGTCTCTCTCTCCGTCTCTCTCTCTCTGCCTCTGTCTCTCCCTCTTCCCATGTGCAAGTTATCCTTCTTGCCTCCTCAGATCATTCTGACCTCTTAGCATTCATCTGGAAGCAGTTGTCCTGCGAGTGGCGCTGTCACAACTCCGGAAATTGCGCGCCAACTGCATATCTCTGTGTTTGTCCCATTTCTCTCTCTCTCTCTCTCTCTCTTTCTCTCTCTTCTCTATTCTCTCCTTCTCTGTCACTCCCTCTCTCTCTCTCTTCGCACCCTTTTTATATTCCATATTTCTTGTTGCAGTACTTGCTCAAGACTCTCTCTCTCTCTCTCTCTCTCCCTCTCCCTCTCCCTCTCCCTCTCACTCTCATTCTCTCTCTCTCTCTCTCTTTCCTACTCTCCACTCGTAATGCTCTCTTCTCTCCCTAATCCGTCGTGTACCTCCTACAATCTTCTTCCCTCCGCCTCTGGCGCACTTTTCATGTCTGCCCACTCGTTCCCTTTGTCTCACTGTGCGCCTTTCCCCGCCACTTTCGGTTGTGGCGAGTGTGGAAAGCAGGTTGGAAACGATGCCTCTTCGCCAGCTGTCGCTGACTAAGACCCTCTTTCCCCCTCTCACTCTCTCTCTTTCTAGTTCTCTCTCTCTCTCTCTCTCTCTCTCTCTTTCTCGCAACCTCTCCCAATTATGCTTTTAAGTGCATGTACCTGAAGGTGCGTCCGATCTCTTTACACACATATTCTTGGGCGCTTACCTCTTTCTGCCAAATGATTTGCCTCCTTTTCCTCTCATTCTTATAGTTCTTTCGATCTTCCTATCTCTCCTCGCTCTCTCGCTCTCTCTGTTCTTTTCTCACTCTCTCATTCTCTTTCTCTCTCTCTCTACACATGACTTCAACTTTCTGAAACGAACAAGGAAGCTTCCTCCGAGAGTGGTGTTTCAATTAATGAAATGGCAATCGTTCGGCATTTTTTGCTAATCAGTCAGTCGTGTCCTTTTAGGCAATTAAATCATTGGAAGCACGCGCTGAATAAAAAGCAAATTGCTTGAGAATTCGGAAATGGCAGTCGAGAAAGACGGAAACGAAAGAAAGAAAGAGAGAAATCGAGAGAGATAGAGAAAAAGAGAGAGAGAGAGAGAGATAAGAGAGAGAGAGGGAGAGAGAGAGAAGTGTAAAAGAAGCTTTGCCATTCTTGTTGTTATGCTCAGCATTGCACTAATTTGTTCATTTGCTTCGTCACAGATTTTTCTCTCGTTTACAGTCTTCAGTTTCCATTTCGCTTGTTTTTCTTCTTGTTTTCTAGAGATCTCTGCCTAAATTCTTTTGATCTCAATTTTAGTCTCTCTTCGGTTTTTTGAGTAAGAACGCAGAAACAAGTTTGTGAACGAACTTCGTTTTTCTTTGGACTTGACATTAGCTTAGATGTAGAAAAATATTTGTTTTGTCCAGAAATGCTCCCAAAAGAAACTATGCCTTTACTAAATGCCATTGTTTGCCTTATCCCTTGTATTTGAACCCGTTGCGAGAGTTATGTACATACATATGTATACCGACCTTATCACGAGCCATATCTTTTGAGACGACCACGTGCCTGGAAAATTTACCAACAACAGGGACTGTTTTGTATCTTTCTTTATCTGCCTCTACTTCTCTTTATTTTCCTATATAGCAATTCTCTTTTTCATGTTCTTTTCTCTTTTTACTTAGAATCTTGCTCTATCTGAAGATGCACGTTTCTGAAGATGGTTTTTTTCTTCCATTTTTTTTTCTCAACTGACAGCCGCTTATTCTCTCTCTCTCTCTCTCTCTCTCTCTCTCGCTCTTTTATCTCTCTCTCTCTCTCTGTTTGTCTGTCTGTCTCTCTCTCTCTCTGTCGCTCTTCTCTCTCATGTCTCTTTCTCTATTACTCTTTCGTTTCACTTTCACATTTGCCCTCCAATTATCAGCCTCGGGGTCAACTACCGCGTTAGCACATTGCTTAGTGTCTGCAGAGGGTGGAATGCAGAGGGTCTGCTTTGATCTCTTTCTCTAATTCTTCTACTTTGCTCTCTCTCTCTCTCTCTTCGCTCTTCTCTCTCTAGCAGGCTCTTCCTTTCACTCTGCTAATGTTCTCGTGCCAGAAGTTGCACCTGTGCATCTCTTTCTCCTCTCTCTCTCTCTCTCTCTCTCTCTCTCTCTCTCTCTCTTTCTTTCTTTCTATATTTCTCCTTGCCACGCTCTCTATCTCTCTCTATTACTCTTTTCGTCTCTCTCTCTAATTCTTTCTTTCTCCTTCTCTCTCTTCGCTCTCTCTCTCTCTCATCCCCTCTGACTTTGTCTCTCCTATTCTTGCCCTTCGCCAGATTGGCAGGCTCACATTCTTCCGCTGTCACCAGTTAGTGCTGCAGCATGGGCGATTGCATGTCAATCGGGAGGAAGAAAGGAGCTGAGAAATAGGGCAGGAAGCAAGCAATGAACTCAGGGATACCGATAAGAAGGGAGAGATAGACAATGAAAACGAAAGAGAGAGAGAGAGAGAGAGAGAGATAGAGAGAGAGAGGGAGCGAAAGAGAGAGTGTGTGTGAGAGAGAGCGAGTCGATGAGAGAAATATATTGAGGGAAAGAGAGAGAGAGAGAGAGAGAGAGAGAGAATGAGAGAGAGAAATTGAGAAAGAGCTGGAGAGGGACAGGAAGATAACATGTCGTGATATTGATAACAGCATAATCTCGGAGGATTAGTGGAGAGAACAAATTTCAGGAAGTGGGCTCGAGCATCGCTGGAAATAAGCATTGCTTGCTGCTGATAAGAAGACTTTATGTATTTGCCTCCCACCACCTGACGCTGCCTTTATGTCCTCGTGTCCTTTTAGGAGGTGAATTTCTGAGAAACGCGAAGGGGACGTGGTGGCATTTGGGTTTATTTAAAATGTAAGAAGTGTATGGCTTCCGTTTACTTCTCCTTCCTCCCCTCCCTTCTCTTTATCTTATCACTCTGGATTTATCGGTTCTGTTCCTCTCTCTCTCTCTCTCTCTCTCTCTCTCTCTCTTCTCTTCTCTTCTCTTCTCTTCTCTTCTCTTCTCTTCTCTTCTCTTCTCTTCTCTTCTCTTCTCTTCTCTGTCCCTCCATCTCCCCCTCTCTGTCTCTCGTTCTCTCTCTCTCCCTTTCTCTCTCTCTCTCTCTCTCTCTCTCTCTCTCTCTCTTTTCTTTCTCTTAGTCCTTCCACCTCAGTACTCCTCATCATCTTCTTCTCTTCCTTTAATCACGCAGTCATGCCCACCCCGTTATCATCCTCATGTGGCTGCCACATGCACTTGCGCAACAACACAATCGAGGTTGTTGTTCTCTCTCTTGCATCTTCTCTCTTCTTCTATCTTTCTCTCTCTCTTTCTCTCTCTCTCTTTCCCTATCTGACGCCCCGGAGAAGATAGGCAAGAGATATGCCCTCTGATCCGTGGCGTTATCGCTTTAGGCAAGAGATATGCCCTCTGATCCGTGGCGTTATCGCTTTACTCTCCTCTCTCTTCCTCTCCCTCCCTCACGCTCTATCTCTTCTCTTTCCCTCTCTTTCTCTCTCTCTCTCTCTCTCTCTCTCTCTCTCTCTGTTTCTCTCCTTGCCAATATTCCATCACTCCTCCCGCCTTCCTCCCTCCCTGTTTTCGTTCTTATCATCTCCTCACATCACCACTCTTCCCTTCTAGTAGCTACTTATCCTCCCTCTCCTCTGTCACTCTGCACCCTCCTCCTATGCAACACTCTCTCACCGCCGTTCCCACCCATTTCTCCCTCTGATCCCCTCCAACGGGTATTATTCTCATTCTGGCATCATTGTTTTTGTCCTCTTCTTACTCCTATCCTTTTGTTTTTCTCCCCTCTTTACATTGTCGTTATCTCTCCGGACCTGCCACCTCACTTCCTCGTACACTGGCCTTCGTTAATCTATGTATGTCTGTATGTACGTGCTCTTCACCCGCAAAATATTTCCTCACAATAAATTGTCGTACTCCATCCCGTAGTAATGTTTTACTCAGAGTTTGAAGAAACTAATTCTTAATTTACAAAATATAGGAAGGAATTAACTACATATATTTTCAATGAAATTTTTTTACCCATTTAATATGAGAATTGAAATGAAAATTATGAGTCAGATGAGTTGCCCTTTGTTGTTTTCCAACTATTGTGCACATGCAGGTACTTCTCATGGCTCTCTCTCGCACTCTTTTTCTTTCTCTATCTCTCTTCTATCTCTCTCCCTCTCTGCTTCTCTTCCTTCCTCACTATCTCTCTCTTCCTCCATACTGTCTCTGTCTCTCACTTTCTTTCCCTCTCTCTCCCTCGCTTGAACACGTCTCCCGTGTGCGACTGTTTCATGATCATTCCTTGATTCAGCTTCTCTCCCTCGGCTATGTCATCTTCATCATCAGATTTGTATTCTTTAAACATATTTTTGTATTTTTCTCTGTCTCTCTCCTTGAATCTCACTCACTCTATCTCTTTCTTTCTTTCTCTCTCTCTCTCTCTCGCTCTCTATCACGCTGTCTTTCACTCTCTCTCTCTCTCTCTCTCACTCTCTGCTCACCCGAAATGTGATCTCTCTTTCCCTCTGTCCCTCTCTCTTTATGCTACACGTAGAGCATACGCGAAGTAGAATGCGGCACAGTCACTGCCCCGCCTCCACCCCCTCCCCGTAATCACAGCGTCCTTCCCCTTCTTGTCCCCTCCTCTTCTCTCTGCTCCATTCTGCCAGTCACGCCTTCTCCTTCTTCATCACACGGAATCCTCTTCTGCTATCATGTTTTCCATCCTTTTCAATCTTAACCTTTCTCTCTCGGATATTCTGTTCCATAATCCCGATAACTCTCTTCCCTGCCGGCTTCTCAATTTACACCCACATTTAATCTGAGGGGAATCTTCAATGTTATCGTTGGCGCACTTCATCTTTTCCTATTTTGCTTCCGGCGCCGCCCGATTTGTAGTGTGTGCATGTGCTCTCGAGTATCTGTCTCCTTTGCACCCTTTTGCCTTCTCTCTCTCTCTGTCTCTCTTTCTCTTTCTCGCTCTCTCTTTCTCTCTCTCTCTCACTTCTGATCTTCTGTGCTTGTTCTGTGTGGAGATTTCTCTAGTCTTTCTGCTGCTTGCTTCCTGTCTCAAACTAACATAGACAAGAGGATCCGAAAAAAAGGAGGGAGAGAGAGACAGGGAGTGGTAGAAAGAGAAGAATAGATCAAGAATGCAAGATGAGGAGGCAGAGAGAGAGAGAGAGAGAGAGAGAGAGAGAGAGAGAAGAAGAATGTGCCTGTAAGAGTGATGTATGGGTGTATGTAGATGTATGTATGTAAAGAAAAAAAGACGTAAGATAGAAAGAGAAAGAGAGGGAGCGAGAGAGATTGTAAGAGAGAGAGAGAGAGAATGAGTGAGAGAGTGCTGTGAAAGAAAGACTGAAGAGCGTTTTGGAGTGCCAAGTGACTGACTGTTCTCTCCATTCTCGCTTGTAGATTTTCGCGAACGCTGAGCTGGACAGGGAGAGCTTGAAAAAGGAGCGTGTTGCATAAGAGGAAATGGACTGAGAAAGTGTCTCGCCCGGATTTGGCCTCATTCTCTTCTGTTTCTCTCTAGAGTTCTGTCACCAATGCTAGAATTAGGGCTCGACGCAATTAGAGAGAGCTAGGGAGACACGCAGACTGACAGAGACAGAGAGAGAGAGGCCGAGGGAGAGAGAGAGAGAAAGAGAGAGAGAGAAGAAAAGATGTTGCCTTGAGTTGCCACCCACGGGAATGATCTTAGCGTTTCATCTTATCTCTTTATGATATTACTTTACACCAATCCACACTCTCTTTCTGGCATATTCGGTAGCAGAACGAATACTTTGACATCTTTAAAGATTATAAATCATGCGGTTTCTGCAGCTAGAAGTGACGAGACATAGCTAAACCTCTAGATATTTTTAGGCCTCTCCTAGCAACTCGTGATTTCAAGTATGCCTTCCTTCTTTTTTTTGCTCTTGCTTTTTTCGGCAAGTTGTTCGCGACCGACTCTCTCTCTCTCACTCTCACTTCTTGCACACTCTATTTTCCATCGTATTATCCACTTTTCATTCTCTTCTCTCTCTCTCCATCTCTCTCTCTCTCTCTCTCTCTCTTTCTTTCTCTTTTCTCTCTCTCTCTCTCTCTCTTTCTTTCTCTTTCTCTCTCTCTCTCTCTCTCTCTCTCTCTCTCTCTTCCACTTTCGTATTCTGCCTCCCACTTTGCATGCTCCACCCTGCTCTCGTGTAGCTCTTCCACTTGCTGTCCTTTTTCCGGCCCAGAAGCCTCTGCGGCTGCCGAAATGAATGAGAGGGTAGGGAGTTGCTATCACTCTTCAGGAGTTTAGACAAAAAGCAGAGAAAGAGAGAGAGAGAGAGAGAGAGAGAGAGGAGAGAGGGGGAGAGAGAACGACGAAGAGAGAGAGAGAGAGAGAGTAGGGAAAGAGAGAAAAAGCAGAATGAAGAATGGGTGTACATTGCGAGAGGCGATGCCAAGGGAGAAGCGGGCTAGATTCCATCGCATTGAAGACACCCCCCCCCCCCCCCCGAGGGAGTTATTGTGGGTTCCTCTTCCATCTCCTCCACCCCCGCGCTGCCATCTTGGGGAGGAGAGGGAGATAAAGGTAGATATCAGGAGGGAGAGTGAGACTTGGAGAATTTAGATGGAGAGAGAGAGAGAGCGCGAAAGAGAGAGAGAGAGAGAGAGAGAGACCGAGAGAGAGAGAGAGAGACCGATCTCGGAGAGTGACTACTTCCACTGGTCTTTCTAGCCTTTGGGCCACTGTCCTAAAGTAATCGTGTATCTCTCCTCTCTCTCTCTCATTCCATTTGTATCGTTGCGTTCACTCGGAATGAAGTTTATTTATTTATTTTTTAGTGTTGGGATTTTAATGGAATCTTTTAAAAAGTCATCAAAAATCGTGACGTGATATCCTTTGTTTCTAAAATTTGACATTAATCTCCTGTCTCTCTCTCTCTCTCTCGCCCTGTCTCTCTCGCCCTGTCTCTCTCTCCCTGTCTCTCTCTCTCAACTTGTCTCTCTCTCTTTCTCCTGCAGATGCCCTCTCCCCCTGTGCCATTGGCAGAGAAGCGTCACTCTTCGTCTGCCTTTCTCTCTCGCCTCCTCGGCTCCTCTTCCTCCTCTCACAAATCTTCTTCTGCTCCTCAGCCTCGTCGACCCGAATCCGACTCCTCTTCCGATGACATCGGCACGGATCCCAAGGCAAAGAAGCGGAGGTCGGCTTTAATTTATGTTTAAAAAAATGCAATTTTTATATATTTTTCTTGTAATTAAACTGAGGTGCAGAATAAAATGTTTTGGCACTAGGGAGACTTTATTTCATCCCAGTGGTTTTATTGCTCCGGTTTACTATATTTATTTTGCTATGCCATGGCTAAACAGCTGCTCTTGTTGAATGATTTCTTTGCACATGAAATCTAAGAAATCGTTACTACTGGGACAATTTTATTGCATCCCGGTGGTTTTAGTAGCATGATTTATATATTATTTGGCTAAGCCTAGACTTCACTGATAGAAGGCTGTAGGTCAAATGAAATATTTGCAATAACCTTGAGATTAATCAACCAGGCAGTCATGGATTTTGTTATAAGTTCTTGAAGTAATTTCAACATCTGCTAGGGATTTCACGTTTTTTTTTGCAGACGTCGCCCGGTGTCGGCCGTCTTCTCTCAGGCCATCCACCGTCTCTCTTCATCCACTTCTATTCATCACAAACGGGTACGGTACAATATCATTTGACTCTCTCTCTCTCTCTCTCTCTCTCGCCCTCTTTCTCCCTTTCTCTCTCTTTCTCTTTCTCCCTCTCTCTCACTCTCCTTTTCTCTCTCTCTCTGTTTCACTCTCCTTTCCTCTCTCTCTCTGTCTCTCGCTATCTCTTTCTCTCTATCTCTCTCTTTTCATAGCTAAATCTCATTTGGCTGGCTCGCTCACTTTGTTTGACTTTCCGCCGTTGATTCATTTACTTGATTCAAAGGAATCAGTAGACATTGCTAACAGACTTGAGAAGAGCGAGAGAGGAAGAGAGTGAAAGAGAGAGAAAGCAAAGGAGTAGAGATAAGGAAAAGAGAGAGAGAGGATGACGGGAAAGAAAGAGCGAAATCAGAGACAAGCAACTGTCACGGATCCAGTTTTTACGTTTAATCCACCGCCACCACCGAAGAGGCCGTCGCTTCTTCGTACACCGCGTTATGAAAGTTGATATCCACTCATTCCATTCGGCTGGCTCGGGATGAAATGTCAAAAGATCATAGATCTCGACGCGATTGCAGCGTTCATCTGAGGATCTTCACTTTGAAAAGTTACCGTATCCTAAACGAATATGATCGTAACAGAGTCTAAAAGTGCATACGGTAGTTTTCCATTTAAGAGGCTTAGATTGCCGACCAAGCATGTTTTACACAGTTGAAGCCAGCTTTTCCTCCAATGCCATGTGAAGAAAGCAACCGTCGTAAGCATGGAAATCTTACAAATCTTACAAAAACATTTTGCATAGGGCTTCAAGGTTTTTCCGCAGGAAGAAAAAAATTATTTTAGGGCTTCATTAGATATGTGTCTTGAACCTGTGACACTTGCTTCTCCTTCAAAGATTAGCCTCTGCAATCCAAGAAGCACTTCTCTTTACCTCTTTCGCTCTCTCGCTCTCCCTCTCTCTCTCTCTCTCTCTCTTGTTGAGATGCTAAAAGCAGAAAAGAGATCTAATCAAAAATGGTTCTCATATTTCCTTAGCTCTTCCATGCATTCTCTTTCGTCGATTGCGTAAGAGAGCCAGAAGAGAACACGGTGGGAAAAGCCTTGAAGAGAGAGAGAGAGAGAGAGAGAGAGAGAGAGAGAAGGAGAATGATGGAAAGAGAGCATGCTGGAGAAAAAAACGCTAGAGAAGACAGAAAAAAGACTGTTGCTTGTGTACTCCTTTCTCTCTCTCTTATGATCTCTCTCTCTCTCTCTCTCTCTCTCTCTCTCTCTCTCTCTTTCACCCCTCTCTATGTTCTATCTCTTCTTCTCTCACCTCTCTCTCTCTCTCTTTCTCTCTCCTTCTCTTTTTCTACCACTGTCAGTCGACTAATTTGATTATCGTCCTAAACATGTTCTCTGCAACATATGATCAGTACCTCTTTGTTGTCCACGACGAGAAATGAAATGCCATCGTTTGCGCAATGTTTCAGTTTAGGCTTACGTTGAGGCTACAAATTAGCTGCTGTTGGAGATGAGCGTGAGAGCAAGAGAGAAAGAGGATAGAGAGAGAGGGCGAGAGAGAAAGAGAGGGGAGAGAGAGAGGGAGAGAGAGGGTGAGAGAGAGAGGGAGAGAGAGGGCGAGAGAGAGAGAGAGAGAGGGCGAGAGACAGAGAGGGAGAGAGGGAGAGAGACAGGGCACAGGTGAGAGACAAATAGAGCAAGAGAACGAGAGAGGAAGACATGGTGAGAGGCCGTTGTCCCCGTTGTCTGCATGGGGTATAATTTAAGACAAGTCCGAAATTAGAAAAAAAACATCTATTAGTCATGCTTTTCCATTTCCACTTGCCTGTTGTTTATACACATTTAATATGTCATTATTTCCTCGCTGTCCTCTCACTTCTCTCTATCCTCTCTCTTCTCTCTCTCTCTTTCAGATGTCAACAGTGGACATTGCTCGTGGCGGAGGAGCAGATCGCTGCGGCCTCTTCGAGGAGCCCTTCCGCGTTCCAGCCAACCGAGTGCCGTCGGTCAGCTTTATCAGAATGACTTAAAAATGTGCATATCTTTTCTTAAAGTAATAGATATAAATTGTAGCAAGTGCTGACGGAAGACACTTCGCCGCCGCCGCCAGCTGAAAAGGCTGAAAAGGCGCCAGCGCCAACGCTCGTCTACGACGACAAGTTGTAAGTTTTCTTTTTTTTCTTTTTTATGCAAATTTTCAACAAAAAATTTATCTTGCGAGCTTTTGGCCTAATATATGCCCAAACATAATCAGTAGCAAATATGGAACAAAATTAAAATGGCATTCGAACTGTTTCATATTTGTTTGTCTAATAGGAAGGAGTGGTTCTACCCGGTGGACGAAGCACTCGAACAACAACTCGCCAAGGTCGCATACTTTGTGCGCAACCCGCAGAGGTACGGTAGCTGTATGCCCACCTATGCTTTTCATATTCTTGTTCTCTCAAGCGGAATTCCTCTGTAGGCGTATTTATGCATGTGTAAGCGATTTATACACTGCAATGCATATTAAAAAAAGTAATGGAAAGATTAAACTAATTGATACAACAAACATTTTGTTGCCCTATTTTACATTTATTTGAATTTGAAAACGTTTATATGTATATCTTATTTGCAGACACGTGGTGTACTCCCGTCTGCTGGTGCAGCCGCAGGGCGCGTTCGTGGTGCGTTCCTCGGAAAGGAGACGCCAACTGGCGCTGTCCCTCCGCGTCTCCGGCGGCGTCTCTCACTTTCTGCTCATTCGGGACGACGGCGGATTCAGGCTCAAGGTCATCTTTTTGAATGAAGAGAACAACTCTTTTATTTCGAGTATTCTTGATAATCAATATCTGGGCGTAATATATTCCTCCTAATAAGTTTCCTCTCTTCAGGGAGGCTGCCGCTCCTTCCCGTCCCTCCAAATGCTCGTCACCCACTATTCTGTCCTCCGCGAGCATCTTCCTTGCCCGCTCGTCTTTGTTGACTGGCAGCCTGAAGATTGGCAGGATTCTGGAAATAAGGTTTAAAAAAATTATGATACGCCTTAATTTAAAATTTACTTCGGCAGAATTATTTGCATAAGTAATTGTTCTCTAATTAAAATTGCTACAAATACAAAGTCTTACAGGACTGCAAGGACGACGTTTTCGAACCAGACGAGAACCGAAACAGCCTGAGGGCTGCGCCTTCGCAGCAGCATGCCCCGCCCCCTTCCGTGGTAGCCCCGCCCACTTCCACCGCCATTGCCCCGCCCCTTCCGGCTGAGCCCGCCTCCCTGCCCGTGGGAATTACAATAGGCCGACCGGCTCGCTCTACCAGTCGCCCGCCCCTTTGCGACTACCGTCACTCGCGGATTATCGATCCGGATCTACTGCAGGCATTTATGTGATTGGGACATTGGATACTTTAGGTTCTCTCTCTCTCTCTCTTTGTCCCTCTCTCTCTCTCTATCTTCTCTCACTCCCTGCCTCCCTCTCTCTCTCTCTCTCTCTCTCTCTCTCTCTCTGTTTTCTCTCACTCACTCACTCCCTCTCTCTCCCTCCCTCTCTCTGTCTGGCTCCTACTAAATCAAAGTCTATAAGTAAGCCTTCAGATATCACACAAGCAGGAATGAATCATGCTTGTAAATAGAAATTTTCTTCCTCCCTTTTTGCCTTCGCTTCACAGTTGGACATTCATTGATTGAGCTGCCATTCAAAAAGCCATCGATTAATTTCTCTCTCACTTCTGAGTCACTCAAAAATCCTTATATGCTTATTTCTATTATCCTTTGTTATTTAGTATTTAAAAATCACCCTCTTTTATGTATTATAAAATACACCATTATTGCTTTATGTCTTAATTTGAAACTATGTATCAGTTCAGAATTTTCTCTAGATCCAGCTGACTTTTCTTTGTTATTATTGCCGTTTTATTCAAAGTAGTTCTGTCAGTTGTACTAGTCAGGCATCTATTCATTTATCGGGTGTATCATCGTCACCTTTTCCACTTTCTGCGTGGTTACTTTTCTCTCTCAAGTTCTTCCTTCGTCCAGATATTTTCTTTCTCGCTCTCTCTTTCTTTCTCAGTTTTCATTGAACTTGCCGCCGCATCCGGCTTGTGATCTACCTTAGCAAGAGATTTTTGCGTTGACGATTCAGTTGCATTTTGTTCTTTAGTCAACGCATTTTATGTACATATTTTTAATACGTTTATATTTGTTTGTTTATTGAATAAATCTCCTCAAACCTATGTGCGTCATGACGTGAATATTTGCTCATGGTCAGTTCTGCAAAAATCCAAAAAAAGTAAACACTCCTTCGACCTTCATAAGTTTCTTGAACCTTGGAAAACTGTTTCTGGCTCTCTATCTCTTACTCTCTCTCTCTCTCTCTCTCTCTCTCTCTCTCTCTCTCTCTTTCTCTCTCTCCTCTGTCAATCCACTAATGTCATTAGCATCCTAAACATGTTATCTGCAATACCTCTTTGTTGTCCACAATTGGAAAATAAAATGACACAAAGAAGCGGAGATCTGCTTTAATTAATGTGAGAAAACATTGTATAAAAGATTAAAATTTTTACGCATTTTTCTATTCTACATTTAATTTAACTGAAAAACATAAGAAATCTTTTCGAACCAGGCAGACTTTATTTCACCCCGGTGGTTTTAGTGATACTGTTTACTATATTTATATGGTTCAGCATGTTATTCATCGCTTAGACGCCGTTTTCGGAAATAAAATATCAATGCAATCGAGAAGTGAAACAGCCTCCAATGGATTTTTCATATGACTAAAGTGTCTTTATAATCTGAAATGATCGAAAAAACAAAGTTTACATTTCAAGATTTTATATACTCTAAAATACACCATTATTGCTTCATGTCTATATTTGAGACTGTCAGTTCGCAATTTTCTCTAGATGCAGCTGACTTTTCAATGTTATTATTGCGGTTTATTCAAAGTAGTTCTGTCAGTTGTACTAGGCATGCATATATTCATTTATCGGGTGAATTATCGTCACATTTTCCACTTTCTGCATAGTTACTATTTCTCTTTTAAGATTTTCATTCTACCAGCAGATATTTTTCGTTCTCTCTCCCTCTCTTTCTCATTGTCAGCTTTCACTGAACTTGCCGCCGTATCCGGCTTTTGATCAATCTTACCAATTTTTTGCGTTCCCTATTCAGTAGCATTTTTAACTTCAGTCAATACAATTCATGTACATCCTTTTTATTGTTAATGTTTGTTTGTGTATTGATCAAATCTCATGAAACATTGCGTCGTGACGTAAATATTTGCCCAATTGTGCAATGAAGCCAAAAAAAGTAAAAACTCTTTATACCAGGTATGTCTGAGGGAGGAGAAAGTGATTACAAGGGACAAGAGCAGATGATTTGGCATGATATCTCTGTTATATGTCATCGATCGGTTCGGGAGACAATGGCACGTCGTCTTTTTAGCACTGGTATTCATTGATTATTGATTGATTGGAGGAATAGATCATTAGAGGAAGAAGAAGAACCACAAAAAATGCTGACATTTAAGTATAAATAGGAGATGAAAGAGAAACATTTCTCTCCTGAAATGTTTCGGAAGTTCAGAAGAACAATAATACACACACAGACACAAGCAATTTTGGTGGTTGCTCAGCTTCTTCAATAGAGCTAGCAGGAACTGAACTCATATCCGAGAGGCTGAGAGTTTGCGAGCACGCAGCATCATCGATATGGCAGAGCAAGAATATTCTCAATTTAGGAGGAGGAAATTATTCGAGAGATAAAATCTAATAATGCGTTAAAGTCGGCTATGTAAAATGTAATACTGCGTGAATTACAGTAGCGAAGGGGAGTGAAGATATCAGCAGTTGTCGTCGGATTTGGACATTTCCAGTTCATTCTTACAACACAGCTATGAAGATATACAAAATGGAAAATGGCAACGCAGAATCGGATGAGCAAAGAATGTGTTTATAGTTTGCACGCTTTGAGAAACTCTTTCTAGGCATCATTTCTATAACGTTGACGAAATGCTCGATTATCGCTTACCCTATGAAGAAGAGCGAATAAAATGCATAGAATCTCTTGGATAAATGGAAATGGAAGAAAGGAAATTACATTCAGAGGAAAAGAAACAGCCCTGACTTTGAGTGTTTTGATCTTTAATAGAGATAGTCGGACTAAGAACTACAGAGAAAATAAGTAGAGTGAGAGAGAACAGAGGAAGAGAGAATGAGAGAGTGAAAAAGAGAGAGAGAGAGAGAAAAGAGGAAGAGAGGAATTGTTTGAGCCAGGCCTTCAGAATGATAAGTGAAACAAAGAGCGTAGTGCCTGCTTGAGGATGGAGTGAGACGAAGCGAGAAAGGAAGCCGCTCCCCTGTTCCACGCATTTGCATGTATTCGAGAGAAAAATGTCTTCGTAAAAAACAATCAATAACTCAAACCTATATTACAATTACGACATATTAAGAGAAAATTTTTCTTCATTATTTAAAAGATTACTAGAAATGTGACCATGTATTAGATAGAGGCAGAACAATATGTAATAATGCAATGTTATGGCACATGGATAAAAAGAGAGAGAGAAAAGTGAGGAGTTGGTGCAAAAATGTCTTGTGGTACGGTGTCAGTGTGAAGCGAAGGAAGAAAATAGGCCTCGGGCAAAGTTAGCAATCGATAAAATGTTACTGAATCGATGACAAACAAAACGCACGCGGACTGGGGAGCGGGCGCTACGCTCTTTTCAGAAAGTGATCGTGCGTGGATCGATAAATCGACGGCCAGTGTCGAGTATCGAGAATCATGTGGCTGTCCTATGGTTAGGAAACCTCGGCCACGGAAGCACACCGAATATAGTACATGACGGACAAAAGCAATGGAATTATTATACAGCTAAAATGCATATTCATACCTACTGTCAGTTCGAAACCTACGATGTCATTCAAATTAGGAAGCAATGGGGGGGGCAGTAAGATTGAGGGAATAAACAGAAAAGGGAATGAAGGTGCAGCGGAAAAATCTGCTTCAAGCTATTGACGGCGGATCATCGCGCACCTGACTGCTACTTCGCGATTCCTAAAAAGGATGTCGAGTGAAGGATTGATCTTGGTTGCTTCTAAATCCAGTTTTTTTAAGAAGTCCGACTTCTCTCTCGCTTCTGTCTCCTTCTTTCATTCTTTCTCTTTCTCTCCCTCTCTCTCTCCACTGTCTCTCTCATTCGCGCTCTCTCTTTTTTTCTCTCTCAATCTTTTCTCTATCAATCCCTCCTCTCTCTCTCCTACCTCAGGAATGGCCTCCTGTCTCCACCGCCACTCGATAGAGTGCACCTCGGGTGGCTTCTGCTCGAGGAGTCTTCTGCTCTCGCCGTCGTCGGCAGCGGCGGCGGCGGCGGCGAGTGGCGCGAGTGCCTGATGGAGAATGACGGCGGCGGAGGGGTTGTCCGCGACCAGCCGCCGCGCCGCCAGACACTCGGACGCCAGCCGGACACGAAGCTCGGCCGCCTGATTTAGCGCTTATTTTTTTCTTCCTTTTTTCGTCAACTTTCTTTCACTTCTCATGTTATTTCGGCGAAAACATCACAAATGAATATGCAAGAATTTGCATATGTATATTTTAAAGATGTGTGCTAGTGTTTTTTTTAGGATGAACTGATCAAAAGTAAACTATTGTTCAATGTTCAAAGAATTCTTTTTCACTGAATTATAGAGAAATGTTTTGAAAGCGACAGAAAAATAAACAAAAACATGTCTAACTCTGATCTTGTCGATGCCGCTGGGAGCGTTGAGCTTCTTGTCCAGCTTGGCCGCCGCCGCGCCAGCGCCAACGACGCCGGCGCTCGCGCCCGCAAGGCACTTGCACCGGGCGCAGAGCCAGTCACGGAAGAGCTGCAGAAGGAAAGAGAAAGAGAGGGAGAGAGAGAGAGAATGAGAAAGAAAGAGAGAGAATGAGAAAGAAAGAGCGAGAAAGATAGAGAAGATGAGATCAGAGAAGCAAAGAAAACGAAAGCGTTGAACAGTAGATTGTACGGAATAACCAAGCAAATACATGTCAGATTACTTCCTGCATTGTTTTAGCGAATTTATACGCATGAATCGCATGTGAAAGTCAAGAGCGTCAAGCGAAGAAAATCACAAATATTGCTATCCACTTTATAGAGGACCGTCATCTGGTGTAGTAGAATAAGATTGGTCCGAAAGTGCTAATTCACGGGCATTTATAAAGTATTGAAATAGACCATGGAGTGGAAAGCAGAAGGATTTTGTCTGTAGCATTTATCCTCAAGAAGATTTTGACAACGCTTGCCACCAAGCGAATACAGCGCTCTCATTACATATTCTCTCAATCTCAACATCAAGGAGCGAGAGAGTACGAGGGATGGTGAGAGTGAGAGACAGAGACAGTGGAAGGGAAAACTTTGAAAGAGAGAGAGAGAGAGAGAAGAGAGAGAAGAGAGTGGAAGAGAAAGAGAGAGGAGCAGAGATCTCAAATATCTTCCCCTACTGCCACCCACACAGTCTCAGTAGTCTCTCATCCCTCAGCCGCAAACACATGATACTCTCTCCTTTCTTCTCTCTCTCTCACTCCCTCTCTTTCTGTCTCTCGCTCTCTCTCTCTCTCTTCCTCGCATAAAACAGTTGACCACTTCACTGTTCTACATTCCTCTAGGTCTCTATCATATGTCAACACTCTCTCGCATGACTAATCTGTCTGTTTTGCATCTCTCTCTCTCTCTCAAATGATTTCTCGCTTCACTACTTATTTCTCTCTGGCTCTCTGTCCTCTCTGTTCTTTCCAATGTCTAACGTTCTCTCTTTATTTCTCTCTCTCTCTCTCTATCTCTCCTTCTCTGCCCCTCGCTATCGGCAGCATTTTACGATGTGAAGTCGACGGCGCGGCTGCTCGCGCTTCACGGACCGACAAACAAGCGTCCCCCGAAGAGTTTGAAGGGAGAGAGAGAGGAATAATGAGAAATAGAGAGGGAGGGAGAGAGAGGAGATACAGAGACAGAGACAGAATGCCAGAAGTATCTAGGTTATGGAAAAGTGACAGAAGGAGAAAAAGAAAGATGAGAGAGAGAGAGAGAGAGAGAAAGAGTGAGAGAGATAGAAATAGAAAAAGAAAGAATGAGGAAAGAGAGGCAGCTGTGAACATGATCTTTTAAAGACGTATAAAAAGTTGTTTGCTTCTCGAAAAGAACACACAGAAAAAAATGTGACGCACAATTAATGTTCCATCCAAAATTGTGACCAAAAATGTGACACGCAAGCGGCCGCCGAAGAGAATTGTGACAACGGATGTCACATTTTGGTGGCAAGGAGGGACGAGGCGATGCGAGAACAGAAAATGTGACATTGTACCACTTTCGACCATGTTTAAAAAAATATTCGGAATCATCATTTGAACGGAACGTTTAATTTTCGGAAGAAAATCTCGGGTTAACAAACACTTAAAACTTATCCTTTTTTTATTTCATGTTTGTAATATTGAATCGCTTTTTGATATGACATTTATAACGTGTAAGCGTAGCGATTCTGCTCTTTTGTTTCAGTTAGAAAGCGAGAGTCCCCGGGCCGCGTAGTTAGCCAAGCTGCTCTTTGTGCTCTCGATCAACAACTGGAGACTCAACTTCTAATAGTAAGTAATTGAAAAGTTTAACTCATTCATCCCGCTATTGATATGAAAAAGCTGATTTGTTAATGGTTATTCTTGCAAGTTTCTATTGCAGTTTTTATTCCCTTATTGTTAGCACTTTTGTCTTCTTTTCTCACGAATGAGTGATAAAATTAACATTATTAAATATGCTGAATATGCAACGTTGTTCTTTTATTATCAGGCTAGCCCTTCTTGTCTGCGATTGCTGGAACTAGACAGCGTGTCGGCGCGCGCAGCAAGATCAAATTCTTTCGACATCCGAGCGTGGTTTGCTTTTAATTCTTTTCTTCATAAGTTGATACATCTGTTAATTGATGCTGCCATTCTTCCCAACGAATTTAAATATTTAATGTGTTTTCTCTTTATTGGTACATTAACTATCGTTTATATTTCATGTTGAAATTCGTATACTTATTTCAGCAATTTTATATTTTCAGTATTTCTCTTGCCCAATCCACCCAACAACCGCGCACCGCGCAGCTTCAACGCTTAAGCTGCTGCATTTTTGTCCAGGTACGATAACTTTTCAGACTCGTCTAACAACTTTGACTTTTAAATAAGTTTCGTTCGTTTATTGTTCTTTAAGAGTACAAAAAACTCATTTTCCCACACATTGAAAAGTTTGTTCCGAACATTTTTTTTCCTTGTTCATTTGTTATTACCTATTCCACGTTTATTATTTTTCTTAACTTTGAAAGCAGGATAATACAATTCAAAAGATTTTAAATATAAATAATGCGTTGTTTAGAAAATCGGTACGCACTCTTCCCCTGACTTCCTACCGGAGCTGGAAGACATCGCATCTCCGCGCAGACCGCGCTTCTGCCATCTGAAGCTGCCGCAGACTTGCGAAGGTTCGTTATGTTTATATACATTGTCTAGTCTTCAATTCTAGGGTAACGTGGTTAGAAATTTGTAGTTGTTATTATCAGGGAATAGAAGCCACTGTCGATGATCCTAAATATTAGCAAGGTTTGTTAGCTGTTTCTGCCCATCTGTCCCTCAGGATGATGCCCAAAATTAGGAATTATTCTGTGAAATCGACAATACCTTTTTATACCCTATCGGTTATGTAGTTAATTCAATTTCTGGGCAAGTTTCTTTTGTTTTCCAGAAAAAAAACCGTAATCAAACCAGCTCTGTATAACTTATTTAAAATAAGCGAAACTGTTCTTTTCTTGTTTCTTTCTTTTCTTTTCTAAGAAGTACCGTAACCCAACTCGATGTGTATATTTTAAAAAAAGAAAATAAATTTTGGTACGACGAATAATTAATGCTTCTTTTTTGCTCAACATTTTATACAGGATTACCATTGTATATTCTGAACTGAAATATTTCCAAATGTAAGTTTTTTCCAGGTCTCCAACAACACGCCGTCAACCACACTGATCGGAAGCCGTTCCGGTGCGACATTTGCAGCAAGGTGGGATATGATTTAACTTATTTTTTTTAAATATTTAACATACCGTACTCTCGTCCTTAAACTTATCGAGTATTGGAATACTGTTGGTGCAAGTGAAAAGTTACTTGAAACCTTGAGATGCTTTTGTAAGTGCTTTATGTGACTTACAATTACAATTATCGAAGCTGTAGTTGCTATTGATTAGCGAAGTTACGCTAAGTTTAGAGAATGTAAGCTTATATCTTTTGACTTTTAAATTATATTCAAAGGTATTTATTTTCTCCCATTTCTGGGAAACTGTTCTTGATTTTCAGGAGAGTTGCCCAGAACCGTAACCTTACGAAATTTGAGCGAATTAATTCGCGAATCCGTACCAATGATTTATTTTAAATGGAAAGTGATAAATTTCTGGACAAGTTTAATTTCTTAAAGGTACCGTATCCCAATCTGTTCTGTATGTGTCTGTGCAAGTAAATTCCTTGAAGTAATTGAGAATAAGCGATTGCGTTCCTATTCAAAAGAGTAAGTTTTTTGAGTGGATTTTTCTGGGCACCTTTATGTTTACTATAAACTACCGTAACCCAACCAGTAGTTACAACTGATTGAAAATAAGCGAATCGCTCCATTGTAAGAGTGTTATTTGAAAGTTTTTACAAAGTATTTTTTTCTGGGCAACTCTTTTGTTTACTATGAACTACTGTAACACAACCCACTGGTTACAACGAATTGAGAATTAACGAATTGCACAAATGCAAACGTGTGATTTGTATTTTTCTGTTACAAAGTTGGTTTTTAATTACGTTACAATATCCAATATTTGTTAAGCATGTTATATGCTTAAGAATATTCATACAGAAAAAAAATTCATTATTAAGAGAAAACAATATAGTTATGGAAGAAAGTTTTAGACGAAAAAAGGAATACAAGGCTGCAAGAACTATAGAAAGAAAGAGCACATAGAAAGATAACATTGAATGTTAATATCTAATGAAAAAGGAAAACAACAAATTACAGTTTAGAATCTTAACGATGCGTTGTCCAGCGGACGTCTGCGAGGAGGAGCTTCCTACATTGGCCCACTTAAAACGGCATTGTCAACAGTCACACCTTGGAGAAAATCAATATCACTGCCGCTTTTGCTCATCTGAGTTCGGACGATTTCAAGCATGGCGGGTTCACTTGAGCCAACAACGTGAGTGGCAACATGGATGCCTCGTCTCTTCAAGAGGATGTTGAGGAGTTGGACGGCGACATATCTGCAACTGAGCTGGAGGAGGAGGACGATGAGAATGACGACTCGGAAGCGCTCGAAGCTGATGATTCGACCAACTTCTGCGAAACGATTAGAGCCGAGATCCTCACCTCCACAAGCCGAATTGGAATAACAGAGTCGGAAACGGATAAAATGGTGGATCTGATTCGCCGTATCGCTAAGAACGTTCGAGCCATGAACGACTCCCATTTCGATCAGTTTATGGCGACAGGTTTACCGATTGCCTATCTCTCTAAATGAGTATATTTTTACGTGGATCACTTCTCAGAGTCCGGCAACTTCGACTACGATGAACAGCCAGGAGCTATCCCTCTCGATTTCTTCCACATTCCTGGCAAAAAATGAGTCCCTTTCGCCAACCAATCCGACTGCGCTCTCGTGGGAGAAAAACGCAGTTTTTCCTGATGATACTCGAGCGGAGCAAGGTTATACTAAAATGAATGCTCATATCTTAGATTCATGAATTTTCAGTTGATGTTGAAGATGCTAACCCTTGTGAGAGAGAAGTCGACAAAGATCGCGATCTTGAAGAGCTTGGAGGTAAATCATACTCAGATTGTAAGCGCAGCTAGTAATTCATTTAATTTACTTAGCGATTTCTCATCCCTCGACACCTCAAGTTCGCTCGGAGTCACCGTTGGTCAGAACTCCCTCGGCAGTTCCAGATCGGACGATGTACACAGGCAGGCCTTTAAATTTCTGTTTAGTAAACTGCACTTTTGTCTGTTGTATCCTTTAGTATGCAAGCAAAACTCGGCGCAAGCAGATTTCTAATTAATTTTCCTTTTAAACAAGTAAACGTATGCGTTTAAGACCCCTTCTACCATCGTCTGAACCAGCGCCTTTTGAAATGCAGCTTTGAGAAGTTATTGGTTGGCAAGCAAGGAGCTCCATTCCTCAAGAGGCTACAAGATGACCCGTCGTATGACATTTCGGACGACAGGGTTGGCCGCTGCCTGCTTACGAGAAGGATCGCCGACTTTCTGCTGACATACGCTGACACGCTAGTTTTCAACTCTTGAACAACTGATATTTTACCGCACTTTTTTAGCAGAGAAAAACCATCCCCGAAAGAGACGCGGAGCTTCGTTACGCATCTATTCGCAGGATACCCCAACTGTTCTATAGTTAGCAACCTTTTTTTCTACACAACAGTTTTTAACTGAATGAAGATCATTATGAAATTTGAAAGACTCGATAACGCATTGCTAGTTACCTGAATTTTCTCTGATGTAACTACAGAAAGCATTTCAGGATGCCTTCATCGACAGCCACAAGGGACTTGTCGAATGCCGCGTTAGGCGGGTCAGATCTCTTCTTGGAAAAAGAAGCTTGCTATCACAGCCCATCAGAGAGTACAAGAAGAAAGCAGGCAGCCGAGAGTGGCTTGCTTCTTCGGATAACGAGGAGGAGAGAGAAACTGACGATCATTTAAATGTCAGTTAAAGCTCTACAAGATACTGTTATATTTTGAAAATTAAAGGCATTACAAAACCTTTTGTTTAAGCGAATTAACAACTTGATACACGGCTCTGTCGAGCACCTCGAACTCCTTAAGCAGAAGAGGTTTTTGTCTCTCGAGTCTTTAAAGTTATACAGATATTTCATTTTGTCATATATAAGAGAGTCTTTAGATTAAAATGTAAAATTCTACTACTAGTAGCAGCTCTCTCACAAATGGCGATATATAATTTTTTTTAGAAACTGTCGTATACGCTTTTGCCAGAACAATCCTCCGCGAGCAACAATGACACGTTACTCCTTCTACGCGCAGTCCCGTTACGTATGTGATTTTTTATTTGTCGGATTTTGTTTTACATTTAAATAATTTGTCTATACTTACATGAGTTATTTCTTGCTCTATGGCTTGAGTTTAGAACAAAATTTTTGGAATTCACATTAGACAAATATACTTTTGAATTTGCTTGCAGATTGTCGATGACTTCATCGCGTCAAAGTGCGCTTCCGCGGGAGACTTTCCACGGAGATTGCAAGAGAAGATTGCGCCGGCAATGTCTCAGCGTGCCCTGCGCGTAATATCCGAAGCGAAGAGAAGATCTCTTGTTGAAGCGAACGCCTTCCCGCCTGGAACAAATGGTTCGGTATTCTCAACCTTATAAAGTTTTGAGTTATCGAAAAAAATGCATCCATGTGTACTAAGTATTTATCTTTGTAACCCAGGTTCAATTGTATTTCCAAACTATTCATCGAACTGTTAAAAAGAGAATAATTGTATGCCTCAGATTTCGCTACATTCGAGTTCTTACTCAACATGCTGGCACTGTTCGAGCATACAGACAAAAAGAAGAAGCCATCTCGTGTCAAGTTCGTCTACAATCGCTTCCTGGTCCGTTATTTATTACAATTCAAATTCCCAATCAATATCTACCTATTGCTTATAAGTTAAGTGACATTAGTTTCCTGTTGCCTTTTTCTTATCTTGTGAGTGAAAAGGAGCGAGAAAGAGAGACGATACAGCGAGAGGAGTGTAAACTATGCTGCTTAGGCACATCATTCTGCGTCGTCGGCTCTTGATCAACTCAAGAATGAGGGCATCCGGCAGCCGGTGATAGTCGCATACGGTGATGTCTCTGCCAAGTTCATCATCGCTCTTGAGGGAGTCGATGTAACCGTCAGTCATGTTTTGTTAAAAAAAAAAGTTGAAATGTAATTTTAACAAATTAAAAAAATTTAATTTTAACAAATTAAAAAAAATTCTTATACTCATAGCTTTTTTATTTATTTTTTACCTGCTTTATAATACGCATGCTGCAGGTTTCTGGAGACCTTGCCCATGCGCTTCTCTCCTACCTCGCTTGCTTCTGGTTGTTCGACCTCGAGTACCCACACGAAGTGAAACAAGAGCTGTCCCTTCTTGCGAATCTGCTCGGCATTCCGGAGCCCATGTCAAGAGATGCAGGGCTCATCTACCGCAAGTTGGAGGCCATTATGGCCGAATAGAGGCCAGTCTGATCTCATTAGATCACATTTTTTTGTTGACTCTTACATCTGAAAATTTCTTTTACTTGAGTTTATTTCACTTGAGAACATTCTTTCATCTTAGTAAAAGATTGTTTCATTTTTTAACTTGCTTTCATGCTATACGTTTCTTTCATTTTAGAACTATCGAATTTTTATTTCCAAGATTCATTCAGAAAGTAACTGGTAACATAGACATATCCTTCTAAGAAAAACAGTCTTTACAGAATGTATTAATTCTTGTCGTTTTATGACCAGTAACTCAATTTTATCATGATTAAGTAGCCCAAATTCATTTAACTCGGCGCGGTTATCTTGTAAGTGTGTTAGTTGTTACTGTTTCCTTGTGAATGTGTTGAGTTGTTACTGTAATCTTTTGAAGGTCTCACTAACTTAATGAATAATTCTTCTTGTTATTAAATGCCAGTGGCATGCATAATAGTAAATGAATCACTAATTCGAAGAATGGATGAAGGGGGAGGGAGAGCAAAAGGGGCGGAGCTAACGGTGGGAGCATGTCACAATTTATGTGCTGCCGCCTAATTGTGACATGCAATGTCACATTTTTGCTGGGATACGCTGCCCTCCACCGCTCGAAAATTGTGACATGGCGCGTCACATTTCTGTTTCACTGGAGGTCACAATTTTTTGGAACATAAATTGTGACATGGGGTGGAACACATATGTACCGAAGTAAAATCGGTACATTATTGTGACATCAAATTGTGACATCCCGTGTCACATCGTTTTCTGTGTGAAGAAAGAGAGTGACGTTGAAGGAAAGATATTGGAACTTTTCTTGAGGTTAAACTGTGTTTGAACACGTGGGGAAATATTTGATAGCTATAAATACACTATTGAATTATTTCAACAACAAAAAATCGGACATAACAAATTTTCATATTCTTTTCCGAATGTTCTCCCATCTGCCCAAATGATTCAAACAAGACTCTTCTTCTCCCTAACACCAATTCTCTCTCTCTCTCTCTCTCTCTCTCTCTCTCTCTTCTGCTCTATTTCCCTATCTTGCTCTCTCTTGCTCTCTCTTTATTCTCACTCCTGCTCTCTCTTGCTCTCTCTTCCTCTCTCTTTCTTTCTCTCTCCTGCTCCCTCTCTGCCTCTCTCTTTTAACCACGCTATCTCTGACGCATCTGTTTAGATGACGGGTCTCTGTATTGCCATGAGGAGATGAAAGCGGAGAGGAATACGCCCGATTGATTGCATTTTTGTTGTGGTGGACAGAAGGTGCAGGAGTCTTTCTCTCTCACTCTTTCTCTAGCTCTCTCTTCGCTCTCTTTATCTTTCTCTCTCTCTCAGTCACCACTCTTGTCACTTCATTTTTGGTTCTCTTTTTTCTCGGCTTGTGAGCCAAGCGATTGCCGCACACTTGTTTACATATAAAATATCTAACTATGCCGCCATTTTTATATTTCTACTTGTGGTTTCATGTTTTATATTTTTTGAATTGTATGCTCTGCTTCATTCGTTAACCCTGCTGTCGATCTGGCAAGAATGCGAGCATTTCAAAATTGCAGAGAGAGTGAGAGTGAGAGAGAGAGAGTGAGAGAGAGAGAGAGAGAGAGAGAGTGAGAGAGAGAGAGTGAGAGAGAGAGAGAGAGAACCGAATTCTCCAGAGTCCAGAAGGTGAATGAGGAGAGAAAGATTGCAGGATTTACGCGTGTGCGCGGCCGCCCATTATGTGATTCTGAATGCTTGTGCGGGCTGTTTGGTGACGTCATCGGGGAGAGAAGCGAGTATGAGAGAGAGAGATTAAGAGAGCGAGAGCGAGAGAGAGAGAGAGAGAGAGTAAAGAGAGAGTGAGAGAGAAAGGGTAAAGAGAGAGAGAGAGAGCAAGAGAGAGAATAAAATATTCTTTGCAGCTTTTCTCCTTTTTCCAAGTGCCCACCGATGCGCCTGAAAAGCGCCTGAAAATCGCAACTTCCGTACACCGTTCATTCTTCTTCTCGTACCCCTTTTCATCGTGCGCTTCCCCTTTCATCCCTCTGTATTATGCCGTTGCACGGCCTACTCAAAGTGGCCCAGCTCCCTTCCGTTCTCTCTCTCTCTACTTACTCTCATTCTCTCTTTCACTCTCTACCACATACGTCAGAGGCCCCTCGAATGCATGGCCAAGAGACCTCCCAGTTGTCGGGAATAGCCCCCAGGGCCAAACTTGCTCTTCGAAACATGCATTCATGAGGAATTCTACGAAACTCCAAATCTCACTCTAGTCTGCTCTTGAATTCTCTCACTGATATCTTCGGATATATGAATGCAGAGATTTACAGCCCGTCGGTCGTCTCAAAATCATTTTTTTAAGCAGTTGGTGAGTCTCTAAGAGTGGTTCCATTAACTGCACGTGAAGAAGTCTAGTTGATCAAGCTCTGGCTACAGGTGAACGTTCGTTCCCTTCCAGCTAGCCAAATTGTAAGTGCCAAGGAATACAATAAGTATTAATTACTTCATTCAGTATCAAATAACATAAGATTGGTTATCTCCATTAGTACCTACCGTTCTGAACCCTCCTTGTTGCGCGCAATTATTTCATCAAAAAAGTCTGCACTGGAAAGCAGAACTATTCATGAGCTCAAGCAGCGCAAGTCTTGACAGATTTGCTTGTTCTAACCATTTTAAAAGTCTGCCTTTACCTTTCGCTCTCTCTCCCTTGAAAATCTTGGAGCCTCTCCTTTTTTTCAATTCTAAGAAGTACCTCTATCCATGGCATTCTTCCTGCCAGAAGGGTAACACCACTTTCTTCAAGTGAGCTTTAGAGAGAGAAAAATAGGGAAATGTTCCGGATTTGAAAATTGAGAAAGGGAGAGGGAGGGATAGACAGAGAGAGACAGAGGTAAAGAGAGAGACAGAGAAAGAGAAGAGAGAGAGAACATAGAGAAGCAGAGAAAGAGAGGGAACTAGCGAGTTTTCGTTCTTTGGTAGAGTTCCTCCCCCCCCCCCACCCTTCCGAGAGCCGCTCCAGGCAAATGCGATTAGGACGTTCGCTCTCGAAGAGCAGCCAAGTGGCCGCATCCGACGTGGATGTCTGGGGTGGGAGGAGGATAGAGAGACAGAGGGAGAGAGAGAGAGAGGTGAGGGAGAGAGAGAAGGGAGGAGGAGAAGTGAGAGAGTGTGTGTGAAATAGAGGGAGAGAGGGAGAGAGAATGAGGAAGAACATAATAGAAGAAGAGAGAGAAAAGAGAGTCGCAGGGTGGAGATTGAAACGGACGGAATGGGATAGTTGTGCATATGAAGTATGTATGTAGTGTGGGAATGATGAGTACAACAAGCAGATTACCATGCTTACTTACGCATCAAATATTCCAACATGAAGTGGAGAGAGGCAATCGGATTACAGGGATAAGTGTTTAAAACTTGGGAATGCAGAGAGAGAGAGAGTGAGAGAGAAGAGAGAAAAGAAATAGACAGAGAGAGAGGGAAAGATAAAGAGACATGTACAAAAACAATGATAGATAGAGAGAGAAAGAAAGAGACAGTAAAAATATTCACAGTGTGAATTCGCCGCCATTTTTCCCGCTCATGAAATGACGGACGCGAGCATTTTACAACATCTCTAACTTTTCTCTCCCTCTCCCACTCTCTCTCTCTCACTCTCGCTCACTCTCCCTTTCTCTCACTCTTTCTCTCTCCCACATTCTCGGTTTTTCTTTCTTTCACTTTCTTCATCTTTCTTTCTCTCCCTCTCTTCATTTTCCCTTTTTCTCTCCTTATCTTTCACTCGTTCTCAACCCTGTTCCATGGCTCGTTTCCTCAATTTTCTCCCCTCATCATGGCATAATCTGTTCTCGTTCCTTCCATCCCATCCTAGACCACAGCCACTTCCTGGCTCTAGTAAGCAAAGAATGATTATGCGCCATTCTCACAGCAGAATAAGTCTAATTGTAAGCTAGACTCAAAGAGTACGACGGCTCAAACCGTGTTCCATGCAAGTTACGAAAAGAAGTTACATTTATATACATATGTAAATATGTACATGTGTATATGAGCAGGACACATCTCAAGTTATCCATATAGCGTTACAACTGGTAAGAGTAAGACAAACACTAAATTATATAGTAGAACTTTTGTGTCAGGAGGGACTGGTATAAATTATTAATCTAATTGTGAAAAGATTCTATTTTTCTGCTTTCAATTGTTTTCTTTAAGATCCAATTTTTCATTCTTTTTTTTTTACATTTAGGCCCATGACCAATTGTGTGTGCGAACTGGAAACAAAAACACTTGTTCCTGCCTCTTTTTTCTTCTTTTCTTCAGCTGCTTCAACTGCTTTCTCCACCATTCTCTTTGCCTTTTCCTTGACAATCTCAGTCCCTTTCGGAGTCGTAGAATGTGAGTCCATAAGAGGGCCTACTACTTACGCATTTGCGTGTTCATATGTCTGTCCATAGTGCTCTTCTTTCTCTCCGTCGTCCTAACCATAAGCTTCAGAATCACGGGCCTAAGTGCCTCAGGGAGGCCGCTTTTTCTATCCTTCTTTCCCTTTTTTCCTTCCTCCTCCCGGGTGCAGAATGCGAACAAAGTCTTCATGGAATGAATGGAATGCTTGGCAAGAGAAGCAGAACCATGAGGGAGTGGGAGAGAGAGAGTAGATCTTGAGATGATACTGCTCGCATTGTATTCATAGCCATAACTAATAGCAGGAGAGAGAGCGAAAATGGGAGAGAGAGAAAGAAAGAGGGAAAGAGAGAGAGAGAAAATAGAGAGAAAGAAGAGAAAGAGAGATCCAGACAGCGAAAGAATAGCAGCAATAACCGAGCGGAAGAGCTCCATTCTCGCGCAGCACACCATTCTTCTTTGCTTGTTTTGAGGTGCGCACCCAGCGGCTGCCGGGGTTGTTCTGCATGGCTTGAATAGCCGGAGGGGAGCCGGGGGAAAGATGTTCGGTTGGCCGAGAGGGGGCTCCTTCTTGATCTCTCTCTCTCGTTCTTTTGTTCTCTATATCACCTGTCTCTGACTCTCTCCCTCTCTCCATCATTCGCCGCACCAAAAAAATACATTAGCAGACTGATTTATACTCTGTTCCCTACGGAGACATCAGCAAAGGAATCCCAATACCTCGAAGAAAGTCTTCCTGCTGGCTGCTTCAAGAAGTGCATCTCCCTGAGGGGCCATTCATTCTCTCGTCGAGAAGGCATCCCTCTCCATTTATTATCTCTGTCTTTCTTTAGGTTCTCTATTACATTCTCTGCACTTTCTCTCTCTCTCACCTCCATCTTACTCTTTCTATCTCTTCTCTCTCTCTTTCTCTCGTTCTCTATCTCTCACACCCTCTCTCGTTCCCGCTTCTACCACTCCCTTCGGAAGCTCCTGTTTATCTGAACATGACTAGTGGCTGGCAGAAGAATGAATAGGAAGACTCTCGAGCTGCGAAGATGCGCATTTAAAAGGGGACGACTGCGCGTGACAAGGGGAGAGAGAACGACAGAAAGAGGGAGGGAGACAGAGAGAAAGAGAAGGTTAGAGAGAAGAGGTAGACAGAGTGCGAAGAGAAGAAGAGAAAAAGTAACAAGCACTCTTCGAACCCCGATTGCCGTCCGATTCCCCTGGGGCCGGGAATTCTGCGCGAGTTTGGAACAAGTGAGAGTACGACGAGGATGGCAAGTATATGCATGGAGAGATTGCAAGATTTCGGACGGCTGACATGGCATAAGTAGTCACATTTGGGCAAGAGCACTCTGTTCTCATGAGATGCTTTTTTCCCTCTCTCCTTTTTTTCTCTCTCTCTCTCTCTCTCTCTCTGCCCCTCTCTCTCTCTCTCTTTATCTCTCCTTCTCTTGCTCTCTCTCCTTCTCTTGCTCTCTCTCCTTCTCTTGCTCTCTCTCCTTCTCTTGCTCTCTCTCTCTCTCCCTCTCTCTCTCTCTCTTGACAGAATCATGGAAGAAGGAATCACGTTCCTTTCTTTGGCTACTCGGGCCGCGGAGGCGGCTGGCTATCAGATTGCGAGAGCCGAATTTCTACAATCCGCCCCAAAAAAGGAAGTGGAACAGAATGGAGTCCCTTTCGACTACATCAGCCCCCTCTCAATAGCTGCCATTATGCAGCTAACCTAAGCATATATGGCATTGCATGCCAAAAGAATATATTAGAATAGGAATGATCGCGACGTGAGAATGAAGAAAGAAAAGAAAAGAAAAGAAAAGAAAAAAAAAGAAAGGACCACTGACCACGCGGCAATACGATGGCAAGTTGCTAGGAAAAGGAAAAGACCAACTAATGCAATAGATCGTGATAAACAAGCGCGCGACACTACGCAATGGCTTCCCATTTGCAACAAACGGCACTATTGGACAGCAGAAGAAGATTCTGGCTCCAGTCTTTGATTGGAGTCGAGCAGCGGCTGTCTTCTTTGGAAGACCAATAGCAACGATTGCAGCACGGTCATATAATTGCTCGCATGTAGTTAGGATACAGGAGCCAGGAGGATAAGGATGAGGCCGGATTAATGCTCCCTTTTGAGATAAATGAAGGATTCGTTCAAAGGCCTTCCTCTAGCTTCTCAAAAAGATCGCTGCTATTATCTTAGCTCTATTCTTGGAAAAGGCCAATCTAATTTTTTTTGGTCAAATCGCGTTTTTCTCTGATTACTTTGGCAAATGCAAATCATATTAATACTGACCATGAGCATACTGCTAATTGATACCGTATTCAAGATTTTCATATTACCGTAACCAAAGGTACAGTGGGGTGATTTCTCTCACCTGAGGTGAGGCGCATATGCAAATGACGGCCATCCACGCGAACATGATGCCGACGCCGAGGAAGAAGATGTTCTGTGTGTCCTTGTCCATGCCTGAAGCATACTATTGAAGAGACAAATTTGAGTGTTAAATATGGCGCCAAATTCAAATTACCGCTCCATGTCGCCGTTCTCGCCGGCTCGAGCGCCGGCCCCGTGCCGGCGCTCGCCGCCATCCGAGAGGGGACGAGGCGGCGGGAGAGCGCGAGGGCGAAGGTCGGGCGCTAAGCCTGCAAAGGATACTTAGGGCTTAGGGCTTAAAGGAGCCAAAAACTAGAACTTGAATTCGCGCCTTTTTGCCTGACACAACGGCGAGAATAGTCCGGAAAATTCGAATAAATTACGGTAGAGTTTTGTGAGCCCTTAAGGAATAAGGTTAACGCTTATTGTTAGTGCTTAAGGCAGTCGGGTTAATAATGTTGACGACGAACACATGTTGTGATGTGTTTACATGAAAGAGTGCATGCGAGAGAGCCAGTCCAAGACGACCGTCTAAGGCACTCGTCTGGAATGAAGAATGAGGAGCGCGAAGGAACCCAGCAATAAAATGCGGCGCAAGAAGAAGCATGCGGAACTTGAAGAGCAGAGAGACGTCGGCCATCCGCGTGTAGGGGAAATTGCGAAAACATTAGAAGGAGAGAGAGAGAGAGAGAGAGAGAGAGAGGGAGCTGTGAAAGAGGGAGAAAAGGGACAGCGAGAAAGAGAAAGAGAAAGAGAGAGAGAGAGAGAGTAAGAGAACGAAAGATAAATCTATATAACCCGAGACTCTCGTGCGGTTTGAATGAGAGTGTCTTGCTCAAGTTCATCAACTAACTTCCTCACTGCTGAGAAGAGAGGCTGAAAAGTGATCCATTCACGACGCCGATGGCAAATGGCATTACTTTTCATGCCTTCCCGTCTCTGCTCTCTCTCTCTCTCTCTCTCTCGCTCTTCCTCGCTCGCTTGCTTCTTCACTGTCTCTTCGTTCTCTGCCAGACTACCCCTTTTCTTCCTCTCTCCGTCCTTTCTTACATCGTCAAAGTGAAATAATTACGCGGAGCAAGGTGAAGCTGAGTGAGAGCCCGCGACGTGGGAACAGCAACGCGGCAAATTGAAACGGAAGAAGAGACGAGTAAAAGAGTGCCAGAAAATAAGGGGAACGAGAGAGAAGGAGACGGAAAGACAGGCAGAGAGAGAGAGAGAGAGAGAGAGTATTAGATGAGGAGGATCGGTGAGGTACAGAGAAAGAGAGAACGACAGCTGTCAGGTCATTGCCGTCGACTCCTCTCAAATGAAGGAGCCGTAGATATAGTGGGAGACCAAGAGAAATAAAGAGAAGGACTAAGAGAGATAGAGGTGGAGAAAGAGAAAGACAGAGAGAGAAAGAGAGAGAGAGAGAGAGAGAGAGAGAGAGGGAGAGAGAGAGGGAGTGATAGAGGAGTAGAGAGAAGAGCATCCCGAGGCAAAGTGCGTCATCGGTTCCCTTATCCCTCTTCTTTTCACCCGATTCACACTCGGTTTGCCGGTTCCATCATACATCACTTGACTTCTGAACGAACAGAGGTAGAAGGGGGCGAGGGGAAGACAGGAGAGAGACAAAGAAGAGAGAGAGATAGAGAGAGGAGTAGTGACAGAGAGAAAGAGGGAGGGAACTAGGAAGACAGAGAAACATAGAGAGAAAGAATGAGTGCAAAAGGAAGACCACCAGCTGACATGGAGACAAGGCAGCAGGTGCCAGGTGGCAATTACGCCTGTTGCTCATTTGGTTGGCCTCGGTATGCCGGAGAGGTGATAAATAAAGTTGTCAAAATTGACACTAATATAGAAGCGGGAGAAAAAAAGGAAGGAGGCAAAAATGCAGCTATGCAATTGAAGTTATATGCAAATAAATCTAGACATTAATAGAAAATAGTTAACACGAAAATAATTTGTAATTAACAATATAAAACTATGGATGCGCGATATAAAGCTGCCAGAAACTTTTTGGTGTGGCCAAGCCAATCTTGTTGAGTGAGATTCCTTGAACTATCGTAAAGAAATACGGCAGTGGACGGAATGGAAGAAAGGGGAATAAAGAAGTGCACCAAACACTTTCATCTTCGGCAGACTCGTGGGAGGTACATAGTGGGAAGAACAAAGAAGAAGAAGACTGACGAGAACTCGTGCCTCGTGTGGCTAAAAGTAGCCGCTCCCTGGAATGGCCCGCCAATATTGGCTGCTAATTAGAGCAAGGCGTTGCACTGCGAATTGCAACACGGCTATTTAAAGTGCCTGGAGCGGGATGAGAGAGAGAGAAAGAGAGACAAAGGGAGAGAGAGAGAAGGCATACTTTTTTTTACAGGGGTGGACTATGGCAAATTAGCATAAGCCGAGAAGCGCCCCCGACTTGGAGCGAGTGCGGCAACATTTGTGTTGGTGGAAGAGGGCGGGAACGGCCGGAGGGCTGCCCCTGCACGGACTGAGGGTAGCGGTGGGAATGCAAAGAGGGAAAGAGAAGAGGAGAGGGAGAGAGTGAGCAAGAGAGAGAGATGATGATGAGAGAGAAAGAGAAAGAAAGAGAATGTGGACAATGTAGGAAGAGATGAGAGGGAGCGCGAGCAATTGGGAGACGTAGAGAAGGCTTCTGCTGTCTCTCGCAGTATCCGGGGCTTCGTCTCGGGAGTGAAAAAGAACGAAGAACTTAGAGGGGAAGAGTGCATGAGAAGAAAGAAAGAGAGGATGAATGAGAGAGAGAGAGAAAAAAGAAAGAGAGAGTAGAGAGAGAGAGTAGAGAGAGAGAGAGCGAGAAAGAGAGAGAGAGTAGAGAGAACGAGAGAGAGTAAGAGAGAAGAGGAAGAGCATATAGAATGTAAAGAGAGCTTGTCGGAGAAGAGCAGACGTTTATAGTAGAGCATGAAGAGTACGCAGTAAGTAATGGAGAAGCGAAAAGAGAAGCTGACCTTTAGCAAAAAGAAAAGATAAAAAGGGAGCGAAAATCGCTTCGTCTGCAACGGATGCGTGTGAATAACGGGAGAAAAGAATACAAAATATAAGTAACTAAATTATGTACATAACTCGTATACTCTTCTTCAATGCTCTTCATGTCTCGTTCCGCTCATGCATATTTCCCTGACTAGCACCCAATTCGCACCAAACGCACAAAGTCATCACACCCAAATATTTTCAACTTCTCTTGAGTGCACGCCTTTGTTATTGACAAGAACTTGTTTAATTCTCACCCTACCACTATGGCCCACCAAAGAGAGAGATGCGCTTATATTCTAGAATGGAGGAAGATTTATGTTTGCCATTTTCCTCTTTTTTATGGCATTCTTCTGTCTTCGTTTTCTGCGCCATTTGCCATTACCATTATCCCCTGCCTTTTCCCTTTTTCCATTTTCTACGCGCACCACACTTATCGCGCTTCGCCAAGCACGTGGAGGGATGTAAAGAAAGAAGTCAACTACTCTCTTCTTGTTTCGTTCCAGAGATCACCGAGCACAAGGGTCAAACGAAGACGAAGGACCTGGCTGAAAATAGAGAGAGGGAGGCAGAGATAGAGAGCGAGACAAAGGAGGATAGAAAGAAGGAAAGAAATAGAGCGAGAGAGAGAGAAGACAGACTATCAGAGAAAAAAAAGACGGAAATGGACTGGACGGCCGTCTGCATCGCTGTGCGTGCAGAGGAGCATCACGAGCCGGTTGAAAAGTGTAAGTCCAAGGGGAGGGAGGAGGCGGGAGCTGGGAGGAATGTTGGCAAAGTGCCAAGAAGAAAAGCAATGCAAATTTTTAAATAAGCTAGTTTACTTTTCACATTCCAATAGAGTAACAAAATTTTTATAGTAATTTCGAAACAGAAATGCCAGCGATATTTTACAAAATGAAGCAAAACTCAGAAGAAAAATGGCCGAATATGACAGGTAAAAAATAGCTTACAAATACATAGATCCGTTTGGCCCAGAATTCTTTCACCGACATGACTTACAGACATGACTTGGCTGCAGCGATGCGGCCTCTTCCCTGCCACGGCGCATCTCCTCGTGGTCGACGACGCCGCGGCCGACGTCGGTTCCGCTGGGTCGGCACTCAATGCACTTCTGGTTACGGTAGGTCAAAGGGTAGAGCTAGAGAGCATCTCACTGATTCAATTGGTGTTCGGCATTTTCAAGCATAGCAACAGAATCCAGTGACAGCGCCACCTACGGAGACGGTAACAATGGTATTTGGGGGGGGGTGGGTTAGAAATAACAACTAGAAAAGAACTTGTCTGCTGACAATAAGCAATCGTTCTTTAACCGTGTTTCACTTTGAGATGGAGCACCTCTGCGCCCAACGCGGCCTTTCCGTTCTCAGCGAGGATGTGCTACGTGATTCGGCCGTACTCATCATTCAGATTGTTAATTATAATTATTTATTATTATCTTATTACTCAAAATAAATAATAGTTATAATCTTAAGTGTACTCCCTACAAAGGGAACGATTACAAGAATTCCTCTCTCTCACCAAAGAGGCCTCCCACAATACAAGCGCCAGATATCTTACGGTGAGATGCTATAGCCAGCAACCTCCTTGCTGTACTATCTCTCGCGAGTCCTCCAGAACTCTTTTATCTCTCTCGCCAAGCTCTCCCCTCGCGCTCTCACTGGCCGTACTCCTTTTTCAATCATTCCTTATGCTCACTCCTCCCTCCATACACTCCCGGAACCTGTAAAGAGGAGGACAGAGGGAATGACGACCAGCCGCAGAGATCCGAGAAGCTTGTAATGAGTCGATGCGATAGAAAAGGACACGTAGAACAGTAACACACTTTTTTAGGGTAGAAGGGGGTTATATACATAGGGAAGGAAGATGTAGTACTTTGCGGACTTTGGGATGCACAATAGTGCAGATTATATTATTCCAAATTTCCCTTGTATCACAATTCACTTATTCTACTTATATACGCATAACTCCTCAACAATAATGTTCTGAAGCCAGCTGATATTTCCTGACAGGGTTCGCCACTCGGTGCCGCCTTGAGCTTCCCAGGCGAGTCTTCCTTGATCTCTTCCTCGCCGTCGCTCCCTTGCATTCTGCCACACTCTCCACTGGTCGACATTGTAAGAAGTGTCAGCGAGATTGCCAAAGGTTAGCGAGTAAAGTATGGCTTACCACTTATGGATTTTAATTCGCATTTGGTGCACTGATAGTATTAGGGATAGAGGGCGATCCAAGTACAGACAAATCCTTGCGGAGCTGAAAGTTCGGACAATTCGAACTTAATATCCATTACCAGTAACGAATATTTTTCAGTGTGCCGAGAACTTACATATGTATATAAGTAATAGTATAAAAACCTCCTTCCAGCCGCATTGACCGAATGCTGCGGCGGTGTCTGGGTCGCTGGTACGGATGGCCAGTGGCGAGGCGAGCTGAACAGCGGCCAGTTCTCGTCGCCTCTCGACCCCGCCGCAATCACAGTCTTCACTGCGGTCGTCGACAATGAACTCGCCACCAACCATGGCACATACGATATTGATGAGAAGGCAAGTGTAGCTACATGTTATACATAAAATATGATTTACTTAGAAATTGTGAGCACAAAAGAAATTTTTAATGTTAGGGATTCGTGCGAAGCATTAGCTACAATTCCGCGGTCACTCACTCGAATCATCTCGTCATTGGTCAGCAGTTGTAGAAAAAAGAAAATGTTTTTCATTTTTAAATATTTTTAATAAATAAAATAAACTCATCATCAGGTCTTCTGTTCCTTCCGCCCTCTTTCGCTGGAAGTTTTCTATCGCTCCATGCCGTCCAGCCCCTTCTACGCTGCACCTACCACGGCGAGGACAGCGGCTCGATCGGGCTAAAGGTAAGGTCAAGCATAATTTTTAAACGTGCTATTTCGGCGGGAAAGTTATTTTTTCGAGCTGTCGATGTTCTTCGACGTCGTCGCTGCGACGTGCACCGCGGACCGCCGCGAATTCTTGGACGCCGGACTCGCGCCACCGACGAAGACGGAGAGGCACGAGGAGCTGAGGAGGGCCGCGCGCGCCGCCATTCATCAACGATTCGAACGAGTTCGCACGAAAGCGGGTTCGGCCTCCATTTGGCATCATTGATGAAGAATATATTTTTTTGATTAAAAAAAAAACTAATTAATCATGTCAGTTACGCTTCGAATCGATGGATACAAATACTCATCCGGTGGTGAAAGTTGCACATCGCTGCCTGGAATCCGCATTTCGGATCACTTCGAAGGAATGATGTTCGTTAGATTTGCATTTACAGTCAATGCTACTTTCGAAGATTCCCTTAGGTCAAAGCGTACAACTGAGCTCAATTCCAATGACCAGTGAGTGGTGGAACAACAAAACGTTCTGAGGAATTGCCTCCCTCAACCCCCGAAATTACGGCAAATAGGATATGCGATGAATGATAAAATTCAGAAACGTCTTCATGGATTGCCTGCTTCGCCGGCTGGCGCTCGCGCTTTCTCTTGCTTCGAATGGCGAGCCCCTCCTGCCGATTCTTCGCTGCCTCCTTGCGGTGCGGAGGGAAGCAACACTCGAGCAATGCATCGATTGCTGCAGACGGGGTTATAATTTACGAGGAATCTCAGAGGAGAGTTGGACATGTATTTATTACAAATATTTACACACCTATCTCTAATCAATAAAAGCAATTAGCTGATAATTCTTATTTGCCTAGCCGCAAAGGGCCACAACGGCTCAATGTTGACGGCCGCGCGCGCTCTCTCCACGGTCGGCGAGGCGCTGTGGCTGGCGTCCGAAAGGCGCGGCGGCCTTCGCTGTGGCCCAGCAGCCAATCAGAGTTTCCGCCGCGCCATGCGTCTTCTTGAGGTGCAATTTATTTATGTTTCATTTCGGCTTCAATTCATCAATAATGTTTCAAGAAAACATTCACCATGCACGTATACTCTTTATAAACTAAAATCTTATCATTCATGTCAGAAAACGTCAACAGAAGAGGAAGGAATGGATGCTTTGTTCGATGAACTTCGCAACAACTGGCTCGCAACTCCGCAGCGAATGGTCCGAGCGGGTGAGCAAGTAAAAGAAGAAATCTTATTTTTGGAGTTCTTTTTCGTTGATTGTTTTATTTTTAAGAACGCCACTTCGAAGCGGCGGCGCAGATCTTCATTCGTCGCCGCGTCGTCGATGTCTGTCGTCGACTGCTGCCCACGCGTGACCGCGACGCAACCGCAACGCGTGCCAAGCGGCAACGCGTTCGTGCGCGCGTCGCGTCGCGTGTTGACTTGTTCGGTGGCTGGCTCGACACGCCGCCGATCACATTCGACGTTGCGAAGGCGGCCGTGCTCAACATGGCGATCATGGTCAACGGGCAGGTGAAGAGATTGGGGATGGAGATATGATAGAAGGTTTTTTTAAATCGAACCAGAAAGTAAAAGGAGCTATGCTAGGGACGTAAAGCAACAATATTAATAATAACAATTAATAATAGTATTATTATTCTTATTATAGCGATTACAGTATCCGATCGAGTGCGTCATTGACGTCCTCAGTGAAGATGTCCTCGTGATCGAGCTGGAAGAGCAGCATCAGCAGCTGAGACTGGACGGTCATGACATCTGGGAGCGCCACGATAAGCCGAGCATGCCGGGTGCCAGCTGCTTATCACATTTCAGCATTTATCGTATTTATAACTGCTAATCTAATTACAGCAAATTGTACATGCAAAATGCGCAAGAAATCAAAGACATCAATCGGATTATGTGACATTCCTAAAAAAAATATGCGTTTCAATGTACATACATATACATTCTATGATTTCTTTTTATAGCGTTTTATATAGAAAGTCGATTTCTAGGCTCGCTAGCATGCGCATGCATGGTAGGCGCTGGAGTTCTTCTCGATGAATCCGCACTATTGCCATGCGGCTTGCATCTCCGCTGCCATTCCATCTTTCCGCAGGGTTCTGGTAGGTTTTTTTCCGATTCATTTGACAGTCATTCATAATGAAAGAGTAAGAAAGCGTAAGCCGAGCAGGTTTTTTTAAAGCTTTTCTCTCTTTCCTAGAATTCAACGTATGAGAAAACCATTTTTAAGCTAAGCCTCTTCAATTAGCGATCGGACATTAATCATAGATTAGACATCAGAGACCGAGAGATGATAAAATTGAAGGTCTCGGCTCGAGCAGCATTCTGGCCGCCGCAATCATCGCAGCCATCTGGACACTCTTCGACGTCCCGCACACTCGGCAGCAGATTGTCCATGCGGTCAGCATGACACATGGAAATGGAGCCAGTCAGAAGAACATCGAGACTCAAAAGGAGAAAAAGGAGACAAAAAATGAGTAGAAAATATACATATCAATGTATACCCTTTCTTCTTCTCCTATAGGTGCTGTACGTCGAGCAACTCCTAACCACTGGCGGCGGCTGGCAGGATCAGGTATTTACATACATACTAGAATAAACCTTAACATGTCTTTAGAACAAAATTTACTGTAAAAAAAAAGTTCAAATTGGATATGTTTGTATAACAAGGTTGAAATTGAAGCTATACGTATGTGTGTACATGCATATTTTATAATTGTTGTACAACTCCAAGGTTGGCGGCATCTATCCCGGAATCAAACTCGGCCGTTTCGACAACGTGACTCAGCGAGTAGAGGCATGTTATATTGTGTTTTTATAACAGTTTAATGCGACTTTAACTTTACTTTCCACAAAATGTTTAAAAGTCGCAATCCTTTTCCCTCAAATAGGTAGATGAGATTGCCGCGAGCGATGAGATGAAGGCCGCCATCTCGCGTCGTCTCGTCCTCGTCTTCACTGGCCAGCCTCGTCTCGCCAAGAATTTGCTTCAGGTCTACCGACAGCTTAGAATGAGCAAAATTGAAATAGATTACGGTTGAGTTTCTTCTTGCTCCTTTAAAATGACATCATATCATATCTCACCATGCACAGGAAGTGGTGCGAGATTGGCTGGCGCGAGAGGGCGAGAAGAGTCGAGTCATCCATGCGATGAGCGACCGAGTCGAAGAGGCTGCCAAAACAATTGGGCAAGGTAAAGTTTTTGATTTTTTTTTAAATAATAAGTTATCGATTAATTTACTTTTGTTCATAAAAAAATATTTTTGATGAAGGAGTGTGGCCGAGCGAAGATGTCGCCTTCTACTACGCCGTGAAGAAGACGCTCGCAACGGGCTGCGAGCCGGACGAAGTCACGCGCATCATTCAGGCAGCAGAGTTCTTTTCATTTATACTCTAGGTTTTGTACGAAATAAGATGCTTGTAGAAAGATGTGAAACAGTGTAGATATTAGTAAAACCATCTACATACAGAATATATGTAAAATAATATTGACTTTTGTTTTTGATAGAAAAGGGAGGAAAAGTGATCTCAGACGCTGTCGCCAGCGGCTGAAGTGTGCTGGCTGGCGGGCGCGGGCGGTGGTGGATATCTCTGCGTCTGGCTGCGGGCGGACGCGACCTCCGAGCATGCTCAGAAGCTTCTTCGCGATTCTGGGGTGCGCATCAATTTTTCTTTCCGACAAATGCATAAATTATCGACTAGTTTTGACTTATCGAGGAAAAAAAAAAGCAGAAACAAGAATCATCTTCGTACCATATCGAAAATCCACTCTATAGTTCGACCACCTCCGGGTCGACCGAGTCGCAATAGCAACTGAAGCATTGCTTGTCGACTAAGCGCCTGTGCATTTCAACAATTCAGCCTATTCTATTCACTTATTTCACTGTTTGCTTTACTGTGATAATTTCGGGAGCGTGCATACATTATTTTTTTATTGAAGTGCTTTATATTCACATATCTTGTTTGTAGAGGCAGTTAAAAAGTTTTAATAACATTCCCATTGAACATTTCTCATATGTATCATATTCTTGAATATAAAAAATTCTTATCTTTATATATTTAGAAAAGAATGGACTCATAATAAAAATTCGACTATTTTGTCTTGAAGTGAACAACTGAAATATTTTTTGCACTTAATTTATACTAACTTGAATGCCTACATATTTACATTCATCATTCGTTCATCGATGTATTGTTTCTATGTGTACAAGGGAGAATTAAAGCTATTAAGACAAGAGGAAACGGTATTAATTTAATGCAGATGTATGAAAAATAGACAAGCGCAGAATGAGAGTACTCAAGTTTGGTGAGGACTACTCATGCAGGGTTTGAATTACAATGGACAAAGTCAGAACAAGGATGAACATTACTAGGATATGACTAGAATCACATGCACGATTCAGCTGCCAAGAGGTGTGCAAAGCCCGTTGGAATCGTTTGAATTGCACCGGATTATGTATATTTTTAAATCTCAATTTTATGGAGCTAATCGTGAATTCGCGCCATTATATTTGATTAAAGCGAGTGAGAATGTGATTTATCGAAACGCGACTATAAATATCGGGAGTATTCAACTAGATTACGGTTGAGTTCAGTTCTACTTTAAGGCTAGATCCTCAAGGCGCACACGACAATCAAGATTAGCAAAGCGGACGACGTCTTCTGGGCAAAAGAGGAAGTTGTCGTCTCCACTGACATCCGAAGCGGCAACGGCGTCGCAAGCACATTTAGCCGGCTGCCGTCACTGTAAGTGGCATTCTAAGATGTTATATTAACCTTACAATGTAATTGCAGCCCACTTACAACATCCGTATGCTATTAATTAACAACTGAAGAAATAATTTGAAACACTGACAAAAATGACTTTTAGCGTTACTGAATTCTTGTGATTCTTTAATCTTTTTTCCAATGTTCATTATTTTCTCTACAAGGACCTATTTCGTACTTGAGCAGAAGTCATCTGGTAGTTTGTAAAACTTCCACACGCACCTATAGTTGACAGCGTCTTTAGAGATGTCAACGTCGGCGATGAAGTTGGTGATCATCTGGGCAGAGGGACCGGCGCGATCCATCGGCACAAAGTGGCCAGCGCCCTGAGATAATCAATTATTTATTTCTATACATAATCATCATTTATCTCAAATATATATATATATATTATTTTTTCAATTCAAAATATGCGCTGAAGTTGAATGGACACAGACTCTTTTACCTTAACAGTGAGCACATCGAGAGAGATGCCATCGCCTTGGTAGTGCTGCACGTAGCCAGCGATCTGATCACGGAAGTGCCACTCTTTACGGCCAGTGTCCTGTTCACAGTCATTCAGATTAATTGGGAATTAAAGAGTATAATTGGTAGTTTCTAAAATAATTTATTTTACCTTCAGCGAATACTATGTGGCAACACTGGCAGAAGTGTGACGCGACCGGAGAAAAAAAAACGCATGTTATGAAATAAAATAAAGGGGCAGAGATATCTTTGGAAATAAGACCAAGGTACCAGAGCAACAACCTTAAGATGGTTTCCCTCGGCGACCGCTCGCATGAACCACGCATCTCCCAGATAATTGCACACGGTGTCCACGTCTCCGTTGTAGATCAACATGCGAAAGTTGGGAATCTAAAAAGAGCTCAAACATGATATTGGGAAGTTTCACGGGGCATTCTAGAAACATCGAAATACTTTCATAAATCTCGTCACTTTCCACAAACCGTCTTTGAATTCGCGATAACTTTGTCGAAGAAAGTGCGGGTCGAGAGATGCTGCCCGGTGTAGTTTGTGTACACCAAGTCGCTGAAGGCAAACAGGATAGTAAATATGACGAATTGGCCTGTGCCTCCCATATTGATAGGTACATGCATACAATGTTTAAAGCCCGGGTGACTAATGTCGCAATAAAGATGCGCTAAGGCACTGCTTATGGTTAGTCTGAATGAAAGAAAGGAAGCTCTTATTCAGATATGACGTCGTCGCAGCGTCCGCCCAGCAAAAACTGTTCTACCAACGGCGAAACCGACATTGAGAAGTACGACTTTATGAAATATCTCACGAGCGATAACAATGTCGATTTCGACTTGGAATGTCAAAAGAATAAGAACGCACGTGCACGGCTTCCATTTGTTGCCTCTCGCCATCCACTCCTTGCTGACGTGGAGTGCCTCGAGCACTTCGCTCTTATTCAGATATGACGTCGTCGCATCGTCCGCCCAGCACGGGAAGCCCGCGAGAGTGTCCGTGGAATCGCGCCAGAAACTGTCCTTAAAATAGAACACTTTTTTGCACTTCAAATGGCTATTTACAGAAATATTTTGCTGTAAATATTGTAGATAATTCTTCGTCTTTTAAATATCTCTTAGACCATATCCAAAAACCAACAGCCGGATTCTCATCTTCCGCCGCTGCATCACGACGTTGCCGAGAGTGACCGCGACGCGACACGCGACGCATGGCGCGCCGCCCGCCAGCTGTCGCGCTGAGCGTGCCACTCGTGCCCACGTAGCAGTCTTGGTAGTAGCTGTAGGCGTGCGTTCTGGAAGGAAGAAGACCGCGGTCATCAACGATGACTACGGAAAAATTGAACCAAAAATAAGTCGAAAAAAGAAAGAAAAATAGCATTCTAACGTGTCCTCGACGCTGTACATGCGATAGAGCTGAAAATATTGGACTTTGCGCTTTGGAAACACACCAAATTACTTAATCGTTTTGGTTTTGTCAGGACATACTACATAATTCTAGCAGCTGTTAAATTTTCTAGGTTATCATGAATGATTTGCTAACAATGTCACCGCAGGTCGAATTGTCCGAGTCGAAGTCGACATTGTTATCGCTCGTGAGATATTTCATAAAGTCGTACTTCTCAATGTCGGTTTCGCCGTTGGTAGAACAGTTTTTCTTCACATAATCCCACTCTCTAAATTCAACAGATATAAATGAAATATCTATAATCTTTTCTATCCAATATTTCTGTACTTCTTCTAACAATAAGTTTCTGTTTCTATATATTCCTCCTTTGCTCAAGCTCAGGTCATTCTTCCTTGCTAACTGGGTCGAGAGACGGCCGTGAAAGTAGCTCCAAAGAACTTGCGAATTCAGCAGGCTCTTCACATCCATGAAACCGTTGCCAATCGCGAATCCCTGAAATAATACGTAATTCGTACACGTGGTGTCGAGCCAGATGAAGAATAAAAAAAAAGTCCGTAAACTTTAAAAATATTTTTTCGCCATTAAACAAAAAATTTCATGCTTAAATTGTAGGTTTTAAATGTTTACATCTGTCTATTTACTACCGCGCCTTCATTCTCAAGAAAGTTCGGTCAGGGGTCCCGGAACTCAAAAAAAAATTGTTCTGAGGTGTGCGGGAACTTTCCCGGACTTTTTATGAGAGCCAATCTGAGAGACTCGACGACGGGCGTGCAGGGAATAAAATTATTTTTTGATTTTAATTTTATTTGAAGGGTTACTGTAGCACCCTATTGGGATTCCAAAAACATTTTTTTCAAAAATTTATTTTTGTTTTTAAGCACAGTATACCTCGAAATGTCGAAATCAGTTAAATAGCCATAACTTTTTGTTAACTTAACGAAATTGACTTTTGAAAAGTTTATTACGTTCAGCAATCACAGGGGCATAAAAAAGTCATACAAATGTTTTTGAAAAAAATTCATTTAAGGGGTCATATTGACACCCTAATGTATCGGAGGTGCGGTTTGGGCACGAAAACGTTTCGAGCGCGCGAATACGACACCACCACGTGAAAGAGGAGCATTTAAAACCCCTAGTACAACGGTTGACTAAAGGATTGTAGGGCGTATTGGTATCCTAATTTCCGCCTGAACATTCACATTTGCTCAAACTCGTGAGCAGGAAAATTGGCATAAATCGCTTCAAACTCAACAATGGGCAACATTAGAGTGATCATTTGATTTGTCTTCTTAAAACTAACAAAACAGTTCCAAAATAGGCATGAATTTGCTTTTAATTTCACTTGTTCAACACTTTTTTGAAAAAACCCTTTTTTCTGTGTCTTGAAATCGGCACCTTTTCGCCTGTTTCTGATATTTGTTGAGAAGAGCGCGCCATA
This sequence comes from Allodiplogaster sudhausi, assembly GCA_945643635.1. Lineage (NCBI taxonomy): Eukaryota > Metazoa > Nematoda > Chromadorea > Rhabditida > Diplogasteridae > Allodiplogaster > Allodiplogaster sudhausi. The sequence goes on from CALZFC010000005.1 coordinate 10,144,619, forward strand.
GTTTTACCTTTGTAAGAAAGAGCATTTAATTTTACGTAGTGTATATAGGTTTTCAACTGAATTGGACCACGTAATAGATGCGATTTTGCTTCCAGAAACTCCTAACTCCGCAAATTATCAAAATTTTAAATCGCCGAATCATTCCCGAGCAGGTAGTTCTTGACCTAGAAACAAGATGGGATTGTTCACCAGTCGATTTCATGCAGATATGCTATATTTGTGCAACATTACAAAAAAATAATTGGTAAGTTGTTTTTTCGTATCTCAAATAATTCCCCAATAACTACGGAAATGTAACTTTATGACTCATTTTCAAAGCAATTTCTGGAATTTATCTTTCACCACATGAAAGAACGGGTTTTTTGAACCTGTTCAATTGCCCATCACTTCAATATAGCTACAATCTTTTCGATAATCTATAATTAGAGACAGAAATCCGATGACTCTTTTCGAAAAAAAAAAAATTTTTTTTTCTTCAAATCGTTACTTTGCTGTATGTTATAGGTTGGGAGAGAAGAAAGACAATTTTATTCTTTATAATAATACTTTTTGCTTCATCATTTTCAATATACAGCTCAGAAAAACAGGAAGACATGGAACGATGAATTATTTTGAGTCAGAAATTCACGATGAATTATTCTGAGCTGTATATTGAAAATGATGAAGCAAAAAGTATTATTATAAAGAATAAAATTGTCTTTCTTCTCTCCCAACCTATAACATACAGCAAAGTAACGATTCGAAGAAAAAAAAAATCTTTTTTTTCGAAAAGAGTCATCGGATTTCTGTCTCTAATTATAGATTATCGAAAAGATTGTAGCTATATTGAAGTGATGGGCAATTGAACAGGTTCAAAAAACCCGTTCTTTCATGTGGTGAAAGATAAATTCCAGAAATTCCTTTGAAAATGAGTCATAAAGTTACATTTCCGTAGTTATTGGGGAATTATTTGAGATACGAAAAAACAACTTACCAATTACTTTTTTGTAATGTTGCACAAATATAGCATATCTGCATGAAATCGACTGGTGAACAATCCCATCTTGTTTCTAGGTCAAGAACTACCTGCTCGGGAATGATTCGGCGATTTAAAATTTTGATAATTTGCGGAGTTAGGAGTTTCTGGAAGCAAAATCGCATCTATTACGTCGTCCAATTCAGTTGAAAACCTATATACACTACGTAAAATTAAATGCTCTTTCTTACAAAGGTAAAACTATGGCGCGCTCTTCTCAACAAATATCAGAAACAGGCGAAAAGGTGCCGATTTCAAGACACAGAAAAAAGGGTTTTTTCAAAAGTGTTGAAAAAGTGAAATTAAAAGCAAATTCATGCCTATTTTGGAACTGTTTTGTTAGTTTTAAGAAGACAAATCAAATGATCACTCTAATGTTGCCCATTGTTGAGTTTGAAGCGATTTATGCCAATTTTCCTGCTCACGAGTTTGAGCAAATGTGAATGTTCAGGCGGAAATTAGGATACCAATACGCCCTACAATCCTTTAGTCAACCATTGTACTAGGGGTTTTAAATGCTCCTCTTTCACGTGGTGGTGTCGTATTCGCGCGCTCGAAACGTTTTCGTGCCCAAACCGCACCTCCGATACATTTGGGTGTCAATATGACCCCTTAAATGAATTTTTTTCAAAAACATTTGTATGACTTTTTTATGCCCCTGTGATTGCTGAACGTAATAAACTTTTCAAAAGTCAATTTCGTTAAGTTAACAAAAAGTTATGGCTATTTAACTGATTTCGACATTTCGAGGTATACTGTGCTTAAAAACAAAAATAGATTTTTGAAAAAAATGTTTTTGGAATCCCCATAGGGTGCTACAGTAACCCTTCAAATAAAATTAAAATCAAAAAAATAATTTTATTCCCTGCACTACCGTAATAGGCCCGTGGTCGAATCTCTCAGACAGGCTCTCTTATATGCTATAGCATGGAACCTCGGAGGTTTTCTTGACCGCTCCGGGAAATGTACCGGACCAATTTTGCTCAAATGTACCCAGCGATCCGGGATCCCGCATCTTTGAAACGGTGAGAAATAGCGTGTAAAAGTGGAGGCGCAGGCGAACCTACTCGAGATATGGTTTGTCTGGCCTCTCTCATTTCGTGGTTATCTTTAGTTTTCACTCGCAGTCAAAGCAATTTCCGGGAAATAACGCTCACCGACACCCGAACCTATGTCGCGTTTAGGTCCGGGAGATTTTTTTTCTAGGCATCTTTCTTTCTTTCTTTCTTTGTTTCTTAGTTTGTTCCCTACTTACTTTCTTTCTTTCCTTCTTACTTTGTTTCTTACTCTCTTTCTTTCTTTTTTCCAACTATGTATCTTTCTTACTTTATTTCATACTTATTTTCTTTCCTTCTTTCTTACTTTATGTCTTACTTTCTAACTTACCTATTCTTACTTACTTTCTGTCTTTCTTTCTTCTTTTCTTTCCTTATTTCATACTTTACCTCCTACTTTCATCCTTGCTTTCTTTCTTTCAAACTTTCTTTCTTACGTCTTTCCAGAAACCTATGAATCCAACGAAGAAGTTGCATTCTCAGGAACTATATATTTTCTCATTTATTTTTTTTTTGGAGAATTCATCCGGTTCTCCGTCAAATGATTATTAATACAGCTGGAGAAAAAAAGTAATAAAATATACGAATAAACATCTTCATGTATGTAAAAGGAATGTAATTTTAGTGCGCATGACACACTGTTTTTTTCCGGAACTTTTACCATAGAATGAAGGCGTGGCTGATAATTACACGCTTTGAAATTTTGTAAATTGCAAGAGTGTCAACCTGGAAGTTCTTATTGGGGAACTCGCCCGTCTTGATGCCCTCGAAGAGGACATTGGCCAGCATTGGAATGTAGATGCCAGCGTACGACTCGCCAGAGATGAAGAATGTGCGATTCGCGTACCGTGGCTGGACACTGCAAGAAATTCATTTTCAAATTTTGTTAGATCCTGGAGCGAAAACATGGGTTACAGTAGCCTACTTTCGGAAGAAGTCCGCGAGAGCTGCGTAGTTCTGTGCGGCGCTGAGATCGTCGGTGAAGTTGCCGAAGTCTGCGTTGCTTGCATCGTAAGAGAAGCCGGTACCGATGGGCGATTCGAGGGCCAACACATTTGCGCGCTGAGAAAGGGCAAATTATGGTTTTCTCTCTCCACTCTCTCTATCGTGTTCTTTCTCCACCCTCTTTTTCTCTCTGTCTCACTCTCTCTAACGACTCTCTCTCTCTCTCATGGTCAGTTATCCCTTATAAAGCCAATCTTCTCCCGCTCAGTCTTTGCTAATGGTAAGAGTTGAACGTGCAGCAAAGCCAGAACTCGAACCTGATTCCACGAGAAGACGTTCTCGAAGAGATGGCCGCCGTCCTTGGTGACGTAGAAGGCGCCGAGTTCCTCGAGAATGCCAGAGATGGACGAGCAGCCGGGCCCGCCACTGAACCACACGAGGAGAGGGTCCGAGTCTGGCATCTTGCTTCGCGACTCTGTCAGCCTGCATTAAGAGGCATTTATTTACACCTGGAAAAACCAAAACCCAATTTGAATTCGCGCCATTTTGCCTGAAACAAGGGCGAGAGAACATGTTATTTAGAGAGACGCACAATAGTCAGGAAAATTCAAATAGACTACGGTTGAGTTTTGAGCTCGTTAAAGTACATTCATTGACTAAATGAGAAGAAAGCAAGATTCCTTTTTCATATCATTTGCGTGTGATTCATGCGAGAACTTACACATTCACTTGTAAGAAAAGTTGCCCAATGCATTTGGCATACACTGTGTTAAAAATATAATGAAATACCGTATTTTCTCTATTAGTGCCCCCGGGGGCACTATTTTGCAAACCCCTTGCGAGAGGGGGGCACTATTAGAGGGGGGGGGGGGGTTCTATTAGAGGGAGGGGTACTATTTTTCAATGTGATTGACTAAAAGTTTGATAACACCACTTTATTCTCAAAAACGAAGAATTATAGCACTTCTTCAACGGAATCATCACTGGAATATCAGTTTTACCTTAGATTCAGAATGAATTTGCAATCAGTACATCGGTAAGAGCATCCCATACCTAAGCATGGATTCCAGAAACTTCTCTATTAGACAATTATTGGGTTGGGCACTATTGGAGGGGGGGGGGTTCTATTAGATGGAGGGGTACTATTTTTCAATACCCTTGCGAGAGGGGGCACTATTAGAGGGGGGGGTTCTAATAGAGGGAGGGGCACTAATAGAGAAAATACGGTATAAGTAAAGTGAAACAAGAGTATTACCAATAGTACATGCGCCACGTTTCTTCTTTGTTCGCGCTGACATAGCCGGCGTAAGAGCGGAAGTCGTGCTGGAAGAGAACGCCAGGCAACTCGGGCACGAGGTCGGCATCGCCAGCCGAGTCGGCAGTCGATGACAAGAGAAGCAGAACGGGCACTATCAGGACTAGGCTCATCTGAATATATTATATGTACATATAAGCACAAATATTTATATATACCGTATTTTTCTCTATAAGTGCCCCTCCCTCTATTAGAACCCCCCCCCCCTCTAAGCGTCCCCCCTTGGAAGGGTCATTGAAGAATAGTACCCCTCCCTCTAATAGAACCCCCCCCCCCTCCAATAGTGCCCCCTATGGCGTCCCGACACTTCGTCAAAAGACACTTCGTCAATTGACGTTTCGTCAAAATTTTTGGTTACATTTCGTCAATAGGCATTTCGTCAAAAAAAAAAATTATCTTGGCGACTTTTCGTCAAACAGACATTTCGTCAAACGACTTTCCGTCACAATATTTTTCTAATGTAGACATTTCGTCAATTTATTACCATTTTTATTCTCGCATCAAGCTCATCAATAATTAATGTAGTATACTGTTGTATGTGTATTTTTCTCCACTGAATGCTTATTTGTGGTTGCATTTGTCTCTGTTCAATTTGACGGAATAATTAAAGGAATAATTGAGTTAGGTATGCATTGTATGTACAACAGTTGAACGATTGCAGAGAAGCGATCATGAACTCGGGTCACTAGGCCATGGGAGAGCATGCTGATTTTGAGAGAGTGCAGGGAAACGATGTTGTGCTTCTAGTATGAGAGTCCGTTGGCCTTTAAGAGAGGGTAGATAAACGATGCAGAGCTTCTGGCAAGAAGACATGGGCCTAGCAAAGTGAGTGCGCAAAATGAGTGTGAAGCTGTTCATCCAGAGAGACTTAGAGAAATTGAGAGTGTTGCAAGAAAAATACGAAATTTCTGCTTCTCCAGCTCTCTCTCTCTCTCTGGTCCATGGACGATATGGAACCATTCATTGTATCTCCCTGTAGTTACATTCTCATGTCGACGCCAAAAATTCCCCAGACCCCAACGGCCCTCTTCAGGGCCAGCCGAACTATGCCAAACCCTATATAGACTGTATGTACCTCATGGACGTTCCACATCCCTATCGAAATGTGGAACGTCCATGAGGTACATACAGTCTATATAAGCTGGATCACCGAAATGAGTAATGGACAGTTAACTGAACTACCATTAAGATTACCAAGAACGATGTCCCACGCACGAATAATCATATGGAGGGATGGCACTGTGCTTTCTCCAAATACGTCGTGCATCCTTCGGTTTGTTTTAAGAAAACTTTTTTTCTCCAAACACGTCATTCAAAAATTAAAGGTGTACAAGTTTGTGAGAGCTGATGGACGAGCAAGGACTGACTGAGTACAAGCTCATGCGTCTTCAGATGGGATCGCCTCCCACTAAGACAAGCAAGAAAAAGTACGCCAAGCTGAACGACCGTCTGAAAGCTGTCCTAGGGAAATACAATACCCTTTCATTTCCCAATTTCCTTCATGCCATTTCGAGTAACATCGTCGAACCCTCCATTACCAAACGCTGATGTTTCTCCCTGCCTCTATGTAAATCTCTCTCTTTCTCTCTCTCTTTCTCTTTTACGGTTGAGTGCGTCGTCCTTTAACAAACAATTTGTCATTTAGCTATGTGTACATTTCCTACTAAATAATCACCAATCTACTACTTAATAATTGACTTTCACTGCATATTAACCGATTGTCACTACTAATTAATTATTTGTCATGTCTTACTGGCGAGCTTGATGCGAGAATGAAAATGGTAATAAATTGACGAAATGTCTACATTAGGAAATAAATGTGACGGAAAGTCGTTTGACGAAATGTCTGTTTGACGAAAAGTCGCCAAGATATATTTATTTTGACGAAATGCCTATTGACGAAATGTAACCAAAAATTTTGACGATACGTCAATTGACGAAGTGTCTTTTGACGAAGTGTCAAGTAACCGCCCCCTATAGTATAATATCTCGGCTCACGACGTACCTCGAATGAATCCTGGAGGCATAAGATGCTCTTCCCAATGAACTTATTGCAAATTCATTCAAAATCTCCCGTAAAATGGATATTCCAGTGATGATTCCATTGAATTCGACCTATGATTCTTCTTTTTTTGAAAGTAAAATGTTGTTATCAAACTTTTTGTCAATCACATTGAAAAATAGTGCCCCACCCTCTAATAGAACCCCCCCCCCCCTTCTAATAGTGCCCCCCTCCCGGAAAGACATTGAAAAATAGTGCCCCCGGGGACACTAATAGAGAAAATACGGTATATATATATATAAATAAATATATATATATATATATATATAATGTGTATATCTTGTTCACAGTGGTACGTGCAAACAAAAAAATGAGAAAAGATTCATTCACGCTACACGCAAACTTTCAACTTTCAACTATTTTCACACATATTCTACATAAAACATTCACGCATTTCTTCAACGTTTGAAGTAAGAGTCAGAAGCCAGCAAATATATGTATGCCATAAGAAATCTAATAAAAAATGCGCGCTCAAAGTCAGCCTCAGCCGCTTCTTAATTACGCCGATTTACGTGAATGAATACGGAGCGATGACAACAACGCAGGGTTTCTCCCGTAGATACATGAAAGATGTTAGATGAAATGAGAATAACACATAATGTGAAGACGGGGGGGGGACCATCGGCAATCTTCTTCAAGCGAAGACATCAAGAAAAAATCCGAGAAACACAATTTTATATGATTTATTTGTTTTATGTTATATGGAGCGCAAAAATTAATTTTTTGATCTTCAGAACAGACAGACTCACTGCAGATTCAAATTTTCCGTCCTGTTTCTTTGCCAATTTCTCACTGTTGTCATACCTCTCATTCCAAACAAACAATAAAAGTTGTTAAAAGCGCCAAAAACTGCGAACATCATTCTGAATTGATTCGTGTGGGCTCCCGCGATTATTTGGATTCAGCTGACAATGAACTGGAGAGAAAGACTGAGAGAGACTTAGAGATAAATAGAGAGAGAGAGAGCGCGAGATAAAGAGAATTAGTGATAGAGTTAGAGAGAGAGAGAGTATTAATTCGGAAGAGAGCGAGGGAACATGCAACTGAAAAGTGAAAGTACGTGGTGGATGTGCGAGCAGAGATGGTTGAGCAGCGCTAGCGTCGAGTAACACAGCAGACATTGAAGAAGTGGACGATTGCGAGCGAGGAAACGAGAGAGAGAGTGAGAGAGAGAGAGAGAGTGAGAGAGAGAAAGAGAAAGAGAGAAGAGCGAAAATGAGGAGGAAGAGAGGCACACGGAGATATGACTGTTACTGTCGTGGTGAATCGTTATATACATACATACATACATACATATTACTATAGTCAGAGCCGTTCGTTGATCCTCGCTGACAGAGTAAAGGATTGGAAAGAAGGATAAAATTATGGGGTACAAGCAAGTCAGCAATTTCGATGCCATAACGGTTCGTGCATAGAGAAATTCGCTCTCTCTTTCTCTCTCTCTCTCTCTCTCTCTCTCTCTCTCTCTCTGGCTTCTTTTCTGGCGCAATCGTTCTCTTTCACTTTCCAACTCCATCGCATGCTCTCTTTCTCTATCGCTAATTTAATATCTCTCCAAATTTGTCCTTGTTCCTGGTTCTCTCACGGTCAAGCGAAATGGGTGTGTGGGTGAAATGAACGTGCATGGGAGTTTCACAAGGCAGATTATACGAAATATAATTCCCCGAGGTACTCGCATTGCTATTTATGAGTATGGAAATGGCACTAACGCCATGACTCTAGGAGGAAGTAAAATAAAAAAGTCACTCAATCACATATGTATACATACGAAAACTTTTTACCATGGCAACATAATCATTACCATTAAAAAATACACTCTAATAAACATATTCTTATTCGACAGTAAATGACAATGCTCTTCATGTACAAGAAGTTTCTACTAATCATTCAGTTCGATAGGTAAAGTGCGCATGGAGGTGGAGAGAAAGCGATGTTCGAAAGAAAGTTCATTGTAACAGAGCTAACGAGTGGGGTGTGAACGGGAGAGAGCGAGAGAGCGAGAGAGAGAGAGAGAAAGAGAGAGAGAGAGAGAGAGAGAGAGAGAGAGAGAAGAGAGAGAGAGGAAGAGTGAGCGATAGAGAGCGGAGAGAGAGAGAGAGAGGAAGAGTGAGCGATAGAGAGCTGATTGAGAGAGAGAGAGAGAGAGAGAGAGAGAGAAATGTGGCGCGTGACAGGGAGAGACAGAGAAAGAGAGGGTGAGAACTGCCACAAAAGCTTTGTGGCTCGCAAAGCAAATACTGCCGATCACTGCGCCTGGCTCCAGAACCGGACCATTTTGCCTTATTAATATTAACAAGGCAGAAAATGAAGCAACATTGTACATGAGCAATACAACAAAACAAGCGCAACCCCCAAATATGTATGTTTGTACGCACAACTATGAATATGATGACTGTTTAGGCAAGCCATTAACGAATTGTGATGAGTCATAATGCAGAAACATACATAGCATATTACGTAAAAAGCTTGCTAAAAAGCTTACCAGCCGTCCTTGCAGATCGACTCACCTTCAATCATTTTGCCAGACTAACCGAAATATTTCGTTTTGGCTGCCAGCTCACACTTTCGAGTGAGTCTTCTCTCTCTCTCAGTGCCACGCTTTCTCTTCATCTCTAGCTGTTTCGATCTCTCGCTCTCTCTAACACTCTCCTTTTTCTCTCTTACACTCTCCTTTTCCTCCTCGATCTATCCTTCTGAGTTATCCGAGGATCGTGTGTTATTTCACGTGAGTTAACTGTTGTGTCAAAGATTATTTGCGCAGTGCCTGAGCATGCCAGGGGAACTACTTGAATTGGTAGAGAGAGAGAAAAAGAGAAGAGAGAGAGAGAGGAAAGAGAGATAGAGAGAGCGGCAGAACTAGTCAAGAAAGGAAAGGGAGATTAAGGATGGGAGAGAGAGAGAGAAATGCCAAAAGAAATAAAGCGAGTATGATACATAAAAGACAGAGATAGAGTGAGAGACGGGAAAAGGAAGAGTTAGAGAGAGAGTGCGAATGTAGGAGCGAGAGAAAGAGTTCGAACGGAAGCCAGCAGTGAAATAATGTCGGCTAGTCTCACGGTAAACACAGCCGGAAATAGGGCGCAGGACTGCGGCCGGCCATTCAAAGGGAAGCAAACAGTAATCCAGGTTTACTCTTTTATTCCATGACCAATTGAGACTTCGTCATCGGCGATTGCATTTAGAATCTACAGAGATCTCGTTCAATCCAACATATGCAACATGAAATCTCGAAAAGACAACCTACGAAAGTTCCCTGAACCATCCACATATGTAGCAGGGAACTTGCTATACACATACAATATTTTAACTGCTTACTCAAATTCACCCTCTATGCTGATGAAAAACTGATTAAAAGATGATGTGAATTTACTGCATATTTCGAGCTCTGAAATAATTTTTGGAAAATGTAGGGTAACTCGCTAGATACATACGGAAACTGACAAAGTATTGGCTGAGAGATCAGCGATGAAGTCCACCCATGCAAAATATATATATATATATATATATCAAAAAGTATATATATATATATCTATATATATATATATATATATACTTTTTGACATATTTTGTAGATTTATGCAGTGTATGCAAAAAAGCACATGCATTTACAGCTCGGAGATGAGACAAAGCCGGTTGAGATGAAGCAATTTATTTACAAAAGTGAGTACATCTCAGTTCAGAACATGAAGCAGGAGGTCATTGAAGCCCTCGAAGGTGGAATCGATGTTCAACCACATGGCGTACGATAAATACGAACTTTTATCCTATTTATCCGGCAAGTTTCTAATAGTCTTCGCAGCGTTGTTCAGTCTTCGCAGCGTTGTTCAATCTGGGTATTTCAAAAACAAACAAAAAATGTTCACTGGAAAGCTTGACACTTTTGTAAATGCTAAAAGTAGAATAAAATCGTTTCAGGACAACCACTCCCGCTGCCTCCTCATCGCCGATCGCTTTTGTGAGTGATTTTTCTTCTGGATGGCTGTGTTGGCCATATAACATAAACGTATGAATTGAAATTTAAAAATAATACACACTTTCCTCGCTAGCAGCTTATTCATGATACACCATTTAGACGTTTAGGAAAGACGGCAACAAAAGTCTGGAATTGCTTTTCATGCTCTGACGCCTTATTTTGCAATGGGACGTCCATACTTATTGTTAGTTGGGACGCCTTTGCTTTCATGGGAAGCCTTATAATTCTTTTGGACACTTGAATTGAGCAAATCACAAATCCTTCATTCCTGCACGTCCCCTCATCAGCATAGCCGCGAGCTGATTTCATTGACGTTTACTTTCATTATTTTGCAGTCAGTCTCCCCTCGCTTGCTCTTCGCGAGCGGTTGCTTCCCATCTTCTCCGAGTGTTTTCTCTACACATCCTACCAAACTAAGTCTATTAAAGGTTTTCTACTTTTACTGCTCATTTTAGCTATTTCCTGCTGCATAATCATCCCATTTTTTCAACACCTTGAATAATTCTCAGCATTGTTCAGATATTAGCTGTATTTCGAGTCAATTTTTCGAGATGAATAACTTGGTCGCCCAATTTAGACGTCTCGATTCTTCGGCGGAATGCAACTTTCCGTCTGCTACTCTAAAGCGAGCAAGAGTCCAAGGAAATATGTCCTTCAATTCCTGATCCTTTCCACCATCGTAATTCTTCTCTTCATCTACGAAGCCGAAATACAACAAATCGTCTGCCAGAAGGTTGGATGTCTTGGCCAAATCAATATTTTTTTCCTTAACACAATTTAAAAATTTTCCGAATTTAACCTTTCATAATTGCAGATTCCACTGAGTGATGATCGGGAACTTGACAATCAGCCGGTCATTCTCGCTTGGACGAAATTCTTCAGGTTAATTAACAATATTTTGTTCATGCAAAAAGATGACGTCACTCAAATCTCCCTCGAAGTGTTCTGAATGGCGCCATGTTTAGTTATGTAACATCACTTAAAGGTGCACGAAACTGAATTTTCTGTATTCTACTTACTTTTGCCTCTCTATAACTCATGCACTCTCGCCCTTCTGTCAGAAAAAAAAACCGTGAATTCAACCTTGAGTTTGGGCAATAAAAGATAAGTTAAAAAAAATTATTTTAGAAATTATTTTCCAGTGTTGTCCTACCAATGGGTGGTGCATTAAAATTTCATCATTTTCTGCATTTTAGTGGAAAGCTCGACGTGCTACTTCGAGATAACCTCGTTGATTGCCCATTCAAGTGCCAGATCTGGGCAAGGACGGATCAGAGGTTATGCAGATAATATGAACTGTGTCTGAATGATGCGACCTTATATTTGAGGGTAGACTTTTGGTCTTACCACTTTGAAAATCATTGATAGTTTAATTACAGCGACGATGAGAGGGCGGACGCGATTGTTTTCCACATCCGAGATCTGCGCAAGAATGACCTTCTCCGACACCGACGAGCCGAGCAGTACTTCGTCTTCTTTCTCCTAGAGTCACCAATCTACTCCAAGAGGATTCAACTGGTACAATATGCATTTTGGCTCGTGTCAAAATTGTTAACATTTGTGGCGGGCCCGATGGTTATTACAATAACTATAGCAAATTAACTTCCTAACTTTCCAATACTTTAATTTTGCTTAATCAAAAAATCACATTTAAAATTAAGAGAATAAAGAATCTTATTCGACAGGTTCCACGTGACTTCTTCAATGCAACTCTTGGATACCTTCGCGGGCCAGGCGCGTACCGCTGGACATATGGGGACTTCTATCCGATTAATGGAAAATCTCACTTGCCACTTCGAAACTGGACCATCACAAGCAAGGAGCAAGTTGTGCCCATTTTCCTTAAAAAAAGAATTATATTAAGATAATAAAAGGGTTCTCCTTTAAGTGATAACTCCTTTAAATTAAGATCGATGCTGCAATTAAGCAGAAGAACGCCGTGGCATTCGCTCTCGTTTCGAATTGCCGCAAAACAAACTCGAAAGACAGAGCTATATTCAGGTTCGGCGGCATTCTTCAGATGTGTTAACATCACTGAAAGTAATTCAACTTCAACTAATAGATATTCAGATTTCAATTATCAAATATTTTAATTTTAATTTTCATTTTAGCTTTAAGCAGCATTTACTTTGGAATTCATTAGTAAGAAAAAGGATGACAATAGCAGTGAAAATTCTTCCAGAGTCACACTTCTTCTATCTCGCCTTTGAGAACTCGCTCTGCACAGATTATGTGACGGAGAAATTCTTTCGCATCCAGCATCTCGTTGTTCCCGTTGTGCTGCGTCGGGCCTTTCTGAAGGGTCTTTTTTTTGTCTTTTTCCCCATGCTTCATCCGAAAACTCTGTACACGTTGTATTTGTATTAATTATCGCAAAATAAGGCATGACACTAGATGGAGGAAGCAATTTTGCTAAAATATCTTAATCTTCTTAGGAATTGCGCCCGATTCCTCTTTCGTAGCTGCCGATGATTTCTCGTCTCCAAAGGAACTGGCAAAGTTTCTCGTTGCCGTCTCAAAGAATCTAACAAGATATCGAGAGTGCGTTTATACATTTATTACTGCTAAAAATGTGCCGTAAATATTAAACAAAACTAAAACTATAAATCGTAATTTAGCAGAATAATTTTTGTTTTAGGTTCTTCGACTGGACCAAACAATTCTATCAGGAGACTCCAGAAAATTCGAGCGGTAAGAAGTGTTTCTTCTTGAACAAAAAACCAAAAACAACAAGTTCAAGTTTGTATCAGTATTTCATAGCTGATGTAAAATGGCCATTTGCAGGAATCTGCAATCTGTGTCGTGACTTGCATTTCGCAAATGTCTCCTCGCCCTGGCCGAGGAGTTCCCCGGATATTCGAGAGTATTATTCTACCAAACAATGCGAAGCTGGCGCTGGCGAGAAATTGGCTCGTACTTAGCCACGAATTCAAAGTACAATTGAATGCATCAAATATATGCCTTTCCCCAAACGAATATTTTTATTAATTGTGATTATACGTTCAGTTGGGGAATCGATTGTTCGTCTATTCTTTTCAGTGCCATTGTGAGTGATAAAAATGTTCTTCTAACTTCCAATGTTCAGCTCAGCCTCATTACAAACATTCAGAAAGGTCGGCATTTTATGTGACAATCAATTACAGTTTTCTGTTGCTGAAGAAATTTGAGGTTAAAATATTATCATATTAAAGAAGTCAAGTCGAGGGGCCGTGAAAGAGTAGACAGTGATGCTTGGCGATGGTAGAACTTCTATTCATTTGTGGTACAGAGATGGTACCCTGGTGCCAGATTCTGTCGTCATCCAGGAAGAAAACAGCCCGCTGCCTAAATGTTAAATTTTCAGATAATGTTGTTGTTATTGTGATTGTCATCTACAATTGAGTCGTATGCTTTATTGCTGGATTCGATGGAAGAGTCCAAAAGGACTAAAAAAAGGAATGCTTTACACATGTCAAGGCCTATCCATAGAATGCAACAATTTGTTTTTTTTTTTTTTTAGAAAAAGTATACAAACATAAGCCTAAGACTTTCTGCAGCTCTAGCTGGCACTTTTATCGTTTCTCATGCAGTTCCCATCCTGTTAATGTCTGATGAAACTAACAAACGAAGTAAATGGTAAAGGTCTCATCCTCAAGCTAACAAACTCAGGATTACCCTCATGAAGTACGGCGGCAGCGGCAGTTGTCACTTCAGATATCGCCAGACATGTCTTTCATTGCCCGCATTTGGAATAAAAAGACATTTTCCGCGTTTTATCAAGATAGCCCAAAAATATTTTACGATGGATGAACAACCATGAATTTTTAATGGACAAAATTGATCGGCTTGGAATTGATGAAAGGAATGAGTGTCTTCCTGAGGTGGTGACAACCGCCAGTGCCCGTCATATTTCAGACGGAAGTTGGCTCTTCGCATGCGAACTTCGTGGCATCGAAATTGGCGACTTTGGAGCGCTCGCGATCGAATCTCACCTAGGCAAAGGAAATATCGCCTGCTCATTCTAGAATGTCATTTCTATTTCTAAGCTGGAAAGTCCACTGCTGGCACCTGCGGGAGGCCTGTGTAGATGTGCTCCTTGAGAGGATGCGCCTCGAGACCTTCGATCGATCGATTCAGCAGCATTTCTCCGATGCAAGAGATGGCAGCGTAGTCAAAGGAGGGCATCAACTGAAAAGCGGTCCAAATGGATTTGCAGAATACAACTAGAACACAAATCTGGCCTTGTTGGCCATGATGTAGGCGGAGTCTTCCAAGAACGGCAGATCCTCAACGCCAAAGATGCAGATGGAATGTCTCCACTTGCCAGAGCCGCAGTTCTCGAGATATCCGGTCCAAAGAGTCAGTCTGAATGAGGACTTGAATTATGCACGAAATGTAGTGAAAAATACTAATAGCTAACTTGGAGACAAAAAAAAACCAATACATGCATACAATGAGATGATAAAAGCATTGAAAATCAATTTTTATTTATCCGATTTTAAGCCTGCCTTGTGACATATCGATGAATGTTGCCCTTAACGCCGATTAAGTCAACGAGACACTTGGACGTGATCCCGCCGGGAAGTCTGAGCTCGGGCGTCACTGCGATCGTAGGCACCAGCATCTCGTCAACGGCGAACTTCTAGGATTCCTAACTTCTTGGTTTCCGTACTTCCAAGATTCCGTACTTCTAGGATTCCGTACGTCTAGGACTCCGTTCTTCTAGGACAACAAATGATATTTGATAAGCCCCTTACCCCTCCATTCAACTGCTCCATCAGCTTGGTGTAGTTGATGCGAGAGAGAAGAAAGTCGAGGTAGGACGGGCGAGCGCCATTTGGTTGTAGCCATCCCCATGTTAACGAAGCTGTTTCGCAGCTCTTCGTTTGATCTGAAAGAGAATTTTCACTCTCTTCCTGTCAATAATAAACATACAAAATAATTACTTAGGATAGAAGAAAACGACTTTGAGTAAATCCTGTTGGGGCATATTCTGAGTTTGCCGAGATTCTTTTCCAGAAAAGCCTCGCAACGGCCAGCGGGACAGAGTAAAAGCTCCCAATCGTTAGAGCCGTTCAACAATTGGAAGATGCGAACCAATTCAGCGTTGGACTTGATGATTATGTCGTGATTCTGTAACAAGCAAATAATTGCTTAACTTCGAAGTCGCCAATATTTTTTTTCTATTATGGTAATTCGATCATGGAAATGTCCCAACACGACAAAAGAAGACTTCGCGCTGAGGAAATTTGCATGTGTAGTTTAAGTGATCATTAATCATTAGCCACTTTCCCCTATTGGATCGGCGGCGAGCGGACGACTCTCTCTCTTTCCATCGGAGCGGCGCCATATCGCACTTCGCGAGGATATTTAGTGAGAATTGTTTCACTCATGCTTTACTACTTTTGTCCTAGGTACTAATAAGAACTTTAGAAACTTCCACTTATTTTGATTTATTTCCTTTTTTAAATCAATATCAGTCAATTTTCAAATATTATGAGAGTTCGCTGCAGACTGCGGGCTTCCTGGCCAAGAATGGCAGAGTTCGGGAGATCTCCTCTACTTTTGCTGATCTGCTTCACGAGCGCAACAATTTACTTCCTTCTCGAATTTCGGATTCAACTCGAAACTCCTATAGCAGGCAAGAATGGAGCTCTTTTTTCCAAAGAAAAGAAAGCTTGCACTTAATTTTTCCATAGATGGCTTCGTTCTCCACCATTGAAGCCATAACGATTTAACATTTTTTTTCAGCTTACATCCGCAGTAGGAAGGCAATTTCTACAAAGAAGTAGTGTATGTGATTTCAACAGCCTACATTGTTTCCTCTTTAGCAGATCGGGCTGATATCGTGAAGACAATCGAAATTCAGCAAGACAGGGGAATGGAGAAAGCCTCAGCGACTGGACGACCCAGACAAAAAAAATGCACAATGGTGCACTTCTCTCGAATGGTCGACTCTAGTCCAAGTTCCAGTCTTCTCACGCCTGCTTTTTCCAGATTTTCTGATATGCAGTCGCCACTTCAGATATAGCCAGACATGTCTTTCATTGCCCGCATTAGGAATAAAAATACACTTTCCGTGTTTTATCAAGATAGCGCAAAAATTTTTCCGATGGATGAACAACCATGAATTTATAAATGGGCATAATTGATCAGTTTGGAATTGATGGAAGGAATGAGAGTGAGGTGGTTAGAACCACCTGTTAAAGAAGGAAGTTGGCTCTTCGCATGCAAAGTTCGTGGCATCAAAATTAGCGTTTGTGGAGCGCTCGCGATCGAATCTCACCTAGGCAAAGGAAATATCGCCTGCTCATTCTAGAAAGTAATTTCTATTTCTAAGCTGGAAAGTCCACTGCTGGCACCTGCGGGAGGCCTGTGTAGATGTGCTCCTTGAGACTATGCGCCTCGAGACCTTCGATCGATCGGTTCACCAGCATTTCTCCGATGCAAGAGATGGCAGCGTAGTCAAAGGAGGGCATCAACTGAAAAGCGGTACAAAAGGATTTGCAGAATACAACTAGAACACAAATCTGGCCTTGTTGGCCATGATGTAGGCGGAGTCTTCCAAGAACGGCAGATCCTCAACGCCAAAGATGCAGGTGTCGTGTCTCCACTTGCCAGAACCACAGTTCTCGGGATGTTTGGCCCAAAGATTCAGTCTGAATATGGGCTTGAATTATATGCAAAAATTGTAGATAATACCAATGCGGAAGTTGAAAATAAAAGGCATACATGCATATGTACTATGACAAGCGAAAAGCATTGAGAATCAATTCTTTATTTGATTTGTTCATATTCTGCCCGCCTTGTGACATGTCGATGAATGTTAGCCTTGAGGTCGCTTTCTCGTACGAGACACTTGGACGTGAATCCGCCGGGAAGTCTTAGCTCAGGCGTCACTGCGATCGTGTGCACCAGAATTTCGTCCACGCCGTAGTCCTAGGATTCCTTACTTCTTGGTTTCCGTACTTCTAAGATTCCGTACTTCTAGGACTCCGTACGTCTAGGACTCCGTTCTTCTAGGACAACAAATGACATTTGATAAGTTGCATTTCCATGTGTTAATGACCCCTTACCCCTCCATTCAACTGATCCATCAGCTTGGTGTAGTTGATGCGAGAAAGAAGAAAGTCGACGGTCTGACGGGAGAGTGACATTTCGTTGTTGCCTTTTCCCCATGACAACGAAGCCTTTTCGCAGCTCTTCGTTTGATCTGGAAGAGAATTTCTCTCTTTTCCTGTCAATATTACTTATGTTAGAAGAAAATGACTTTGAGTAAATCCAGTGGGGCATATTCCGAGTTTGCCGAGATTCGTTTCCAGAAAAGCCTCGCAACGGCCAGCGGGACAGAGTAAAAGCTCCCAATCGTTTGAGCCGTTCAACAATTGGAAGATGCGAACCAATTCAGCGTTGGACTTGATGATTATGTCGTGATTCTATAACAAACAAATAATTGCTTGGCTGCGAAAAATCAGGATGTGTCTGTTCTTGCAATTTTGGTCAAGATCATGCTGGCCTGCATGAGAATGACGTATCTCCATGGCTTGGCTGCCAGCTGTCGGAGGCAGTCAAAGTGGGCGTGGTTCATGAAGTGGCCGTCCGAGTCGAGTTTGTACTCCGACTCAGCGAGCAAGACGTTCGGCAGACACGCTGCGAGGGCTGTGAGGTGGGGGCGGAAGGAAAGGTTGGCCTTCAATATTTAAAACATTAATTAAATACTTTCAAATTGGTAAATATTTGTTCCTATGACACCATTTACAGCAAGATGTATACAATTCGTTCTAAAAGAGAAACGACAGACGTTTAATGACCAGACTAATTAGAATAGAAACCTTTTTGTCCATTGCGAAGCAGTACCAATTCTCTTGCGAATACGTAAAGGCCAATTGTTCTTCCAGTAATTCGTAGTCCTAAAAAGGCCACAATATCACTTTTGTTAAGTACCTTCGAGTGACAACGGGTCCTACCGTGTAGACGACTTTCGCAAATGCAATTGGGAATCCAGAGTTCGCATTTCGAGGTGGGAGGACACGAGATCGAATCGCTTCACAACTCAGATTCAGCTAAAAGATTCCAATCAGATAATATTGTTGCGTTGATTATCGACCAGCTGCCCATTCTGAGACCTTGAGATTTGGAATGAGAGTTGGTCTCTTGGAAGCAATCTTCCTTGCGTATTCCTTGTCACCAGCAAACAAGCGGGCGCAGTCCACATTAGCCACTTCTGGCCGTTTTGGATGTCTTGGTCGTCCAGTCGCTGAGGCTTTGTCCATTCCCCTGTCTTGCTGAATTTCGATTGTCTTCACGACATCAGCCCGATCTGCTAAAGAAGAAACAGTGTAGGTTGTTGAAATCACCTACACTACTTCTTTGTACAAATTACCTTCCTAATGCGGATGTAAGCTTTAAAATAGTTAAATCGCTAGGGATAGTTTAGTGGAGAAGGAAGATATCGATGGAAAAATTAACGTAAGCTTTGTTTTGTTTGGAAAAAAGAGTTTCATTCGTGCCTGCTATAGGAGTTTCGTGTCGAATCCCAAATTCAAGAAGTAAGTAAAGATTTGCAATCGTGAGGCCGATCAGCAAAAGTAGCCGAGATCTCCTGAACCTTGCCATTCTTGGCCAGGAAACGCGCAGTCTGCAGCGAACTCTCATTATATTTGAAAATTTGAATGGCATTGATTTTTTTCATTAGAAATTAATCAAAGTAAGTGAGAGTCGCTATGTTGTTAATAAAGCAAAAAAAAGTGGTAAAGAAAGAGTGAAAAAATTCTCACTAAATATCCTAGCGAAATATGGCACGGCTCTGGTGGAAAGAGTAGAGCGTCGGCCGCACGTCGACGATCCAACAGGGGAAAGTGGCTTATGAGCCCCGATTAATGATCACCTAAAACATATGCATATGCAACTTTCCTCTTCGCGAAGTCTCTTTTCGAGTTGGGAGATTTCCATGAGTTAAAACGCTCGATAGAGAAAAAATTATAATTTCTCCATCACTACACAATGGTGCACTTCTCTCGAACGGCCGTCTCTTGTCCAAGCTCCCGTCTTCTCCCGCTTATTTTTTCGCTTTTCTGATGCTTCTCATGCTCTTTGCTGTTCCCTCCGTCCTACGCTCCCTCATAAACAGTAATAAAAGTAGCAAACTCACAAGTAGAGCTAAGAACAACACTGTTGCGAATAACATTGCGAAATTTCGAAACGATATTTTTGATTTTATTTATGAATTCCAAGTTCCGGTGGCCGTCTGCCTTGCATTCCGGCCTATGCATTTAAATGATGAGGACGATCTGGTTTGAAACTGTGTTTTGGCATCGATGACAAGCATTTGTGTTCAAGTAGATCAGGCATGTGAAAGAGAGAATTGCAGCAATGCTGGCTGATTTATTGCAAAAAAAAACAGCCATAGTACTTATCGTGAATTTCTCTGATCGCGTGGAACAGGAGGAGAGAAATTAAGAGAAGGATCTCGAGCAGTGGAGGCAAACACACAAATTGATAGCAAGCATGGTTCGTTCTTATATATATATATATATATATATATATATATATATATATTACTTCGCAGAAAGCATACATTTGATGCAATTTCATGAAGAAGCACGAGTCAGTTTCTCGTCTGTGCCCTCGTCCTCGGTAACGAGACGCTTCCGTAATGCAAATCATGGCGCAGATCGCAGATTCCTTAAATTGGATATCACAAATGAGTTATGAAATATTGTTTGAAATTTGAGTTTTTATGCGATTTTTAGGCACACTTCTTTCCGCTCGAACATACTGGAATCTCCTTATAGAATATTTTGGTCTCGTCGAAAAATCTTTTTCTTTTTGTTCTTTGCATATATTCCGCTGGTTTAACTTTCATAGCATTAAAAAATGTTTAATATTCAGGTGCATTTTAAGCAGCAAAGATGAAAAAATCCTTTCGATATATTGTCATAGAGACTGCGACGAGTAAGTTTGACAGTTCTTTTGGAGACGAGAAATCATCGGCAACAAAGAAGGAGTCGGGCGGAATTCCTAAGAAGATGAATACATTTTAACAAAATTCCTTCCTCCAACTAGCGTAATGTATTTTGTTTGTTTTTTTATTCACATACACACATGCTTTGAGGGGAGCAGCAGGAATAAATGAAAAGTGATGAAAACAGACCAAGCCAAGAATTCTTGTAAAATGACAGGCGAAACATTTTTGGCAATGCCATTAGAGAAATTTGCATCCTCATGGATTCCCAGTCAAATCTTATTTGAGGACCAAATGAATGATGTTACTATATTTCGCAAGACAACGAGTTTGTCGAAGTAAAATATTTATAATGATTAATTGCTCATTGTCGTAAAAGATAGCTATGAACTTCCATGAACTTCCATTTTTTCACTTTCTCTTTCGTTCTCTTCTCCTATCTCTCGATCCTCCAGTTCTTCAGTTACCTATTTCTCTTTTTTCGGTTCATATTACAAAGATTCTTTAAAGGATAACACAGTCAAAGATCATCCTGAACCAAGGGCCCTATCGGCATCTGACCATGAGTGTTAGATAAAATTTGACACTGTATTTAGAACACTCCTCAGAATTTGAAGCAATATCAAAGATAATTCTCATTTAATGGGACTCTTGTTCGTCAGTGCTTCCAGTGGCGGCTCTGAGACGAGAGAATGCCGGTTACGAAGGAAGAGTGGATGAGGCTGGCGATCTTTACTTCGTTCGAAGATGAAAATGGCATCTACAACTACTTCGTCTCGGCCATACTCCTGTCTCAAGCATGCCTCACGTTTTCTCCTATGCCGTGGACTAAAAGGTTAATATCCAGTTCAAGCAGCATGGCTTTTGATAGTTGAATATAAATAGCAAAAAATATTGGTAACTTACGATAGCTTCAGTGTAGAAGGCAATTCCTAAATAAGATAAAATTCTCTCTATCCGTCTCTATCTTTCTTTACCTTTTTTATTTCTTCCCTCTCACACTCGTCACCCTTTTTATTTTTCTCTTCTCTCGCTCTCTCTCTCTCTCTCTCTCTCTCTCTCTCTCTCTTTCTCTCGCTCTCTCTTTTCAGATTGCGGAACTGGTGAAAAAAATTAGAAGAGGAGAGCACATCTCATGTGAGACGCGGAAATCTCGCGAGGCATGCAATCATCTCTTGCGTATGCTCCGTGAAGCTTCATAGGATTCCCTAGGCAAACATTGAAATGAGTAAGTAACAATATGTGGACATCTCTGAGTGGAGGCATTGCGTTAGATGTGTGAAGAGAAAACAGAGAACATTTGGCGTCTTCTATGGCAAAAGGTACTTGAACATTCTTTAAGCATGTCTATGGTTATGACTGACGACGAGGGATTGGATAAAGAGAGTATTCTGATTTTGAGATTAAAGAAGATATCAATGCAGTGTCCGAGCGTGAGAAAAGAGCAAAGTTGGAAACGTTTTATCAATAAAGGACAAAAAGGACAGCGAATAAAAAAGGGACCTATGAAGAACAACAGAATGGAAGCGAGAGAGAGAGAGAGAGAGAGAGAGAGAGAGAGAGAGAGAAAGAGAGAGAGAATGTGAGCGAGCGAAAGACACAGAGAGAGCGAGGGTGAGAGAGAGTGAGAGAGAGAGTGAGTGAGAGCTATTACGAGAAAGTTCAAGAAGACTGCAGAGATTCACAGAGTTGGACATGCAATGGGAGAGAGAGAGAGCGAGGGAGAGCGAGAGTAGGAGAGACGAGGGGATGCTCACAGGCGCGGATATTACAGGGAGCAAATGCAGGAGCGTCAGTGGCAGGACACAGACTCGCATGGATCTTCTTATCTACTTCTCATGACATTTCCGTGGTTTCCCCCTTCATAGTTTGAGGCTTTTTATGAGAGGCTACGAAATACATACATACGATGTATTTAAGGTTCTAAGAAGGAGTAAGAGCGAGAGAGAGAGAGAAAGAGAGAGAAAGAGAGAGAAAGAAGAAAGAGAGAGAGAGAGAGAGGGAGACGTCTAGCCATTTCTAATTGACTGTTAGTCATGCAACAAGTTTGTTTTTTTGTTCTTCTTCCTTTCCACTTGTCAAGTGTAGCTCTCGTAGTAGAAACATGTTATTTTCTTCTTCGACCAAGACTTGGCTGACTTCCTACTTTCCCGCATTCCGCTCTCATGATTTCCTCACAATCAGTACTATGAATTGTTTAAATATTTTCTTTTCAGTTTTACTAAAAGTAGACAAAACTATTATTAACACTAATCATAGCTAAATACGTTCTCTGAAGCGTCTAAAAACATAAAATAATCAAAATTGGACTCGAACTTTTTTAAGTCGAACTTTTTTTTCTCCTTCCCACACGCTTTAGGCTAATTTGCATCGCTTACCTCCAAGGGCGCTCTTCCATCTCATCTGCTTCCTCTCTCTCTCTCCCCCTTAACTCTTTCTCGCTATTCTCTTTCTCTCTCTTCTTCTTCTCTCTCTCTCCTATCCCTCTTCTCCCTCTCTCGCTCTCTTCTCTCTCTATTCTCTCTTCTCTCTCTTCTCTCTCTCTTCTCTCCATCTCGTCTGTCTCTCTCTCTCTCTCTCTTCTCTCTCTCTACTCTCTCTCTCTCCAGAGTAGACGAGGCGGTTCCCTTTTCGTTTTTAGCCGCCCTCCTACACGTTGACACGCTAATCGCTCACTCACAAGCAACAGAAGCAATTTCCATGTATGCGTGTACATACATATATGCATACTACTTGGAAATCTCCCTCTCTGCGTCTCTCAAAAGAGCATGATCTGTATGTGAGGAGGAGGGAGGAAGAGCGAGAGGAATAGAGTGAGAAACTGAGAGAGAGAGAAAGTAGAGAGAGAAAGAGAGCGCGAACATCTCATGACATTCTTTCAGTCCTGCTCATTTTCTCTCTCATCTTCGCTATCGTTCATTTCTTCTTCCGACGTGGTCCTTCGCCATTTTTCCTCTTCTCTTTTACCTAGAAATTAGTTCGCTTTCGGAAGCAGCCTCTGTTATTGGTCTTTTTCGACAACTTTCACGTGAGCTTTCTTAGAGAGACAGAGAGAGAGAGAGAGAGAGAGAGAAAGTGAGCAGTAACATAAAAGGCCAACCGTAAAGTGCGTCAATTTCTCTTGTTGTCGGTTTTTTTACTTAATGTAGATATGAATGCCTTGTTGTATTGATGCAGCCGCCTACTTTTGTATTCCTTCCCGGGAACCTCGGACTAAGATCTCTCTTGACACACTAAACAGACAAAAGGGGGAGCAGCCGCGCCTAAACACAATTGCACTGCAGAAGGAAACTCGGACAGAGCGCAAATCAACGGCCGCAGCAGTGAATTTGTTACCCTCTTTGGATGAAGATGCCTTCTTCTTCTTCTTCTTCTGTCTGCTTGCACCTGAAAGACAACTTCCCGCCATTGTG
The DNA here is from genome assembly GCA_945643635.1 of Allodiplogaster sudhausi. Lineage (NCBI taxonomy): Eukaryota > Metazoa > Nematoda > Chromadorea > Rhabditida > Diplogasteridae > Allodiplogaster > Allodiplogaster sudhausi. Next base: position 10,168,340 of record CALZFC010000005.1, read on the forward strand.
TACCCTGCGATAAGGCTCCGAAATCAAAGATCACTGGCTAAAAAGAATGATTATTAACTTCCTTAAAAAATACGTTTAAAAGATGAGCTCATAACACTGCTCCTTTTTTCAAACTAATCACAATTTTTCAGTATAATTTTCTTAACTATTTTCCGCCATTTACACAAATGTTTCTCCTCTCGTAAGCTTCACGCCTGAATCATAAAAGTTGTCCGATGAATAAATTCTCAATTCGCCTTTTCATATGGCACATTTCACGATCGTTATCATTTCCATTGTCATGAAATGGCCCATGGGCAACCTCGAATTATTTTCGCTCGCATTTATCGAAGCCTCACCTCTTTCCAACGATGCCCAAGAAGTAACATAGAATTTCTCTTTCACAATTTCACAATTACTTCTCATAATATTCTAACTTGTATTAAGAAAAGAGTCTCCATGAAATAGCGGTTTTTACTGCATTTGCTGTAAGACGTATGATGTTTGTTATTTGAAAAGTGAAGATGTCCTTGAGCTGACGATGAATGTTCACGAGGCTTTCTAATTAGTACTTTTTTAAATTAGTATTTATTTAATTCTGATTAGTACTTTTGCAATTCTCTATCAACTTCCCTCAATGAAATTACTTTACTACTTTGCTAAGGGCTTTTTGAATATTTGCCATTACGCATAAATAAATTCTTAGCATAAATCAAGCACACCTTTTTTTCCAAGTTACTATCACCTTTATGCATCGTCTTTTTTTTAAATATTTACTGTAAAAAAACAAAAGATAAGTAGGTAGGTTTGCCCGACATCCTCTTACAATTCGATTGATATTTAATTTGGCTTTCTTCGGTGATTCCCAACCCCTTGCGAGTACGGTAAAGTACAGTACCCTCTTCTTCTCAGATATTCTGATGTGCTCCTCACGCAACGCGATGGCGACCCCGCCAAGCACGCGCCGTCGCTCGCGTCTTCTCTCTGGCGTAAGTGTCATTCTTTAAATATTTCTACAGTATTGAGATTAATTTTTTTTCTGCAGTTTTCTGTTTTAAAAGATTAAATATTTTAACTAATATACATACTTGATGCTAAAAATTTATTCAATTTGTTCTCTCTTACTTAATTCCTTTTCTTATTCTTTTTTTATCTTGCTATTGCGTGCTTCACCCTCCTTATTGTTCTTCTGCCATCGCTCCCATGCCCCACAAGCATCTTGAATTATTTTTGACGATTAAAATAAATATAAATACCTCAAAGAACATGCAATGTTCCTCTCTTTAATCACGCGAATCTGTCAGTGTAATCTGAACACATCCTCTCGCAGGCGCTGCTTGACCAATCCTAATTTCCGGCTGCAACTCAACTGTACTTGATATCTCAATAAGTAGAGTATGTTCTCATGTATCCCTGGATATTTTCAGATCCGCGCACATGCATTCTCTCGTTTCCTTCCTGCACTTTCTCTCCCTCTCTCATTCTCTCTCTCTAGCTCTGTTTCTCTGTGTCTCTCACTGTCTCTGTCTTTCTCTTTATCTCTTTTTTCTCTCTCTCTTTCTCTCATTTCCTCTCTTTTTTCTCTATGTATCTCTTCTTCCATCCGTCGCTAAACTTTTGTGGATCTAAAATTTATTATAAAAGGCATGGTCTTATTTTGTTGGGGAGTTCGGCCCATTAAATGCATAGTGCAAGTAGTCGTAAGAATATAAGGCGTATGTTTGTACATACATATGTCAATAATCATCGGTTTGAGAAATATAGGCATGATTAAGACACTAGTCATATTCTCCTTGCTAAAACGCACAATTATCGACATTTAGCCACAGTTCTATGCAAGCTCGCCACTTCATAAGTAAGCTACTAATGAATGGCAAGACATGTATGATAACACGGCTGATCAAAGTTAGAGAGAAATATATAAAATAGCGAGAAGAAGCACAGAGAGAGAGAGAGCTTGATAGAGAAAGAAATAACAATGCAAGCTACTGCGGTAGGCGAAGTTGACTAATCCAATTACTCTTTGGAGGCGAACCAGGATTGAAGAGTAACCTAAGAGCTTTGTGTCCGCAGACAAGGTCTGTATTCACCATTATGTTACCGAGTAGTGATAAGCATGCTTTTAAGTCATAATGCCAAGGTGTGTGCAAGTTTCGCCTTAAAAGCATCCAAGGACCCAAAAACTTATGTTTTCCATCCTCCTTCAGATTAATCGACATTGTGAGAGCTCTTTGATGCCTTCTGAATTAATTGTTAAGCAGTGATAAGCTCCGAAGACACGATTCTTTTCTCTCTCCTGTTTAATTAATTTGTCCGGCGCCTTCATTTGTTTGAAGTCTTTCATTTACAAAGTAATCAGGTTCTGCCTGCTCAAGTATCAATCTATTTTCACGCTTGGATGTTCTAGCAAATGGATAGAGTCTAGCTAGTTTCAAAATGTACTTTTCTTCAAAACGAATACAAGTACAATAACAGAGGCAAAAAAGTGAAAAAGTGAACCGTTGAATAGAATTCTAGTTACGGTGTTTATTCTTATTTTTTTATTAGTAATTAAGTTATTAGTTCGCATCAAAATGCTCTTTCTCTAGACAGGGTGTGCTCGAATGACATAGAGATCCAGCCGAGCCCTGAGGGGGTCTTGGTGGTCGCTCTCATTAGCGCCTTTCCTTTATGCCACCTTCCTCATCCAATCTCGAGTGACCAGAGGAAGCAGACTGCCTCCGGCTGTCAGATTACACCTGAGTGAGCTGACCACCCGCTGCCAATCTGCGCTCTCTTCACTCGACATGCTCTCTCGCTCTCTCTTGCCCAGTACACAACGTGGAACGGCCCGATCGCCGCCAAGCCATGTGTATCCGGACGGAATAGCTGAAGAGAGAGAGAGCGAGAGAGTGAGAGAGGGAGAGAGAGATAGAAGGCCGAAGAGAGCAGAGAGAAACAAAGACAGAGAGAGAGAGAGAGAGAGAGAGACAGGGAGAGAGGGAGGGATTGCCATGAAGTCACCTGGCAATAGTTCATCCTGAGGCTGAATAGTGCAGTATACGCCGATGGGATGACACAATGGAAGGAGGCAGCATTCACGATGAAGAATGGCAGAGGAGCTTGGACTCGTACAGCCGGCAAGAGGCCAAGAAAGACAAGACATCATTAAATAGGTTGACTTGATCAGCTTCTCTTCCCCTCCCCCCAATGAACGTCTCTCTCGGCCACATTTTAAAGCAACTAGCAATCGCTTATCTTTGCTATGGAAAGATTTTTAATCAGCCACCAAAATCCTTCCTATTTTCCGTCTCGCTATTTAGATCTCTACATTGCTATTTTTCTCTCTTTCTCTCTCCCTATTTCTCTCTCTCTCTCTTTCTCTCTTTCTCTCTCTCCCTTTCTCTCTTTCTCTCTCTCTCTCTCTCTCTCTCTTTCTCTCTCTCTTTCTCTCTCTCTCTTTCTCTCTCTCTCCCTTTCTCTCTCTTTCTCTCTCTCTTTCTCTCTCTCTCTTCCTCTATTCTTTATCTCTCTTATCTTAATCAAGTCCACACGCACTTTACTCGCTTCATCTCTTCTCGAGTAGCCGAACCGAGACCGGCCGGCACGGCCAGCTTAGCACGATAAGCCCGTGCGATGCAGTGATAATCAGCCGATCAGCAGCTCTTTGTCTTTTCTCTTTCTTTCTCTCTTTCTCTCTCTCTCTCACTCTCCCCCTCTCCCTCTCAAAACTTTCGAGAATAATTTCACTATCAGCTGATGATATATCTCATTGAAAGCCGTTAATTGTTTCCCTCTCACTACTTCTCTCTTATCTCGACATATGTATCTCCAAGCTGGCAAAGTGAAGTGGGAAGTTTGCCTTTCAAAGAGTTTCGATGGCCAATAATCATGAGAAGTCTCGGATTACTTCGTAACTCTCTGCGCCTTCTTATGTGATTCTACTCGAGTCTTTGTTTTCTAACGTCCATGATGTTGTCGAATTGGCTCTCGGATTTCTTCAACAAATTCCATCCTCCATCTCACTCGACGTTTTCAGCCTCGTCATTTGAACTGTGATTTTTCTTTTTAATTCCTTTCCTTATGCAGAGGAAAGCGAATCTCAAATTATGCGACTGCCTCTAATTGGATTATAACTTTGAGTGAAGAGTAATAAATTGGAGGAAAAGAGAGAGAGAGAGAGAGAGAGAGAGAGAGAGAAAATGAACAGAACATATGTACATATAAGCAAATCAGAATGGATGTTTTTCTCGGTTGTTCTACTTTTAGTTTGTCTTCGGTATTCTAGCAAACAAACGCCTATGATACTACCAAATCCGACAGCGCGGTTTGTGGACTCCACTACATAATTGGCATGTGAGTGCTACCCCCTCTCTTTCTCTCTTTATCTCCCTCTCTCTCTCTCTCTCTCTCTCTCTCTCTCTCTGCTTGCACACTCTATCCTCGCTCTTCATTTCTCTCTTTCTCGCCTTCCCTCTCTCTCAATCTCTCTCTCTCTCAATCTCTCTCTCTCTCTCTCTCTTTCTCTGTCTATCTCTCTCCCTCCTTTACTTCTTTGCAGTTGAGTGTGGCTGTGTCATTCGATCCTCTCCTTCCTCATTCACGTGAATATATTAGAGTCTTCTTATTCTTCTTCTTCTTCCTCGGTTCCCTTTTCTTTTCCGCACGGGAGCTCCCGGGCTGTGCCAGGGCGGCGTATATTTGTTTGTTGACGAGGGAAATGTTGCCGGAGGGTATTGTAAGGGGGGTGAAGAGAGGGTTAGAATGAGAGAGAGTGAGACCGAGAGAGACAAGTAGAAGAGAGAGAGTAGGTAGAGAGGAGAGGGATATGCTGATATCTTGCGAGAGTTGCTCTTCTGATCCGTGAGCACACAGTTCATTCAGTGTTTTCACCCCCCGACCTCCTCCAACTTGTCTGTTCGCGTCTAGTCAACATGTATTAGCCAATTCGAACCAGACAACCAGCTATTCACCAACGCCCATTTACTCATGCTGATCTTCCTCTGCATCATTCAAGTCATTCTTTCCTGCTCATAAGCTCGCTAACGCTTGCTTCTCTGACAACATAAGATTTCCCCAGTAGCTTTCCTTGTTCTAACTACATCCATTTCATTAAGTAATCTAATATCCATTGTAAAAGTTGTAAAACCACCTGTCTCGTATAGACTGCATTCGAGTGTTTTCTCTTACGTTATGTCACGATTCATCTTGCGAATTTACGCGATATAACCTTATTAACCGATAAAATTCTTACCTATCATTTTGTTATCTCTATTATGCATAGATATTCACAACCATTAGTTATTCGATCAGACATCACTTATTGTTTGCTGCTCTAGTGTTCTGGCTGCGTGAGAGAATGCATTGAGGGAGAGAAGGAAAGAGAGAGAGAGAGAGAAAGAGAAAAGAACAGAGAAATAGAGAGAAAGAGAGATATACAGAGAGACAGCCCTTCCCTCGGGGCCTGCGGAAGCTTCCTGCTTCGATGCGCATCTTTACAGTTCTCTTCCTACACCAGTCTTACTTCATTCATCCGCCGTCGCTCCCTTATTCTCTTCTTCCTACTCCTCTGGATTTCTTTGTCTCACTCTTGAGCTCTCTCTCTCTCTCCCTCTCTCTATTTCACTCTCTTTCTGCATCGCTCTCTCTCTCTCTCTTCCGTTTGTTTTATCTCTCTCTCTCTCGCCTTCTTTGCCTCTCTCGCTGCCAAGGATCTCTCTCGGCTCTCGTCAGCCACGAATTCGCGAAGCATCTTCACACACACACACACACACCCTGGTCGGGGGTCGTTCAAGCTCCTTCAGGGTCCATGGTAGGCCCTCTCACCCCCCCCCCCCCAATATAGTGAGAAGTTAGACCCCCAAAATATCCACTTCCTATTCCGGTTTTTTGTTGTCCGCTCTCTCAAAAAATTCTTCTTTCTGATTTCTGAGTAGATGCTTCCCGAAAAGAGACGCACATCTTATCACTGACATGATTCACTTTCCTCTGCTCTGCACCATACTTCCCCACATTCTTCCCGACTCTCTTTGCCGTTTTTCCAGAAGAAAGTGTATGTTTGTTTTGTGAGCAACCGTTCTTATCACCACAACGGCGCTGATAATTTAAAAGTAAAGTTGATATGGAGTATGACTACTACGGTGATGACTAGTACGGTTTTGGTAAAAGGCACCTATTTTTAACTTTCGTTGACTTATTTCCTTTTCTTAAGATTGAGATGATTTTAACTTATTTTTGAAACTGTCACACTGATGACAACCAAAATAAGTTGTTGAAATTGACTACTCTTTTCTGCTCATTTCTTGAAGAATATTTCGGAAAATGCTTGAGTTTGTGGGGTTTACTTTTTACTTCTTCTCGTGTGAACATTTTAATCATTTTAATCCACCCGATTCTTGGTGTTGATATCTTTAGCACCTGCTCATTGCATACAGACATATGTTTATACCCATCATGTCTCTCACCTCAACAATGCCCCCCCCCCCCCCCCACCTGGCCAGCACCACTCCATTCTGTCAGTCTGCTTCAGCTGTGAAAAGTCCGACCTCCCCAGGCACACCTTGCAAGAGGGAAGAACAACAGTACTTGAGTTAGTGGACGCGCTTGCTCAAATACAGACTTCTCTCTCCCTCTCTCTCTCACTCTCACTCTCTATAGATTTCTCACCCCCAATCTCTTACTCTCTTATTTCTCTGTTGTCAAACAATATTTCTCTCTCACGAGGTCCTGCTCGCATTCATACCTACCATTCATACGATCTGAATTGTCTCACAACCTTTGCTCACCCCTCTCACTTTCTTTTTCATCTTATCCATCTCTTCCTTTCATCCCATCTCCCTCTCTAACTCTATCTCTCTTTCTCTCTCTCTCTCTCTCTCTCTCTCTCCCTATTCAATTGCCTCGCACGCGTCAGAGAGCGCCATATTTGAAGAGAACAAATAGCGCGTTGAGATAATTAAGAGAAATTGTGGAATTCAGAAGAATCGAGAGATCGAAAGAGACCGAGAGAAACAAAAGAAGATCATGTGGAAATGACGATTTGCTTAGGGGAAGAGAGATAGACTGAAGGTGGCGGTGAATGGTGGGGAAAGAGAAATATGTAGAGATTGAGAGAGAGTGAGAGAGAGAGAGGATATTTAGAAATAAAAGCGAGAGGTCAACTGTGAAGGAGGCACTCGCAAGCTTGCAAGACAAGCCGCCGGAGCAACAGTTTAGAGACGGAGAGAGAGATGCAGAGAGAGCGTGAGAAATAGCACAGAGAAAGAGAGAGAGAGAGAGACGGAGTGATAGGGGGAGAGAGATTGAAAAGGAAAGGAGGGATTTTTACAGAAAAGTCAAAACGAGAGGCAGGTGTGGAATGTAAGAAGTGGCGCGAGGGATAAAGGATCCGCGAGTGAGAGGAGAGCGGTTCAAGAACATGAGGAGATACAAGGTCAGTGAGAAGGGGAAGAGAAGAGTGAGTGTGAGAGAAAGAGAGAGAGAGAGAGAGAGAGAGAGGGAGAGAGAGAGACAGAGAGACAAAGAGACAGATTGAAAGAGAGAGGGAGAGAGAGACAGAGAGAAAGAGAGACAGAGAGAGAGATTGAAAGAGAGACAGATTGAAAGAGAGAGAGAGCGAGAGCGAGAGAGAGAGAGCGAAAGAGAGAGAGAGAGAGAGAGAGAGAGAGAGAGAGTATGAGAATGCATACCCTTCATCCGTCTGTTTCCAATTCGCGCCTCCAGCGGCGGCGCGCAAATGCAGTGGAGGGAAGGGGCTCACCCAATCGCCATGCGAAGAAGGTGTTGCAACCTTTCGCTATTGTCCGTCTTGTACACAGCCCCCCTCACCTCTTTGCTTCCTCTCTCGATGTCTCTCTCTATCCCTCACTCTCACTCTCTCTCTCTCGCTCTCTCTCTCTCTCTAGCCAGCTGAACCTCTGCTTTTTCAACCTCCCCCAATCCGCTGTCACCTCTGACATGCGCAACAAAGCAGTTGTAACTTGCCTTTCGCTGCTGGCGCATCTTGTCCTTTTTCATCACCAAGTCTATGTTTCGACACTGACCTGGATGGGAGAGAGACAGATCGACAGTGGTAGACAGCGAGAGAGAGAGAGAGAGAGAGAGAGAGAGAGGGAGGGAGAGAGAGAAAGAGGGTGAGTCCGAGAAAGAGAGAGAGAGACAACGAGAGAGAGAGAGAGTGAAAAAGAAGTAGAGAAAAGGTCTCACACTTTATCCACTTGAGTCAACGATGCAACAACGAGTGAAGCCAGTAGCGTTTCTTCCAAGAGTTTATGACACCCATGCTTCGATCGCTGTCTCTCTCTCTCTCTCTCTATCTCTCTCTCTATCTCTATCTCTCTCCCTCCTCTCTTTATTCCTAGATCACTCTCCCACGCTCTTCCTCTTTCCTCTCCATCTCTCATTGTCTCTCTCCCCCGTTCCCTCTTTCTCTCTTCCCTCGAAAAATCCGAAAAAGAGATAGTTGCGCGACTTCCTGACTCGTTTTGATGTGGCGTCCCCTCGAAAGTGGATGCGCCGCTCTTCCTGCTCCCACCTCGTTCTCGCCTTCTTTCCATTTTAGTGAGCCGGCCAATTTATGGTATACTGTAGTCAGCGATGGCCGATTCTCATTATTATAACTTCTATGCTCAGCACTTCTAATTCCTATTTCGGAATTGAAGGCCCCTTGTTCACTTACCTAATTCGGCTCAACCTCTTCAATTTCTCTCTCTCTCTTTCTCTCGCTTTCTCTCTCTCTCCCTGTCTCTCTCGCTCGCTCGCGCTCTTTCTCGCCCTACTACTCTGGTTATTATTATTACTCCAGGAACCGTAAATCGTGCATGCATCCCGGAACGGACATGAAAATTGGTGTGAAAAGGAAGAGGTTGCAGAGAGGGAGAGAGATAAAGAGAGAGAGCGAGAGAGAGCGAGAGAGAGCGCGAGAGAGTTGTAGTGAGTAAGAGTGAGTGAAGTGCTTGGAAACCGTAGCCTTTTTTACTCTCACCTCCAAGTAGGCTACAATCCCCTTTCCCGGCAGTTTCATAGCGGTCAGGAGTATTTCTTTTCGTTCCCGAAAAAGTTTTACTCTCTCTTCTCTCTCTCTCTCTCTCTCTCTAATAATGAATTCAGAGTGGCCCTTCATAAAAGTAGGCCAAAACGGTGCCCTCGCAAGACTCTGGCTAACAAGAAAATTCCGCGCATAAATCGCTAAATGTATCCATTTCTCTGTCTCTCTACGCACGCTCTTCATTAGATCCCTTTCAACAGCCATTGAGAGCCGAAGGCTCGTTTGTCAAAAGACCATTTTGTCTCGTGCACCTTCATTCCTTTTCTCCAACTGGTCACTTTCATTACTTTCCCTGGGCAGAGTTGTTCAATGGGAGGAAGTATTACTTCCCCTTCTTATAATAGCGCCCGTTCCAGTAAGCCGTAAAAGATATATTTATTTTGTAATTTTGAACCTTCACTCTCTCTCGCTCTCTCTCGAGATCTATTACGAAAAATACCGGATTCCCTCCCTACTCACTGATTGCAATTTTTGTTATGATTATTATTATTATGTGAGTGCACTAATGTTTGCAGTCGACGGGCAACCGCCGGATTTGGAGAGGATTTTCGCAATCCCGTGTGAGAGAGAAAGAGAGAAAGAGTGAGAGAGAGAGAAAGCAGGCAAGCAAGAGATGAGAAGGAGAAGAAACGAAAGAATTCGAAAGTTAGATATTGAGGTACTGGCGGATAAACATGCCTTTGCACATCATATAATTATTTTGTCCTGTCACAACGATGGTGACAGTCTGTGTGATCTCCCTCTCTTTCTCTCTTTCTCTCTCTCTCTTTCTCTCTCTCTCTCTCTCTCTCTCTTTCGCTCCCTATCTTTCCCCCTGTCGCTCACTATGAAAACACTATTGATTTGGATTTTCGACCTTTGAAATAACAGGCAAGATTGTTGTTTTCATAATGCCTCACGGCATGCCTTCCTGTACTTTCTTACTTCTCTTGCAAATCGAAATGCCCGATAGAATATGAAACATGTTTCCGCGTCTAAACAGTATTATGCTACAAGAGTTGTTTAATGCTTTATACAATTTAGGAATTTGAAGAATAATTTGATTATGCATCCTTATTTGGATTTTAAAAATTTTTAAATGCTCAATCGATATTGCCATCATCCTCATGAAGACAAGTATCTCGCGAGATATCTCCCCTTGATGCCGCTTTGTTTCAGTCTCCCTTTTATGCGGCCATCAATGCAGCCCTCTCTTAAAACCAGGGCAATCTCACTCAGCATTGTGAACAAAACTGAGAGAGAGATAGAAAGAGAGAGAGAGAGAGAGAGAAAGAGAGAAAGAAAGAGAGAGAGAGAGAGAGAGTGGAAACATCAGCATACTACGCATACCAAAGGTGCTCTATCGCTGCCCTTTCTAGCTGCTCTTCTCCTCCACCGTAAAGATGCCGACTACTGCTGAATTTTGTTCTTAAATTCCATCATGACAAATCTGTGGCCGACTCGTTTGCGCGGGAATCTTCGTGTTCTTCCTTTGAAATTCCACGCTGTTACTGCTGCCATTTTGGGCCCTTCTTTTTTGTTGTTCTTCTTCTTCTTCCTATAACAACGCCCAAAATAGCCCATGATTTGATCGCTGAATCGTCTGCGCAACAGTCTCCTTTTCAATTCTCCTTGTTCTTGTTTGTTTTCTTTTTCGGACCCAATTTTCCCCGCCCTTTACTTCTAAACTCCTTTATAATTACATTTTTTCCCGTCGTTCATGCATGACATGAACGACGGAAAAGAAATAAAAAAACAAAAAACCTTTTTGCACCGAAACTTCTGAAATTTCGATGAGTCTTCAGAGCTTTTTTTTTCTAAACTACGCGGCCCTTCCTCGTGAATATCGATGTACTTACATACATAACCCTGTAATTGTGCATTTAGCCACCGTATCATGGAAAGAAAGAAGAAAGTGAAAGAGAGACAGAGAGACAAAGACAATGTTATAGCCCAGCCCGCCCACGGCATCCCACATTCTACCCCATTTGCCAAGTCATTTAACCTTCTCCTTTCATCCATAGAATGGTTCACATTGGTTTCTATCGGCGATGAAGGAGGTCGTCGTGGCTTTTACTGCCGTTCTTCCACTCTCTTTCTTCCACTTCTTTTTCATGACTCTTCTGTATTTTCTTATCAATACTGGGCAATTTCCCATATAATATTCTGTTCAGTTTCGCCCAATTCTTGCTTCTTTTTTTCTCTTCTAATACTCTGTATCTCATTCTCCCTTCTTTCTCCAATTCTCTTACTGCTTATTTCTCCATCTTTCTCAACTGCCTTTGTTTCTTCTTCAATGCACTCGCCTCTTCACCTTGCAAATTAGAATGGAAAGAGAAAGACTGCGTTCCATCTCCGAGTGTTCTCCACTCAATCTTTATGGCACTTACAGTACATCTAACCAAGCCGACGCCCATTTTACGGTTCATCGCTGTCTCGAGTCTGATCCCTTATAAGAACAAACAGTTTTTTTTTCTGAAATTTCATGCCATACTACATATATTTTAGCCCCTTTACAAAGAGGTATGTGCTAAAGAATTAACAATGACCAATTGGTAAGTGGAAGATGAACCGATCTGCTCTAATTGCATAGCAGCTGAAGAGAACATCGCTAATTGCGTAACTGAAAATATGCATATCCGCAGAATTCATGTGCGCGAAGAAATGGTGTCCTGGAAGAGCATACTATTAGATAGAAAGAGAGAGAGAGAGAGAGAGAGAAGGAGAGAGAGAGAGAGAGATTGAAGAAGAGAGACAGAGAACGCGCGACATTACGCATATGGCCAATCGAGGTCAGGCATTCGAGACAGCGGCGAATCAGTTATGCAAAATAGGCAGGCGAAATAAATCACTTTCAAGATTGTGAATTAGAGAACGAGAAAGAGAGAACGAGAGAGAGAGAGAGGGAGAGAGAGAGAGAGAACGGGAGAGAGAGAGAGAGGGAGAGAATATGCATCAGAATTAGTCCTAGATGACCAGGAATGCGCATTCGAGCCTGTGCTGTTCCACTTGCGCAGTGTAGTTGTTCAAATTAACATGGAATCTTTTTCGTATGACAATAGCTCATACATCGTGAAATTTCTTACAAGACAAGAATGTTCCCTTAATGGTTGTTTCATCTTGATTGTTGTTCTTTATTACAAATATGTATGTATGTGTTCAAGTATAAACGTGCGTATACGAATATATGGCAAGAACGCGCTTTTAATGGGCACCTAATAATGCACAACACTTTTTTTTTCCAAATGACCGTTGTCCTCCTACTTTATGGCCAGCATGGCATGCATCTTGCTTTGCTGTTATTGTATCTCGGCGTTCTTCGAGTAGTTACACCAGAAGCAACAGCCTGCTGACGCCATTTGACTCTCTCTTTTCTCTCTCTATTTCTCTCTCTCCAGCTCTCTTTCTCCATCTCTCCTTACCTCTCTGTCTCTCGCCTCTCTCCAGCTCTCTTTCTCCATCTCTCTTTACCTCTCTGTCTCTCGCCTCTCTCTCAATCTGTCTCTCTCCTATTGTCCCCCCTGGAACTCCGCGATATCTGCATATTTGTGTCAATTGCGTCCGGACCTACCCCTAAGGCAACTTTGAGTGAAAGGGAGAAGATTGAGGTGAGAGAGATGTAAAGAGCGATATAGAGCGAGATAGAGAGAGAGAGAGAGAGAGAGAGCGAAAGAGTGAGAAAGAGCGCGAGAGAGTGAGAGAGAGGTCGTCTGAATAGTGGATATTTGTATTATGAACGAAGATCAGAGAAGAGGAAGAGAGAGCGAGAAAATGGAAAGTGGTGAGACAGAATGAGAAAGATGGAACAATTCGCATTCCATTCTTCCTCCTTGGGGGGCATTAATTCATCCTGAGACTCGCCTGACTCTCGATTTCCATTTCCCCTCTTCACTTGTCATTATGGGTGTCGGCTGGTCCCCAAGCCACTTCAAGCCGATCATCTTTCAGATATCCTCCTTTTTCCACGCCCTTATCATGTTGCTATCACTATAAATATCTATTTTAACGCATCAAAAATTAATTGTCAAATTTGTTAATATTTGCCAGTGTTCTATGCGCACTTCTCTAGCGAGTTAGCCGCTGTTTCTGCCCTTCTTCTTCTCCTTTTTTTGCCGTCGTTCACAAGATGTTTATGTCCGACTTATTTGACTGCGCTAAAAGAAGCGGAACAGAACCTGAATTCGTGCTGAAACGTTCCGACAAATCAGTAGATGCACATCTGATTCGTAGAAGAAACACTCTTGAAAAATATGGAGAAATATGTTGAGAGGGAAGTAGAGATAGAGAGTGATAGAGAGGGAGTAAGAGAGAGAAAAAGAGAGACAGAGTAAGATGAAGAGAATGAGAGAAGTCAAATTTCTCTTTTTTCCTCTCTTTGACTAATAAAGCGGCACCGTGCTGTCTCATTCATGAATGCACCACTCGGCTATGTTATGGCCGTCGATGGAAATGTTCAGCGCTAATTCGTGCCGTATCACTCTTCCCTCTCTCTCTCTGTCTTTATCTCTCTCTCCCTATCTCTCCCTCTCCCTCTCCCCCTCTCTCTCTCTCCCTCTCCCTCTCTCCCTCTCTCTCTATATTTCTCTACCATCTCTGATCACGCTGGTCGTCCGCCATTTATGGCCGAACCAACGATGCCTTTCCTTTCAAAACGACGAGTGTCAGAGGAGACCAGCGGACGCCCACGAAATCAGCGATAAACGAGAGAGGAAAAACTGTGTTTGCTTATTCTAAAACCGTTCTCCTATTCCGAGCTTTCCTTGACTCTTTCAAAATCTAAAAGAGTCACAGTCTCCATCTTCACTCAAGATCCTTGACAAACCCAAATCTACCGTAATCTAGCATCAGCGCTTAGATATGATTTGTGGTATTTTTTGCGTTATGTTCTATCCACGCCAAGTTAGTCTTCCCGGCGGTGAGCGCCAAATCCAGATAAGAGCGCATTTTCAAGGTCTCCTAATCTTGGCACATTCCAGCTAACATACGCAACAACAATCTGTCAAAGCGAATGAATTCGTTTGATCCCGTTTTTACCATCCATCCGAGAGAAATCATCGCTGCTTGGCGTAATTTAGCCTTTCTTACCAATCTATTATTCCTCCCTCCTCACTCGCCCTCCAACCCCAGACATCCAGATCTGGGCTCTCTCTGGGCAACTGCCACCGACCTTGGAAGCTGTGTGCAGCTTGAGTAGTACCCCCAAGCTGCAAGCAATATGGCATCTTAATTCTAGCGTGTGGTTGGCTCTATCTCTCTCTCTCTTTCTCTCTCTCTCTCTCTTCCTTCTCCCTCTCTTGCACTCTCTCTCTCTTCCCCTCTCTCTACTCCCTCCTCCAACTTCATGAATGCTGCTCCTCTAGGACGACCTTTCCTCCCCGCGCCACAGACCCTCGCTGGCCAGGCATATGCGCAGCGCTTATTTTGTATTTGCTCTCAAAGTATCCCTCCCTGGTGCCGGCGCCACCAGAAATGGAACAAGTTTTGGCGTCGCCTGCCAAGCAAATATGTAGACGTATGTATGTATGCATGGCATGCACCTGAACACTATCTCTCCTCTTCTTGTCAAAAGCATTTTCGCCTTTTTCGTACCCCCCCCCCCCCCACCTTTTTTTGTTAAAGCGGCGCATCTCTATGGCACAGAAAAGAAAGAAAGAATTAAAAATGAGGGTGAGAGAGAAAGAAGAAAGATGTTAGAGTAGTTTAAAAAAAATAGAATGAAACCCCCTTTCTTTCATTTCTCATTTGTCCACTTGCCGGCTGCTGCTACTCTACTCCGATTCAGAGTCCGACACGATCCATTCACAACTCTCAGCACGCCTGACCGACTATCCAACGCCCACTCTCCCTCTCTCCCTCCCTCTCTCTCTCTCACTCTCTATCTTTCCTTCTCTGTCACTCTGTTTTCTCTCTCCAACCCTCGCTCTCTCTTTATCTCTCTGCTTCTCTTGCCCATCCATTCTCTCTTGCTCTCTCCCTCCTCTCCAAAGTGTGCGCCCCTGGCCGAATATTGGCGCCAATGGCGGAATCCGTACTAGTTGTAGGCATGATCCTCTTCCCCTCTCATATTTACTTTCGAATGTTTTCCTCTCTCTCTCTCAGTCTCGAATCGCTTCACATCGTACAAGTATGACTCTATCCACTATGGCCAAGCCGACTGACTCGACTAGTAATGTTAATAACGCATTCAACTGCATACATATTTCCAACACGTGTATCCTCATTGTCCTCGGAACAATACCAAATCTCTCGTGTTCTTTGCAGGATTTCGCCTACCTTCGTCCGCCCTGGTTCGTCGCTCATTTTGGTACGTAAAACAAGCCACGCAAAGATCAGCTTTCTCAGAAGCCGAAGAGTAGAAAATCTCGGGCTTGTAAAACAAAGTCCTCTCTTT
Organism: Allodiplogaster sudhausi; assembly: GCA_945643635.1. NCBI lineage: Eukaryota > Metazoa > Nematoda > Chromadorea > Rhabditida > Diplogasteridae > Allodiplogaster > Allodiplogaster sudhausi. The sequence goes on from CALZFC010000005.1 coordinate 10,183,714, forward strand.
CCATTGTATTTTGCATGCCTTTCTCACTATTTTGTAAAGCCTTTCCGATCTGATATACAGAGGGAAGATGAAGAGACAGACATTACCAACTAAACTTAATCCCCCCTTTTACCCCTTCGAACACTCTTGTCGCCCTAGACTCCTCCTCATTGTCAGATCGGTACAGCTGCACCCGGTGGATTACGAGTTTTCATTCCAAAGCCAGGGGAAATTACAGACGCAAAATTTGAACGATTGGGCAGTTTATAAGAAAGGAAATGGCATATTGGGAGGGATTTCTTATGTCAACACTAAGATATGTATATACATACATACATACATACATACATACATACATACATACATACATACATACATACATACATTATTCTTCAGATCACAGCCCAACTCGCTTCAGAAGAGACAGCGACGGCACCAACGGCCGGTGAGTGGCGTTATAATCGTATATATTATGCACATATCATAGCTTTAATTACAATGTAATTAAGAAAACAATTATGCAAGCGAGCATGTGAAAATAATTAAACTTAATTAATTGTAAATGCCTCCTCAAAATCACCGGGTCAACCTAATGGGGGGGGGGGCTAATGACTGCAAGAAAGGATGCTCTGTGGTGCACCGCCGTTCTCGTGATTGCGTGGGAGGAAAGCGCTCATTGCCTGGTGAAGTTCAATGTAAACCACATTTCATTCTGCTCGTCTACTGGCAAAGGCCAAAATGGCTGGAGACGGAAGCGCGGCACGAAACGAACGACCAACTTGTCTCTTTCTCTCTCGCTTCTCATCTGCCGCTCTCTCTCTCTCTCTTATTCCTCTTCTCTCTCTCGCTCCCTCTCTCTCTCTTCCACTCTCTCTCCTACTCCCATTGTCTCTCTCACTCTGACTCTTTCGCTCGCCCTCCCTCTCTAACTCTTGCTCGTCTTCGTTCCTGTCACATTGGGCGTGGCATCTGCCACGGCAAAAAGCGCTTCTATCTCTTCTCACGCACCCACTAATTCTTTTCTCTCTTTCTCTAATTTTTTGCTTATCTCACACTGCTATTTTTCAGCCTTTTTCTCTTCTTTCTCTTCAGCTGTCCCCATATTTTCTCTCCCTCCTTTGTCTTCTTCACTGTTTCAACTCTTTCTGTCTGTCGTTCTCGTTGTTCGGCACTTTCAGACGAGAGTTGCGGTCGCTCTCTCTCTCTCTCTCTCTCTCTCTCTCTCTCTCTTCCTCTCTCTCTTTCTCTCTCTCTCTCTCTCTCTCTCTCTCTCTTTCTCTCTCTCTCTCTCTTCTCTCTCTCTCTCTCTCTTTCTCTCTCTCTCTTTCTCTCTCTCTCTCTCAGATTTTCACTCATTGTCTCTCTCCTCTCTTCTCTCTCCTCTCTATCCCTCTCTCTTCTCTTCTCCTTCTTCACGCACTTTGGCAAAGGCTGCCTTCAGACGGAATCACGCAACCCCTATCTGAAGGGTTCAGAAGAAGATTTCGCTGTTCTTCCAGAAGAATTCCAACCAATTCAACCGGGCCCTCCCCTAATCTGGTCCCTTTTTGGGAATTAATAAGATCACTAAATTAACCTGGCTCCACGTCATTCCTTTCCCTCCTCTTCTCCCTGATTGATCGCCTCTTTCATCATCTCTAGACATGGTCGTCCCGCCATTTCGACGTAATTCTTCCACCATGTAAGTTTACAAAACGATAGCGCGATAAATTATATATTTCGAATCGATAGGATAATAAATATTTTAAAGTGTTATTTTGGCAACTCCTCGCTTTTGTATTGGTTTTATAATTTAATTTTTTAAGCCCATCTGCTAGGAAGTTTCTCACTAAAAAGAAGATCAGCCTCAAATTTTGACGTGCACATAGGCATTGAATCATGCTCTGAAGGATTAAGAAAAGAAGGAGATTTAAAAGAGCATTTTGTTTTGTATTTATTCTTCGCTTGTCTGCTCGCTGCCCGAGAATGGAATGTTTATGCTGCACTATGTACCTTCATAAAAGGGCGGAGGCGACTGGCTGTGCTGCTCTCATTGTAAATCTTTCTTGCCATGCCGGTGCACATTACGAATTAGGCATTTTTTTCTCTCTTAAAAATTGTGTAACTCTTGGCCCTTCTGTGCAGCGAAACCGCTTCGGATGACTCAGCTTACAATTATGGTGACGATAAGGAAATAGTTGTTTCTTGTATCTAAATCTCAATGTGAGTTTTTACCGCTTAAAATCACAAATATGTTTTATTTAAAGGTAAATACAGTAATATATGTACATATAATATATGTTCATATATATATTCAAAAGTAAAGTAGTTTGTACCCTCTTCCACCGTTGTTCCTCTCCGTCTCTCTCTCTCTCTGTCATTTCGCTCAATCTCCTCTTCTCTTCCCTCCTCTCAGCTCAAGACTGAAGAGTTCCCGTCGGACCCGCACTTCAGCCAGCCATTTTTTTCACGGCCACCCAAAATGGAAATATTAGTGCTCCTTTCTTTCTCTCTTCCTCTTTCTCACTCTTCTTTACATTTTCCCTCTTTTCCCTACTCGCTCCCTCTTTGTTTCACTCTTTTCACAGTTCTTTAATTTTTTCAGCTCTCTCTCTAGACTAACATCATAGTTGTCATTGTCTCTCTGTCTGGTTCTCATTCTCTCTCTCTCTCCCGTTCTCTCTCTCTCTTTCTCTTGCTCTTTCTCTCATTCCCTACTTCGTAATGCATTGTCTCTGTCATGTTTTTCCCACGATGTGAGGAAGCGGCATCTTGATGAGGAACTCTGGCAGGAGGACGCCTAGAGGGATATGCTTCAGGCTTGAAGATGCCGAGAGATAAAGCCATGACCGGATGAGGACCATTATTGAATAGCCGGAGGGCGCGATCAGATAATATGTCTCTTTCTCTCTTTACCTCTCTTTCTCTGCTCTACCTCTCCCTCTCTCTTTCTCTCTCTCTTTATTCTCTCCTCTGCTCTCTCTGCTCTCTCTCTCTTTCTCTGCCATGGTCTGTTTCCCTGCCATTAAGCGACACGCTCATCTACGCCTTGCGAATAAGTGACAGGCATGAATGGACCCAATTTAAGGCCGGCGGGCCCGTTCACTGGGCCGTGGCACTCGCCACGCCATTCTACTGCTGCTGTTGTTATGGCACGAGAACGATAAATCAAGTAGATTGCATTTTGTTTACGACCTAAAATCCACGTGTAGTAACTGCAATGAATTTTTTGCTCTGAATTAAAAAAAAAAGAATTTGAAAATTCAGTCAGAATCCATTCGAGCTTCGAAGATTGAAGTGATGAAAGAACGCGCTGATGAGTTATTCTGACAAAGAGAATGTCTTGCAGTTTCTTCCCACCCTCCTCTGCCTGTCCTCATTTTTAGTAAATACAGTCCCGCCCAGGATCTTGGTACTAAGGAGGGATCGGATGCATCGGAGGGATCCAAATGCATCCTCGCTAATAACAATTGTCCTAGGAAAGACTAAAATATTTTAAATGGTACATTAGTTTGCTCATAGAGAACTGATGCTACTGTTAAAAAATCGATAATTTCTTATCATTTGATAAGAAGTTATCAGTTTTTGCCTATAAAAAATTTCATTTTAAATATTTTCCAAAGAAATTTTTACTGTACCATTATTTTGTCTCTACGCACATCCCCAAGCAATAATATAAGAGATTTTATCATTGTTAACCGAAATCGTTAAATCAGACCTTATCACACATGTTCATGTTATGTGAAGATTCGCCTTACGATGCTGAAGCTAAATATGAAAATAGTTTTCAAAACTAAGCATCCGTTGACGATATATTCCTGATTGTGTTTACTTGCATTACTTACTTGAGAAAGAACAGGGCAGGGTGGCCTCGCAGGCCGAGGGGGCGGAGCCTAACCCTTTTTTTCTCTGCCTGTGCTATTTCGCTACCTCAAACTTGGGTAATTAAACCGAACGCGAAAATAACGCGAGCTAAAGCTCTAAGATTCAATACGAGTGCAGCAACCTAGATTTGAATAAATCATACTGGGCTAACATTGAGAGAAAGGTAAAGACAATGGGGAATCCTGAAGAAAATCATACAAAGTAAACACAATCAAAAATTTATCGTCAACGGATGCTTTGTTTTAAAAACGGCTTTCATATTTTGCATCAGCATCGTAAGGCGAATCTTCACATAACATGAACATGTGTGATAAGGTCTCATTTAACGATTTCGGTTAACAATGATAAAATCTCTTATATTATTACTTGGGGATGTGCGTAGAGACAAAATAATGGTACAGGAAAAATTTCTTTGAAAAATATTAAAAATAAAATTTTTTATAGGCAAAAACTGATAACTTCTTATCAAATGATAAGAAATTATCGATTTTTTAACAGTAGCATCAGTTCCCTATGAGCAAACTAATGTACCATTTAAAATATTTTAGTCTTTCCTAGGACAATTGTGATTAGCGAGGATGCATTTGGATCCCTCCGATGCATCCGATCCCTCCTTAGTACCAAGATCCTGGGCGGGACTGTATGTAGTAATAATTCAGGGACGGGGTACTAGGAGGCAGGAAGGCCTATCTCCCATTCACGCTAAAGTCCCGTGTGTTCAAGTTCAATTCTCTTGCCGCTCAAAACAACCAGGAAGTTTGAAAGAAAACAAAATCTGAAATCTTTGTGGACTCATCAGTCTCTATCAAAGTCGAACAGCGAAGCGAACGCCACATTCCGTGGCTGAATGTGGCATTCCAGACATATATCCCTTTGCTCTCTGCGTCTCTCCTTCGTCTCGATTATTTCTGTACTCTTCTCAATTCTCTCTGTATCTGTCTCTGCCTCGCTCTCTCTCTCTCTCGCTCTCCTGGTCTATCAGATCACCCTTTCAGTGGTCGTTACTCAATCCCGTTCCCCCCGACTTCTTTTGCTGTGTATTCCTCCAACCTCCAGGCGACACGGCGGGGAGCAATGATGATGAACGGCGGAAACTTTGTTGATGTCTTTAAGTCGTTCGCTCTCTCTCTCTCTCTCTCTCTCTCTGTCTCTCTCTCTCTCTGTCTCTCTTTTCCTATGGCTCTGGGTGGTTCCCTCTTCTCTCTCTTTCTCTATTGTTCCCTCTCGCTATTTTCCTTTCTCTCTCAGTTTCTCTCACCCCCCCCCCCCCGAAATATCCTCTGTCCTCATCTTCCACTTTTTCCCCTCTAATTCATGCCACGTTGGCTGCACATGCGCTTTCTTTAACTGGCAGCACGGCGCTCTTCTTTCTATTCCGATCGTATTGCTCTCGCCCTTCGGCCCGATTCCCACGACAAAGACGAGGGAGAGAGAGAGAGAGGAGAGTGATAGAGAGAGAGAGAAGGGAGAAAAGAGAGGACAGACAGTGATAGAATGGAAAAATTACAAAGAAGCTAAAAGAGAAGAATCACGAAACGAACAAAAAAAAAGAAGGAAAAGGAAGGGTTTTGCAGTGCCAAGAATTACCGTGCTCGTCTCTCTCTCTTTCTCTCATTCTCTCTCTCTCTCTCTCTCTCTTGTCCTCTTCCACTCTTCCTTCCTCGAAAGAAAGTTCTCTGCCAAAACTGCCCGAGGCGTGAGAACGTAACAGGGTGAGAGGACTCTTCACATATACATATATTTATGTATATAATGCTTCCTAGAACGTTTTTTTTATGACGAATGTAAAGGGCGAAGGTCTCAGTGAAGATCAATACGACCGGACTAAAATAAGGCAATGGCATATCAAACAGTATCACAAATTTATCGTCTGCAGAAATCCGGATGTTCATCTCTTAACTTAAAAAAAAGCCAATAATTTGGTTCATAAAAGAAATTTTTTGGCCGAAATAAATTTTTTTCCCAGAAATGACAAAGAGTTATGAACACCTGAAACTAGTATTTCACCCTCCGCAACTTTCTAAACAAGTTTATTGTTTTATCCCTTTCTCTTTTCTCCTCTCTCTCTCTCTTTCATTTTCTCTCGTCTACTCTCTCTCTCTCTCTCTCTCTCTCTCTCTCTCTCTACTTCCTATTAGGTTAAGACAGCCTATCTGTAAAGCTCGATCTGCCCTCTGCAATAGGAAATTTTTGATTTTTAAATTCGATGAAAACTTGATCATTTGTACTACTCGACATGCTCTTTAAAATGGTGTAACTATGATTTCAAAAAAAAAATTTTCTTTCGAGATAATAGCGATCTAAAGTTAAAATTCCCATGCCCATAACTCAGTTAGTTATTAAGATTATTGAAATATCTTTTTTGTGTTTTATAGCTCTTTACATTCTCTTTAAAAAGGTCGCGGTGACTTTTTGTGAAAACAACTTTTAAGCTGCAAAAATCGCAAAAATAGATTTGAGAAGTGGGTTTTTCGGGGTTTTCAGGCTAAAACACCCCCAGTGCTCAAGGTAAGTAGTAAGAAAGCCCGTGAAATTAGCTACAAAATAGCAAAGTTTAAAAAAAATCGAAGGGTATGTATTTTGGGTATTTGCACTTTAGCAATTATACTCACCCTCCAAACTACTATGCAAGAGGTCCGGGTTCGAACCCCGGTCGGGGCAAAGTTTTTGCAATGTTTTGCAAACAAGCAAAAAACATATTTTCGGTCAGAAATTGATGGCTATTCATCTTATAGCTCCATAGCCTTGCTCAAACTTTTTATTTTTCATACTATTTTCACCAACAGACAACATACATATTTTCATCTACTATGTACGATTTCATCTCGTCAGGCAAGGCTCTCGGTGGAGGTGTAGCCGGCCGAATGATATTTGTATTGTGACACCGGGTCGGCCCTTGACAATATTACTACGCGGCTTCATAGATGTAGCTTTATCACTTACTTAGTCGATAAGAAGGTGCAAATAATAAATATAAGGGGTGGGAGATCAACTATGCGGTTCTCCAGGTTCTCCAGCTTCTTTGTGGTCTTTGACGGTCTCACTATATCTTCTTCTCTTACGCCATGACTGGCATTGCTGGAGCTTAAAAGTATGTAAATTTTGAATAGCAGACAACAGAGAGGGTGCATGCGCCATGTTTGACCCCCCCCCCCCGGCCTGCTCAAAATCCCGCTGAACCCCCACCTCTCCGGATGAAAAATTTCTTTTTCTTGCAAAACAGCACTTTTCCGGCAAAAAAGGTGATTTTAGACCCAAAAAGTAAATTTTTTCGGCTTTTTACCCCCCCCCCCCCTCCCTCCGGCCAGAAGTCTTGCGCCGGACCATATTCAGCACTGCTTCATCTTGCCATCTCTAGAATTAATTAGCCCACCAATCCGCATACTAAGTAAGAGAACACATAAGATAGAAATAGCTCCTCCCTACTAGATATCTGTTAAGTCGCCATCAGTTCAAGCTCCTCATCCGGGGAGGATCCATCTCTTCTCTTTCCTCTTTATCTCTGTTGTCTGCTATTCAAAATTTACATATTTTTAAGCTCCAGCAATGCCAGTCATGGCGTAAGAGAAGAAGATATAGTGAGACCGCCAAAGACCACAAAGAAGCTGGAGAACCTGGAGAACCGCATAGTCGATCTCCCACTCCTTATATTTATTATCTGCACCTTCTTATCGACTAAGTAAGTGATAAAGCTACATCTATGAAGCCGCGTAGTAATATTGTCAAGGGCCGACCCGGTGTCACAATACAAATATCATTCGGCCGGCTACACCTCCACCGAGAGCCTTGCCTGACGAGATGAAATCGTACATAGTAGATGAAAATATGTATGTTGTCTGTTGGTGAAAATAGTATGAAAAATAAAAAGTTTGAGCAAGGCTATGGAGCTATAAGATGAATAGCCATCAATTTCCGACCGAAAATATGTTTTTTATGAGAGTATAATTGCTTAAGTGCAAATACCCAAAATACATACCCTTCGATTTTTTTAAACTTTGCTATTTTGTAGCAAATTTTACGGGCTTTCTTTCTATGTACTACTTACCTTGAGCACTGGGGGTGTTTTAGCCTGAAAACCCCGAAAAACCCACTTCTCAAATCTATTTTTGCGATTTTTGCAGCTTAAAAGTTGTTTTCACAAAAAGTCACCGCGACCTGTTTTAAAGAGAATGTAAAGAGCTATAAAACACAAAAAAGATATTTCAATAATCTTAATAAATAACTGAGTTATGGGCATGGGAATTTTAACATTAGAAAGAAAGAAAATTTTTTTTTTGAAATCATAGTTACACCATTTTAAAGAGCATGTCGAGTAGTACAAATGATCAAGTTTTCATCGAATTTAAAAATCAAAATTTCCTATTGCAGCCCTGTATTGCGCCCTGCTCGACTCTTACAGATAGGCTGTCTTAACAGGATTAGGACTAACTTACTTCCTCTATAGGAAAGTAATTTGTTTCCTCATCGATCATAAGAAGTTACTCATTTCAAAGTATTGTTTTTGATTCCTTGGCAAGGCGGTATTTTAGGGGGAAGCATCAACTATTCTAATCGGAGCATAAAGTGGAAGAATCAGGAAACTTGTGGAGGGAAGAGGACATGTACACAACAAAGGGAGCATATAGCCTGAAGCGCGGAAACTTGGCACGTCGCCAAGATTTCGAATTCGGGAACGGCGCTCTTTCCTTGTTCGTTGATGTTGCTAATCATGAGTCCATTCACATGCACTCGTCTTGCGTCAACGCCCGCTTTGTGCGCTTCTTTTGAGTGGAAGAGGAGAAAGAGAAAGGAAGGAACGAGGAGACAAATGCGTTCAGCAACAGCAAAACGGCAAGAAAAGAAAGTGGAAGAAGCAGTTGAAAGAATTTAAAAAAAAAGAAGTAAAAATGGAGAAACAAATGACGAATTGTTGCTGCAAAGACGATGCAAAAGATTTTATTCGGAAAAAAAGAAGAAAAAAAAGTTGCAATAAATATGCAATGATTTGCATTGCCACGCTCACTTCTGTGAAAGCACGGGCCACATTTATCGGACGGTAATTTTGAGGAGAGGCTGACAATGAGATTAATAGAAAATTATTTACTTAACAAAGACAAGAAATTATATACATTAATAATTAATATATCAAGGTTGCATACATATTAAGACTGCAAAAATGAGGTACGGCGATGAAGAAAGAGTGAAGGAAAAGATGGAAAGAGATTGCAGCTCGCTGCGAGAGGACATTGTACGCCGTCTCGAGCGAAGTCGTCGACCGTCTCTGCCCGTCATTCAGCAGGCATCCTTTTTTCACCATCATTTTCGTCTTTTTCTTTACTACGATTCTCAGAAAAACCTTTGGAATTTAGTGCGACTTTGATAGAAACCATATTGATAGAAATGTCATTAGCCTTAATGTGTCCTGGCTGCAGGAGGTGGACTCTTCTCCGTCCTCCTCGCCCCCTCTTCCCCTTCCGCCGTCCGCGGTCTTTCCTGCGGCGACTGCCGCTCTTGTCATGTCCAGCATTGGCCGCCAGCACCGCGCCCGCCGCCCATCGCTCATCTGGACCGAGACAATGGTCAGGCTTCTATCTTGGTTTTAATTATTTATTTATTTATTTTTATTTTCAATTAAATAAAATTGGCATACTGTATAGCATATGTATTTTTTTTCTACATTACAACAGTAGCATTCACGCCCAGCCCTTGTAATACAAAGTTATTTTAACTGTAATGTTATCATCTTCTGGATTGTTGTGCTGCAAAAGTATTCTTGCATTCTTGGAAGCAGACGAAAGGCGGAATTGATCACTTTGATTTGCTTGTTTGATGCTTTCTCTTTCACTCTCATCTGATGCTGTCACCGAGAGGACATTTTCCGCATTCCATTGCTCTCTCTGTCTCTCTCTTCTATGTGATCGAAAAAAGAGTGTGTAAACGCGAGAGAGTCAGACAGAGAGAGAGGCAGAGTTAATGGGAGAGAGATCGCCTAAACTTTTGCAGCAGAGACAGCAGTCGCTTGCCCTCTGGCCGCTTAATGGGCGAGATGCATAAAGCAAGAGCAGAGAGATTTGAAGCAGCAGAGGTGGAGGTAGGAGGGCCAAGAATTCTAGAATTGACGGAGAAAGAGAGGGAAGCGAGAGAGGGAGATGGAGTAAGAGAGAGAGAGAGAGTTGGAGAGAGAGCCAGAGTGCGCGAGAGAGCAAGAGAGCGAGAGAGGATGAGTGGAAAGGGCACGAAACAATGCGCAGATTGAACTGGCACAGGCCGAGGGGAGAAGCGAAATGTTGCCCGATCGCCCTTCTATCGTGACAGAGAGCGAGAGGGAGATGCATTCCAATCGGGATGCGAGAGAGGAAGACTCTAGAGAAGGAGAGGGTGGGAGAAAGTGAGAGAGAGAGAGAGAGAGAGAGAGAGGTTGAGAGTGAGAGCGAGGGAGAACCAGCACGATTGAGAGGGTCAGATAAAATGAGCACGAGTTGGAGAGAGCGAGAAAGGTGACTAGAGGAAATTAAGAGAGCGTTAGATGAATATGCGACAGAGAAGGAAAGGGAAAGTTGATCATGGCCGAAATGACAAGAGAGAACGCGAAATCGCGAGAGTGCAGAGTGCGAGAGAAAAGAGAAAACTTGAGAGAGGGAGAGTGAGAGAGAGAGAAAGAAAGGAAGAGAGAGAAGAGAGAAGAAGAAATTCCACACACCGCGCAGGAAGCACATGGTTACGCAGGGGGACACGTATAGGGCCAGTGAGAGTGTTGCCTGAGGTGGAGAGTGAGAGTGAGAACGTGAGAGAGAGAGGTGCAAGAAGGATAAGGAAAAATACGGAAAAAGAGAGAGAGGCAACGAGGGAGAGAGGGAGAGAGAGAGAAGATGAGATAGAGAGGGAGAGAGAGGAAGATAGAACGATAGAAAGTGAGAGAGACAGAGAGAGATGGCGATAGTGCACGCTCTGGCGTGCGTAGCAGCTGGCCTGGCGGGTAGTTGAGATCGACAGGTCGAGATGCGCTCTGCCTCCGGTGTTGCCCATCGGCAGAAACTGCTCTCTTTCTCTCTAGCTCTGTAACTTAGTCTCTCTTTCTCTAATTCTCTATATTTCTGCATCCTCTCTCACTCACTTTTCTTTCTCATTTCTCTTACGACATTTCATCATTAAATTTTCATGCTTTTCGTCATAATCGCGTTTCGAAATCTCTCTCTCTCCCTCTTTCTCTCCTCCCCTCTCTCTCTCTCTCTCTCTCTCGCTTCAAACTCTGCTCTTTTCCGTGTCTGCCCAGGAAGTCCCTCACGTCGCTGTTCCCTGCTGGCCACTTGCACAAGCGCGCTGATCGCCCTCCTCGAAGCCAATTCATTTATCCTCCCCCCTCCTTTCTTTTCCGGCCCAAGCCAGACTTCCTTCCTTTTTGGTCTTAATCCGACTCAGACACAAGTTGTACTTTAGCACGGCAGTTTGTCCTGGCTTCTCAACGTCACTTGCTATGGGGACCACTCATTTCCAGATCATTTATTTATTTCATTAATCTCTTTCTTTTGTGAATTTATTTAAATTAATTTATCTATCCATACTAGCTGTTAAAGAAACCGAAAACGGATCTTCGAATTCGCTCCTTTTTCCTTGAAAAAAGGTCGAGAGAGTAAATTCAAATACATTACTGTTCAGTGCTGTCCTCCTTAAACAGCCACTACACTGAACTATCAATGATAACTCCCGCCTTTGTGATCCATATTTCAATTGCTAACTTTTATATTAATTATTGATTTATTGGATTTGTTCACCCGTTTGTTGCTCTGCTCTGAGTGATCTTTCCCTCTTTTCAGCCTTCCTCTGGCCCCATCATTCTTCTTCCTCTTTTCCTCTTTCCCCTCATACCTTGATCATTCCATAACCCTGTCGATGATTAGCTATGGTCTTCACTGTGTTGCACACGCGCACTGCTTTACCCGTCCTCCTTTTTTCCCCACTGCACCCTCAGCTGTGTTCCGGCTGGCCCACTTTTCGACAGTACTTTTCGCCCGCTCTCACTCTCACTCTCTCTCTCTCACTCTCTCTCCCTCTCTCTCTCTTTCTCTCTCGCTAACTCTACTCTATGTATTTAGTCTCTTCCTGTTATAACTTATCTCTGGCATATCCTCTTCGATCTCTCGCTCAGTCCTTAAAACCTTAAACACCGGTTGTATTTCTTTATCTCTCTCTCTCTCTCTCTCTCTCTCTCTTTTATCTTTCTTACTTAATTCCTTTCTTTCTCCCGCTTTCTTTTCGCCCTCTGTCTCTCTCTTTTTTTTTCTCTCTCTCTCTATCTCGCTATCTCCAATAAGATGTTTTTCGCCTGATTTGGACCAGCCGCAATCAGCGTACTGCTTTCTTCAACGCTGAACAATCTGTCCTTTTTGTTTGCGTCTCGTTCTTTTCTCAATCATTCTCCTCTCTCTCTCCTTTGGATACCTGTTATCTCTCTCGTTGACCCTCTTTATCTTTGCTTCTCTCTTTCTCGCTCGCGCATCACTCCTGCAACTTTTGCTTGGACTGACTGATTGGGAGATGAGAATGTAGTATATCCACTCGGAGGGCTGTCTCTCTCTCTCTCTCTCTCTCTCTCTCGCTCTCCTCTTTGTTTTCTCTCTCTCCCTCTCTCCTCTCTCTCCCTTTCTCTCTCTCCCTCTCTCCTCTCTCTCCCTTTCTCTCTCTCTCCCTCTCTCTCGTCTCTTCTCCCTGGACTCTCTCCATGCGTGCCTGGTTTATCTATATAGGTCGATTTGGTCGTCGCATGCAGTTAGTGGATGAAGACAATGAATGCTCACCCCAGGAATGAACGATGATTGGATTATGAAGACGACCTGGCTAACTTGTTGACTTTTAAGCTTCTGCTAAAGGAGAAATTTGCTATCCACAAGGTGTGAGCGGAAGAATAGAGCGAGAAAGACAAAGGGAGTGCGAGAGGGAAAGAGAGAGAGAGAGAGAGAGAGAGATTGAAAGAGAGAGAGAAAGAGAGAAAGAGAGAGAGAGCACGAGAGAGAGAGATTGCAAGAGAGAGAGAAAGAGAGAGAGAGTGAGAGAGAGAGAGAGAGCAAAGGAGAAGAGAGAGAGAGAGACTAAGGTGTAATTTGTTTATTGAGTTTATAAAATAATGTATATAATGTTCGAGTAGTCGGCAGCGGCGTCTGACTTCGCTAATGAGAGCAGTTGTTAGTGTACATAAAGAGAGCTACTCCCATAAAAGATTGCTGCTTTCCTCGTTAGCGTGGGATTGTTCTGCGGGGAGAGGAGGATAGGAATGGGTTCAGGTGGAGAGGGGGAGGCCCCTCGGGCATGGTCCAAGGTCGGCCACTCGGGCACGTCATTCATGTCTCTGCCAGATGGAGAGGTCTGGACAGTGCAAGGTGATTGGCTGCGATTGCACACGAGTACTACGCGATGAACGCGATAAAGAGAAGGAAGAGAGAGAGAGAGAGAGAGAGAGAGAGAGGTTTATAGAGAACAAGTAGGAAGAGAGAGAGATAGAGAAATAGAGAGAGAGAGAGAGAGAGAGAGAGAGAGAGATGGACAGAGAATCAGAACAGCTAAATAAGCGACAAGTCGAAGGCACTGCCCACAAGGCTTGCCACTGCGATGAGAGGCACTTGGGCGGAAACCCTTTTTGTCCGTTTACTAGACCAAACAATCGGCTTCATCCTTCTGCACCTCCTGTCAACACTCTCTTGTTTTCTTTGATACATTTGTTCATACAAGAGTGTTTATACTTTTTCGACATGATATTGAAAAAGGCTAGAGGTGCTCAAGAGTTGAGCAAGGTTTGAAGTGTAGCAGAGAATGTCTGCCTTCTGCACTCTCTGTGGTAAAGTTGTGCTGTTTCTTTGTCTCCATGAGCAACTGTCGACCGCGCGCTTTTAAATAGCAATATGTTGGTTGTTGTTGCAAAAATTGCTCTTGAGCGTCCGATGAGAGATAATGAAAGAGAGGAGAGTGAGAAAGTAAGAGAGAGAGAGAGAGAGAGAGAGAGAGCCTGAGAGTCTTTCCACTTTATTGTGGCAACCCCGTCTGCCTGCGGGAATCTGCTGTTGATCAAAATGAACCCGGGCCAGACAGACTGGAGGCGATTTCCTATTTATCTCGAAACCTCCTCTCTTTCTCTGTCGCTCTCTCTCTCCCTGTCTCTCTCTCTCTCTCTCTCTTTCTCTGAAGAAGGGCACAGTCGTAAAATATCCGTCCTCCTCAACCATCAGTCGAGACAGCTTCGGCAGAGGGCCGAATAGGGACCGGTTGTCTGGGCTATTTACGCACCTTCTACTGCTTGTCTCGTGATATCCCTTTATCACCCCGCCATTTATCACGAGATGGAGAGAGATATGTACATGGAAACACATACACACTCATGAAGAACGAAGGCGCGGATGCTCTTTATCTCTTCCGTATCTCGTAGACTCCTTTCTGAAATAAGTACTTCCGATCAGTAGACCATCATGGGGGGGGACAGAAGAGAGGGAGAGCGAGAGAACGAGACACAGAGAAAGAGAGAGAGACTGAGCGGGATAGAGAGAAGAGGATGGGAGAGGTAGAGAGAGAGAGAGAGGGAGAGAGAGAGAGTTCTCATACAATCATAGATCGCACTCTCACTTTCACGCTCTCTCTACAACGCTCTCTAACAATCAAAGCCGAGTCTTCAGCAGCTACCGAATCCAAGTCGCCGCTTTTCTCTTGCTGCATCTCTCTCTTCCTCCCTCTCTCTCTCTCCCTCTCATTGTCCCTCTATCCCTCTTATTGTCTCTCTTTCATTCTGTTATTCTCTCACTCTGTGTCACTTCACCTACTAACTCTCTCAATACCCATGCCTCCTTTATCCACAATGTTGCTTGGTATCCTCTTGATAAGGGGTCGCGGATGAGACTCCGCATTCTATCAGAGAGAGAGAGAGAGAGAGAGAGAGAGAGAGAGAGAGAGAGAGAGTCTCAATTCTCGCTCTTCTACGACTCTCCCCATCTCTCTCTCTCTCTTCCGCTTTCCTCTCTCTATCCCCGCATTCCATATCAGTCTCTCCCTCTCCTCCGCGTTCTAAATTGGAGCGAAATGGAGTTCATTCCTCCTATCAAACACGGCCGCTTCCTTCTCACTTTCATCCGACTGTCAGCTCCTCCTTTCGACTCTCGCGCTAATTTCCCCTCAAGACCGATCAGTGCAACAGCTTTTGGAGGACGTTCATTGCTACTGTTGAAAAGCAAACAGTAGCCAGAGCTCGGACCCTAGTCCCCACCTCCGAAACCGCAGACAGTACCCCGCTGGTGAACAAGGATAAGCTGCATCATACTTCCGTCGGGTTTACGAAAGCACTGCGATGCCGTCGTCTGGCGCCATGTTCTCGTCGCCCCTCCGCCATGCCGTCTCCTTCCACATCCCTGGCACCGGCCGGCCGCCCCGTTGTCGTTCGGCCGCTGCGCCCCCTCGCGGACAGCCTCGCCTCGTCACCGTGCGCAGACAGGACCCGGACAAAGTGAGAACGAAAGAAAGAAACTAAAGCAGCACCCTATAATCGCCGGGTTTACAATCAGCATGCTCGATTGATCCTTTTTGCACAGCGTATCCTTCCATAATCCCCTTGCACGCAGACTGTTAAATGAAACATGGGCTTTCCTTTCTATATATCTTCGCTTCTGACGATGAGTCGTTATTCCATTTTTCAAATCTCAATCCCATTGAATATCTCATCACATCACTTCCAGATTAACTTCATCCAATTATCATCTTTTATTGCAGTACTTTGGTTTTACGATTTTTTTAAAGTAAATATTCAACCCCTTCAAAACAGTTGGACTTGACGTGGATGATGAGTTCGTGATGGCTGCAATTAGATAAAAATTAGATTTCCGCCTCATGCAATCAGGCCCTTTCTGATGGCCGTCGTTTTGAATTGTTGAAAGACGCTGCAGCTGCTTCCTGGTCACTGCTGAATAGCCGCGCTTATTGTTAGTTGATCTGCTTTCATCTTATGTCTCTGTCTCTCTCTTTCTCTCTCTCTCTCTTTTGTTCTCTCACTCTCCACATCCTCTCTCTCTCTCCTCTCTCTTCAACATAATAGCCATTGGCATACGCCTGGTCACTCCTTACTCACAATCGTATTTCCTGACTTCCTTCGCAATCCTTTGCATCAACGCCTAACTCGAAGTATTTGTGTACTTGCCCACAGCTTCCGGATAAACACCCTCATATCTTCCTTTCATGCTCTCTTATCTCTCTCACTCTATTATTCTTTCGATTTATGTATATATTTTCTGATTACACGAAATACATAACTTGTTTGATATCTCTGTTCTTAGATTTCAAGTGTCTTTACTTTGAACTTGATTTTATACTCTATTACTATTATTGTCATGATAATTTAAGAAAAAAGAAGCAGTAACACGAGAAAGCAACTGTAAAAAACGCGGATTTTTTTTTTTACGAATAATTGTTTTTTTTTATTCAATATCTTCAATAGTTGCAGAATAGCCAAATAAGTATACAGTTATTTTTTTTCTGATGTAATTTATGTATGATATTTTATAGCGTTTTTTTAATTTATTTTAATAAAATAAATAAATGAATAGCCGACGTTGCAGAACCGCTACCAAAGCATGGAATTTGACGACAGAAGATTCGATCAAATTCTCCCTCCTGGCATGGACTTTATCTTCGTCGAATTCAAGGTTCGTCATGCATATCTGCTTTCGCCATCTTGCACTCTCTTTCCCTCTCCCTCTCTCTCTCTCTCTCTCTCTCTCTCTTTCCCCCCCCTCTCTCTCTCTCTCTTTCCCTCTCCCTCTCCCTCTGCCTCTTTCTCGTTCTTCCTTTTCTCTTTCTCTCCCTCTCACTCTCCCTCTCCCTCTGCCTCTTTCTCGTTCTCCCTTTTCTCTTTCTCTCCCTCTCTCTCCCTCTCCCTCTGCCTCTTTTTCGTTCTCCCTTTTCTCTTTCTCGCCCTCTCACTCTCTTTTCTCCATCTTCATAATAAATTCTTCTCCATATTCTCTTCTCTTCTATTAGAGCTCCATAGTTTCTTCTAGCCCACCTTTAACTTCTGCCTTTCCCGTCATAGACCTGATTTTTGAGATATTAGTAAGTTCCCACATCTAAAATGCGTGCCATCTGGTTGGACAATGAAGTGAGACGATGCGCATGTGCGTGGGTGTTTTCCTCTCTCTCTCTCTCTCTCTCTCTCTCTCTCTCTCTCGTTCTAACTCATCGCCTCTTATTATTTCACTGTCTTTTCCCTTCTATTCCTCCTTCTCTTTCCATCTCTCTTTCTCAGCGTATGCACGAATCCACATCCTGTACTAGCCAAGAGCTGTAAATATTTCGGATAGAATCCTGGGAATTCCTTTTTTACCTAGCTCTCTCTCTCTCCCTCTCTCTCTCTCTCTCTCTCTCTTCCTCTCTCTATTGCTCTCCTTCTGTCCCTATCTTTTTCACTTTCTCTATATGACTAACTCTCCACCCTCTCGATTATAGGACAGGGACGAAGAGAACGTGGAGCGTGTCGCCGTTGTGCCCGGCAACAGCCTCAAGCAGTGCATTGAAGGTGCGAGAGAGAGAGAGAAATAAGACGAGAGAAAAGAGAGACAACAATAGATAACGAGAGACGTAGACGGTGAAAGACATCCATGACAATGCATATCAACAAGAAGTTGAAAGCAACAGGAACTGTGTGGGTTGCGGGGGGAAATGACTTTGCCTTGTGTATGAATGGAAGATGTGCGTGTTCTTAGAAAAAAAAGAAGTAGAAGAAATGGATTCTGGACGGTGACAAATAATGAGTACAAAAGAACTCGTGTTTCCCTTGTAAAATGAGCCTGTGGCCGAGTCCTTTGGTAGTGCCTTCCTTTATTCTCCTAGTTTACTGTATGTACATTGAATACAGACATATTTATGATTAAATAGTTCAACATTGTGTTATGACGCTACCTGGATCTCAGTGAACTCTTGAGAGCAGAAATGAGTTCGATTGTAGATACTTCTAGGATAGAGTAACTTGTGACATTTGTGTAGCTGTGCAACTTTGACAGAGTACAAGTTTTGTAGCTATTATTAGAGTTGACATTTGCATGTGTCAAAACTTTGCTAAGAAACCCAAATGTTTATGCATTTTGATCTAAAGCGAGAGGCTCAACTTCTTTCTTTGGCTCAAAAGTACGCATATGTATTTATGTACCAACGTGTAGTTAGTTTCAAACTAAATACATATTTTTTTTAGCGTTTACAACTTCCGTACGAATGGCTTCTGTTAGAATTACGATGTGGCTCGAATTAATATATTCCAGGCATCTCTGTCATTATTATTAGTGAGCCGCGACTTGGCGAGGCTTCCTTTTTGGCCATTTAGTGGACTATAGTCAAGTTATTAAAAATCACGACACGGATTCGCGTGACAAACGTCAGTTCGAAGAATTGCCTGCTGCAGCACATGTGCTTAAAAAGGTAGAGCCGACGGAGAGAGAGAGAGAGAGAGAGAGAAGTGAGAGATAGAGAGAGAGAGAGAGAGAGAGGGAATCAGAAAGCATCGCTAAGTGAAATTGAGAAACGGAGACAGAGCATTTGTATTTGCTTTCCGAAGTAGGACTTCTAATTGGCCCGTATCCGCCGAGGAGACTGGATTCTTTGACGATTTAGAGGAAAAGAGAAAAAGTGTGGGAGACAGAGATGGAAAGAGATGGAAAAAACACACTTTGAGGAAGAGGGAAGGAGTAAAAGAAAAGGAATGAGATAGAAAAACACACTTTAGCGAGAGAGAGAGAGAGAAAAGTAAGTTAGTAAGATTGAGAGAGATAGTGAGAGAGAGATAGTGAGGGAGAGCGTGAGAGAGTGAGAGAGATGGTGGCAGAGGAGGGTAGAGATAGAGACAGCAGAAACAAGGCAGGAGCAATACCAGTCGGCTGACTCTGTGCCTTGCAGTCCTTTTTCACCAATTTAGTAGCGGCAGCCTTGTTTTCCATCCGTCTAATCGGCTGTTTATTGCTTCCATCGATAAGGCCAGACATGCTGTGAAAGGCTTCGACGATTTCCTTTCGTCCTCTTTCTCTCTCTCTCTCTCTCTCGCCATCTCGCTCTCCCTCTTTCTCTCTCATTCCCATTATCCCTCCCCATTTACATCTCTCTCACCACCCTCCCCCACAATTCCCCGCATTGGCTCCCACGCCGTGCAAGTTACTTCTTCTTCTACTTCTTCGTGGACTCCTTCTCAAGATGCCCCTTCCCCTATTCGAGTTGTGTCCTCGAACTTTGTTAGGAGGAGCCACATGTCTGGTGCGTGCTTTTGTGTTTGCTGCCTGGTGGAGTTTGAGAATATAGACTGCCAGATGCAGGGCGAACTCTCTCTTGGGAGCGCTTTTCCACTCGGAATTCGAAGAACGATGAGCAGTTTGCTGTTTTGACTGGAGAGGGAGAGAGAGAAATTGGAGAGGAAAAGGGGATTAGAGAAAAATAAAGAGAGAGAGAGTAAGAGAGAGGGGTAGAAAGAGAGAGAGTAAGAGAGAGAGGTAGAAAGAGAGAGAGAGGGAAGAGACAAAAGATAACAACATAATTGATGCAGACACATGACTCGTCCTGGGACGATTCAAAATTTAGTGTTCCTCTCGTTCACTTCGACCCCACCCCACCCATGCTTCCTCTCTTGCTTCAATTAGCAAGGAGCATTTTCTTGCTTTCAGAGTAATTTATTTCTTTGTTTGGTGTGCTCTACAGCCGTTCGTGCCACGTGCAAAATACGTGCTGCGGTTTAATCTTGTTCGTTCCCTTGCTTTTGTAGATCGTGTCTCGTTTTTCTTGGTACAAATATCCCTCCTCACTTCTGCTAATCGTATATGAAAATGTAGGAGAGGCGGTGCGAGAGAGAAGGAGAGAGTTTATGGTGAGAACACGAGAGAGAGAGAGAGAGAGAGAGAGAGAGAGAGATAAAGAGAGAGGGACAGAGAGAGCGAGAGAGCGAGAGAGCAGGGGAATTATATATATGT
The DNA here is from genome assembly GCA_945643635.1 of Allodiplogaster sudhausi. Classification (NCBI taxonomy): domain Eukaryota; kingdom Metazoa; phylum Nematoda; class Chromadorea; order Rhabditida; family Diplogasteridae; genus Allodiplogaster; species Allodiplogaster sudhausi. The sequence continues at coordinate 10,203,504 of CALZFC010000005.1, forward strand.
GACAAGTTTCGGTGGCACATTATCCACTATGCTTTGGTGTTTGTGAATATATATATATATATATATGACTTTTGCTTGTATCTGCAGCCCTTTACACGCGATGATCTGTAGAAACGTGGAAATAACGGAGACTACAAATGTTATTCAAAGGGAAAGAGAGAGAAGGAGAAACAGGGAGAGACAAAGAGGAGGAATTACAGACAGAAAGAGAGGGAGAGAGAGAGAGAGCAAGAGAGATAGAGAGAGCGCCTTTAGCTTGCCTTCCGGCGTCCTTTTGAGATGTACCACGCGGTCAGCGACTTTAGCCGCCTCACCGCGCGCCTTTCAGTCGGCTTTTGTTTGTATCTACAGCTCCGAGAGAGAGAGAGAGAGAGAGAGAGAGAGGAACGGTGGAGAGAGAGAGGTGGAGGGAGAGAGATAGAGAGGGGAACAGGAAGGGAAGTGCATGGAAAGATATAGGAACTTTATCCCTTACTCTATTCTCTCTCGGGCACAGACATCGCATAAGACGTTGGAACTTACGACGCCCACCAGAAGACTGAGGAATGCTTCCTCTCCCTCTGTCTCTCTCTCTCTCTCTGTCTCTCTCTCTCTCTCTGTCTCTCTCTCTCTCTCTGTCTCTCTCTCTTTGTCTCCCGATTCGTCTCTCTCTCCCTTCTCTTTTCTCTCTCTTTCTTCCTTTCTCTCTCTCGCCGATTTACTCTCTCCTTTCTCTGCGTCTCTTATTTTGCCGCTCCCTCAATCTTTTTCCTACGCCTATCGTCGCAAGACGTCTAAAGTTTCCGTGTGCTCTCCATGGCTAGGCAATGTTCCAATCCATGCTTAAAAATACAAGAGTACATTCCGCTCTCCGTGCATCCATTTGTTCCACGATAATTTTTCTTTCTTGTCATGATAATTTTATATTTTAATTTTAAAGTTTTCCTACTGCATGCACTATTTGAAACAGTATTTCAACATATGCAAATAGACTTGCAAATGCCTTTCAACCTACTATTTTAGCACCCTCAACGTTTGCAACGTCTCCAAGCTAGATAATCATGGGTTGTCGGAAGGCTTAAATTTACCCGAAGCAGCGAAAAAAGCAGCCGCTGAAAGTTTCGCGATGCACAAGTTCGCACCAAAGATGAGGATGAGTCTGTCACTTTGGTCGAGCGTTTTTTTGCTGTTGCTTCGTCTAGACGAGCTCCCTCGCTCTCCCCCTCTCTCTATTTATCTCTCTCTCTCTCTCTCTCTCTCTCTCTCTCTCCTTTTGTTTCTCTCTCCCTCTCTTTATCTCTCTCTTCCTTTCTCTAACTCTCTCACCCTCTGTCTCTTTCTCTCTCTCCATCTTCTCTGCTCTCCTGACCAGCTCATCTCCCCCTCTGAAGATTGCGCCCTAGGGACCATTACGGCCACACAGAATCCCGCTGCCCTCCGCCATCAGAGCGCTTATTCGCGTCGACTATTTTATCCTCTTCATAGAGTGCAAAAGTCTTGGCATTCCCCCCCCCCCCCTCCCCTCCCCTCCCTTCCTCATAATATGATAACCGCTGTCGAAATAGCACTCGCGAGGAGAGTCAAAAGGAAGAAAATACTGTTTTATTCCTTCCTGACATTCTAAAGCATCTTTTCTATGACGATGTTGTCCAGATGTGATGGCTACTCTGTTTCCGAGCACAAAAGAATGGTTACGTCAGAGAGAGAGAGAGAGAGAGAGAGAGAGAGAGGGAGAGAGAAAGAGAGAAAGAGAGAGAGAAAGAAAGAGAGAGAGAGAGAGAGAAAGAAAGAGAGATATAGATCTCGCAGAGGATACCATAGCTGCCAAAGGTTGTCTAGGTTCGCGAACTTTACTCGTCACCTCCTTTTCTGACCTTCTTTCCACGCGCCCTTTACTCTTTCATTCTTTTTTCCTCCGAGGTATAAATTATTGTCTTGCTGTGATTGTCCCCAAAACTCCTTCTGCATCTCCAAGCTATATGGGCCTGTTTTGTTCCCATTTTTTGACGTTCAATAAATTCGGGAATTAGCGCTTGTATACCTTTGTCGCTGTGTGCTCTCTCTTCACTATCGCTCTCTCTCTATCTCTCTCTCTCTCTCTCTTTCTCTCTTCTCTACCTATCTCGCCTCTCTCTCTCTCTATCTCTCTCTCTCTCTCTCTCTCTCTCTCTCTCTCTCCTCGACCAGAAAGAGACACTTCGCCATGGGTGTGCCAACGTCGTCGTCCGCTGCGTCGACCCCTGGCGTCTCCTCCTCGCAGCCTCCTCGTCTCTCGCTCCCTCAGCCGGCTACAGTAACCGCAATGCTTGCCGCGGCGAGACCTCCTCCCTCGGGGGGAGTGGCGGCGGCCATGGCCTCGCGCTCCCTCGACGGCCTCCTGCCAGAGTATCTCAAAGGTCGCGCGCGATTCTGTAAAAGGAGCCAGTGACGGGGAATACAATATATATGCAAAAAATGTTGTATCATTTTACTCCTTTCCATCTCATGGTTGGAATGAATTAATAGATGTGATGAATGTTGAATTTCATATACTTTTCAAAGAAAAAAGATCAATATTCTCCAAGAAGTCTACAATGAGCTATTCAATGTGCGCTGATTGGAACACATCGGCCATTTATATATATTCGACAGGAAAAAAACCAAGCGTGATGATCCTTTAAACGGCAGCTTTGTTAACAATTGGGACAAAGAAACATGATGGTCATACGATATATAAATAGAAGTATTCATTGAAAAGTTCGTTTATTTCGTTCAAACAGCGCGTAAAAACAAGTATAAAGAAGGGTTTTGAAAGGAGAAAGGATAAAAAGTGATGACACATTATAAAATCGAAATATAAACTAGGCAGAAAGGATGAAATAATGATTGTTATTTGGCATATTTATGTTGTAAAAATTACGAATTACCGTAGACGAATAATAACAAATCAATTTCAAAACTATAGTAAATAAATAAATTATAACTAATTTGATATCCTTTTGCAGGCCGCCTCCGGCAACGTGGCCTCGGCTTCGACCAAGTCGAGTGCTTCCTCGAGAAGTCTTCCACCGCCCTCCCTCTCAATACGGACGTCAGCTTCCTTGCCGGCCAGAAGATCATCGTTCGTGGTCAGTCGAATACCGTAGCCGCCACTGTCGTGGCGAGACCCACTACTTTGAATTTTGATTTGCACTTCTTCTTTTTATCAGCAGTTTCTCACCCGTTTTCTTTCTTCCTCCGGTTAATCTTTCTTGCTTCTGAAATATTTTACGATGATGTATTCTATTGGAAGGCTTCTTGCTTGAAATAACTAAGTTTTTATTTGTCCACTCTACCAATCTATGCATGTTGCTTATTGAAATGATTTTATCCCATTCGAAAAATTGCAAATTCCAAGCATTCCTCACTTAGTCGTGTTATTCAACACTTTTTCCTAAAAGCTTCCCAGCTCCCTGTCAAGCATTCCAAGGCCTTCTCAATAATTTGTCGTTACTTTCCGCCTGAATCATTCTATGCGTCTCTTACAATTAGTAAGCAAGGAGGTGGCATCCCTTTTATCTAGTCTGCTCATCATGGAAGGAAAGCGAAGGTGAGGAAGGAGGAATTTAAGAGCGAGAGAGTTGAGAAGAGAGAACGAGAGAGTGAGAGAGAGAGAAAGAGAAACAGAGAAAGACAGAGAAAAAGTCAAAGTTAGGCCCGTATGCCGGTCCAATTATTTCGCTTGCACTCACGTGTAGTTGGACGTTGTAAAACCCCTCCGCTACGTGCATGCCAGATCTGTCCTTGGCTTCTTTCTGCAAGAAGATCTTCCCAAATTCTCTTACCTTTTTCTCTCTCTCTCTTGCTCTCTCTCTCTCTCACTTTCTCTCTCTCTCACTTTCTCTCTCTCTATCACTTTCTCTCTCTGTCTCTCAACCTCTCTTCCTCTCCTAGCAATTACAACCTTGAGGTGCGCAAGAGCCCTGCCTTTCTCCCCCTCTGCGTTATTTCCACATTTCTACGTTGCTGCTTGAAGAGTGCCCTTCATCGCTTTCTCCTTCACAACAGTTCCATCGTGCGGCTGCTGTTGTTGTTATGTATTTACTTGCCTCTCCCACATGTTTAGCATCCCTCACTCCCTCCCAAACACTCACTCTCTCACTATTTACATTTCTCTCTCTCTCTCTCTCTCCCTCTCCCTCCCTCTTCCCTCCCTATCTCTCTTCCCTCTTTCTCACACCTTAGAATTACCTCTGCCATAATAAATAACACGCTTCTTTCTTCCGCTTGCACGCCCGTTCCACCTCCTCAACTTTGCACGCCAACAAGAGCACATTCACGAAGTAAAGAATCCAGAAAATAGACTTGAGAGAGAGAGAAAGAAAGAGAGCAGTATGCAAATGCGAACTGTTTCGTTTCACAGAACAAATTATGTACAACAGCACTCACGCAGACTCATCTAGCAACGTTGGGGGAGAGGGATATAAAGAACTGCACTTCTTCAAGGCATTTCCCCAAAAAAGTCCTTATTACTATCGTTTGCAAACAAGGTTTATTTTCTCACCGCTACTTCGGTTAAATTACGGATCTGCTGTAGGCGAGTGAAACAAAAAAAACCGATCAAATACATATGTATGTATGCGCATATGCCTTTCCCCCTTGATCCTCGTTTAGAACAAATTGATCCTCACGGCTTAGAACAAATGCGGAAATGTTTGCAGATTTGTAGCACTAAGACCAGAGCAAACCTGTGACTAATGCGAGTAAATATGCAAATTATGCTCCTGAGATCTTTATCTAACGGTTTCACACATGTTTCCATACTTCTCACGGCCTGCGTCTCTCACAATCAGATTCTGCCTGTTTGAATCATAATCTGGCTCTCTATCTCTCGTTCCTTATTCATTCCTCTTTCTCTCTCTCTTCCTCTCTCTCTCTCTCTCTCTCTCTCTCTTTCTCTCTCTCTTCAGGCTGACTTACCATATTAGAGCAATTCTGCGTGGATAACTTATAAAAATTCCCTTCGTCTTACCATTAGCCATCTCAACACTTCAGATTGAGTATACAACTGCTGATGTCTCAGATACGTAATCGCTTACTCCAGTCGATTCATTCCTTCCCTTCTTCCAAGCTGAGTCTACTTTAAACATAATCCCACAAAATTGACTATATGCGTGCAACTTCAGATGACTCTCCATATATTTCCGATCTGTCCACATTACTGTATCTCTCCGACGTCCATACTACATTCTTGGCTACGTAAACAACGATATGAGTTCTTACATATGTAGGCGATACAGTGTTCATATTTCTGCGTATGTATTTGAATCACGATTCATTATTGGGCTCCATGTGATGGATTCAGGGATAGATGACTGCCTTAAGTGGCACCAAACTCCGGAGGCTGTAAAAGGCTTCTCCGAGATGTTGCAGCAAGTCAAGGAGGCTGTTTACGGCATAGTCAAGACATATTTTGTTTTCGAGAAAAGTGTACTTTGATGCCTCAATCAGCATTGTATCCTAGGAAATAAAGTAGGGAGAGGACGGCGAAAGAATATGTGGGAAGAGGAAGAGAGAGAGAGAGAGCGTGAGAATTCGAGATTCATAGAGAGAGAGGAAGGAAAAGAAACAGAATTCGTAGTCGTCCCTCTCTTAGGTGGTTGCACTTTAATCATCCACATTACCTTTAGTAAAAAGGAAAGAGAGAAGAGATGTGTTGACTTCTCGGCCTGATAAATCCCTCCATGCGCACTCGATTTCTTTGCAATTCACTCTTGACGTTGGCATTTGGATCTCATTTTTCTTTTTCATTTTTATTTCTCTCTTTCTCTAACTCCCTCTCATTTTCCCGCGTTCTCTTCTTACGTAGATTCGTTGTTTATTAAACAGGGCTGAGCTTCGTATCTGGAATGGATGCAAACAAGAAAGGCTGCAAGCCACGTGCGCAATCGGCTCTCATCTAAGGTCATTTCCATAATCACCCGCCTAAGGCGAGTGGTTGACGGGGAGAGGAGAAAAGACAGAGAGGAAGAGTGAGAGAGAGAAAAAGCGATAGAGAGAGAGAGCGAGAGTAAGCGAGAGCACCGAGATAATGAGAAGTAGTTGGGAAAGGGAAAGTTGAAGAAAGAAGGCAAGACCTTGACAGTTAATACGAAAAAAAAAAGGAAAAAGATATCCGTAGACGCATCTTCTCGCTTCTTTTTTTTCGCCTACTTTTTTCTGCTCCACAGATTATCCCCTTCCGCGACATGCAGAATGTCTCCAATCTGATGAAGTCATTCGGTAGCTGCCAACCAGTATCTCTCTCTCTCCCTCTCGCTCTCTCTCTCTCTCTCTCGCTTTCGCTCTCTCTCTCTCGCTTTCTCTCTCTCTCAATGTCTCTCTCTTTCTCTCTCTCTCTACCTCCGACGGAAGTTTCGAAAGGCGAAGAGAAGATAGTGCCATTTACGCACGCACATCATCTCCGTCATTCGGAAGGAGTATACAGTGAAGGCCTTCGGACAACATGCCCCTTCTTTCTCTCTCTTTCGCTCTCTCTTTCCTTTTCTCCTTCTCTCCCTCTGTAGCACAAGCCATTTCACGGCCCACACGAAGAGAAGGATTATATGACCGGCCCCCGGCCGTAAGCGACACTGAAGCCGATGTGTGAATGCGTCGTTGAATACAGAGTGGACTTGACCAGGAAGAAGGCACAAACAACAGATGAATCCATGCGTGTGCGAGGACTTTCTGGATAAGAAGGACGCAATCAATACAACAAGGTACAGAAAGAATCAATAATTAAGCTGATTTCGAATGAAGGATAAGGAGCATGAAAGTGCGAATTCAGGACGAGTGTTGGCATTTGAAAGATTTTGATTTGTATCTGAAAAAAGTGTTGTCCTGTCATTTCCAAAGACACAAGAACGAATGTGAAAACACTTCTCCATGGATGTCTGCATCACACTGCACATGAGAATCGAGATGGTGGGAAGCCAAGTCACGCTCTCTCTCATTATATTCCGTAGATTCTTTCTCTCCCTCCTCTATTTCTTTTTACCTCTCTCTTTCTTTCTTTCTCTCTCTCTCTCTCTCTCTCTCTCTCTTTCTCTCGATCTCTCTCACGAGTGCGAAATACGTTTGGGCGTGTGAGAACTCGTCTTCGCCTTCTTCGTCTTGACACCCAGGAGTGAGCTACTAAACATCCCCCTGTTAGACACCTCAGGCTCTCTCTCCTCGTGTCCGACTTTCAATTGCCTCCTTCAACACACACATCTTCCTCCACAGAGCGGGGGCGCTTCCTACCTAGGAAGAGCGGAGCTCGCTCTCTCCAGTCCAGTCATACATACATCCGACACGCGTTACGGACAACATTCATCTCCAAACTCGCCTGTCCTCGGGTGCAAGCGTCTTGCAACTTCTCTCGTCCATCAACTTTTCATCGCGCTCTGCCACGTCCTCTCTATAGATGATGCTTCTCCGACCCACCTCTCCCTTCCAAGGTACATACATACATACATATATGCATGCAAAGACGCTAAAAAGCTAGACTGCTGATATCTAATTGCTCTTTGAAAGATCATCGCATCTTCGTAATCTTGATGATGTGTAGGGTAACTTCTTGTATTCGCCATCCCCGAACACAATCACAAGCTAATTTATGGAGAATAAGCCAAATACATATATGTTTATTGTACGGTTATCATTAATTTATACCAAAACAGAATGTATTATTTTAGTTACACTTCTGTATCAGATGAAACTGCCGGGCATCAAATTCAATCGAGTTAAACTTTGCTCGCATTTCATAGTCGCATGTCTGTAGCATGCCGCTATAGCCCTCTTAGAGTTCCAGCCTAATTCATGGAACCTGCGCTCCTCTTAAGCTTTCCCACATAAATATTTTATTTTTCAAAATAAAGAAACTTCTTGCGTGATTGCTTCGGTTTTATTATCCCTCCTTCGCTGTGACCTGTGTGGCATGTTAAAGATGAAAACAAAAAAGGAGATTTTTCTCGTCACTACAAGTCTGGACAAAAACGGTCTATTTTGACGGTGCCCAGACGGCAACAAAAAAAAAGAGCTTTAAAATGTCCCGCTGATAGAGCACCAATCATGCGATTCGTTTCGTGTGAAGCGATGAATAAAGATGAAAAAGCAAGTTGCACGCAGAATGAATAGAACTCGCTCTTTGAAAAGTAATTGAGAGAACGTGAAAGAGAGAGAGAGAAATAGAGAAAGAGAGAGAAATAGAGAAAGAGAGAGAAATAGAGAAAGAGAGAGAAATAGAGAAAGAGAGAGAAATAGAGAAAGAGAGAGAAATAGAGAAAGAGAGAGAAATAGAGAAAGAGAGAGAAATAGAGAAAGAGAGAGGGAAAGTTAGACAAGGAGAGGGAATCCCCTAATTAGCTGAAAACTTTGAGAATGAACTTTGGGAATGTCTGCAAAAGGTGATATTTGGCCGTTGTTTCTTACCTGCCAAAGGGCCATGTTTCGTAGCCGTTTTTCTCTAGGATATTTCGTTTCTTTAGAAAAATATGCACCGTTGTTCTCGAGCACTTTTTCGAACTTTGTCAGCTTCCTGTCCCTTTTCTTAAGAAATGTCAAATGTCAAAAACCACCAAGTGCAAGATACAACATGGCTACACACAAACACAGACATCTCCTCGCCCTTTGTTCCCTTCTCGCTATGCTCTCTCTGTAAGGATGCCTCCCCACACCCCTTCTTTTTGCCGTGCCCATCTTGCATCCTTGAATGAATATTTCAGTCCTTTCTTAGAGACATCCCGACCTAACAAACTTCCTCTTCTCCGACGATCTAGAATGCACGGTGGAATTCCCGGATTGGCAGGCGATGAAAGAACAATTGGTGAATGATAGAGAAGAGCGAAAAGCAAGGATAAAGCCAAAGAGAATGGCCAATAAAATAGAAATGTAGATTTTTGATGCCGCCCTTCAATAGTATTTTTTTTCGGAAAGAGAACAGACGTCTACAGCCGATTTCGGCTATTAATGTCGTGTATGTTTTACATTTATTGCCCGAGGAGTGCCCTGGAAACTTCTCTTGTTTTACGTGGCAACCGCGGAAGGAATGCCCCCGTAAAATTCATTCTGCTCATTCGCTTTCTCCGTGAAAGAGCTGTTTATTCCCTTCCCGAGGAGGAAGTGGCAAAGGCGAGAAGCTAAAAAGGAGAAGCTAAGAAGAGGAAGAAGAAGAAGCTGCTACGGTTGACAGGCATCCGATACCGAAGAAGGCATTACGGAAAAGGAGGGGGAGCCCTCAGGCGAACTTCGGTGTCGTCTCTGGATCCGCCTCCTTTTCACTTCTCTCTCTCTCTCTCTCTCTCTCTCTCTCTTCCTCGCGATAATCACTCTACCTCTGCTAGCGCCACCTCCTCTCTCTCTCTCTATCGCTCCTTCCTCCCAGCGCCCTCTCCCTCTTTCCCTCGGCAGTATAGTAGAAGCTCACGAGGAACATCTTGCGTCCTTCACCACTTCCATCTTTACACACCATTGTAAACGGTGGCCTCTCCCCGTCACTCTCCATTCACGCCTCCCGCCAATTTGTCCCATTCAAATCTTCTCTGCCAAACATCAAAAGTGGCGCCTCTTCCGGGCTCTTACGCCAAGTCTTCTCCTTCATCCCCGTCCACGATGGCTGACTATGGCCGTTTTATCGCTTCGCTGGTCTCGCAACCGTCGTCGACGTCTTCAACTCCCCGAAAGATATCGACACTCTCAGTGCCGGATACTGTAGCAGGTCGCACAAATATTCTTATTCCGCTTTTTTTCGTTCATCATTAGATGATCGGCTATCTAAATTAAATTTGTCTTCGACGCGCATCTGTTTCAATAAACATTTCGCGATCTCATTTATTATTTTTCTTGGCTTCTTTCTGCTTCATTCGGTTCGTTCCTGTTTTTCTTTTCGTGTGCATAAATTATATATTTTTGTGCCTAATAATAAGCTCATTCGCTTAGCGTCGTTTCGCAGCATTCTTTGATAATGAGGCGCGTTTCAAGCTTCTCTATCTCACTCCCTCTATCTCTCTCTCTGTTTCTCTCATTCTCATTCTCTTTCTCTCTCATTCTCTCTTCCTGCCCCCGCTTTACCTCTCCATTTCGATCAAGATTAGAAGCACCTCTTCATAGTCCTCTTCAAATCCATCGCTGTCTCTTCTTCTCCTCGTTCTCTTCTATAAATTCCTCTTAGATCATGAATTATGCTCATGAATACATCTTCTTCTCTCAATTTGCCATTGCTTTTATCACAACGCCGAATGCTTCTTGGATTATGGGAGGGGGGGCGCTAAAAATTATCTTTATCACTCTTTCTAGTCTTCATCTCGTTGCCTACGACTGTAACCCTTTTCTAGGGAAAAATATGTGCCTTCTTGGACTTGTGCTTATTGTGCTCAGGAAAGTAAGCTATTAGATCCGGCCTTTACTTTTGAAGTTAGATGGACGTCATCTTAAAACGACGGTAATTCTGTACCTTCCCTGGAATCCTTTCTGCAAACGCTGATAGTTTTTTTTGTACGCTAAAACTAAGGATAATGGAGGAAGGAGCGAACGGCAGTCTTTTTCAATTTTTTAAAATGACCGCTTCATTCTCTTGAAATCGACTCCCAATTAATCTGGTAGATGAATGCACGAAAAAATGTGCAGGAAATTGCGCAATTTTGCTTACAATAAACCTGTAAACAAATCAGGGCATTCATTTCTATGAAAAAAGGCGCGTTCATGTCAAGAAGCTGACCGTTCCTGGCACTAAAAACAGGTCATAATTGGCATGGCTTGTTAGAAAATTGTTTGTTCGCACACACACTTTCCACATGCTGTAATTAAGCATCTTTTCATGACGCCGAAAGAGCGAGAAGGAAAGAGTGAAAGTTCCACGCTGAAGAACTTGTGTGCTCTGAATAGTTGTCAACAACTCCCACGTTGACAGGCATAGTCCAATATAAATGCTCGTTTTTTGTGGCCAAAAATAGTGCAGGAAAATGAGAGACTTGCATTCTTCATGTATGCATATAGTATGTTTATCGTGAATGATAGTTCATCTTTCAATAATGCCGAGCCTACCGTAGTTAGGTAGATCAACTCATTTGCTTCTCACTCCCACAAGTCACTGCAAGACGTCGGTCGCAAGTCACACTCCAACGAAGCCAGCAAAGAATAACAAGCAGCTAAAAATTATTGACACATTTCGCAGAGGATAAATTGCAAAAGCGATGATTCACAAGATTAGCTGATGCTCCTCCGTGTTTTGCTACATCAGCAGAAAAACATCTCCAGGTGACTCCTCAGCAAAAGATGTGACTTCTTGATTGAGAGAGAGAGTGTGCGAGGGCGAGAGACGCAGGGAAATTGAGAGTCTTCATAATCCTGGAATTTCTGAACATAGGCTTCTGGTGTTATTCACGTTTTAGCACGTCGCAGGCACACACATTCATGCATATGTGAATGCTGTGCAAATCTTCTTATTTGCCTCGAAAACGCGGAGTAATTTGACGGTTCTTCAATCTCATAGGGAACTCTGAAGGAATGTACGTGCAATTAAACGTGAGTACATCGATCATTGGAGAAAAGGCAATGTGCTTTTTTCTTCCCTAATTCCCTCTGGGAACTATGAGGAAAAAGAAACACTCTGCTTTTGTTGCACTTTCCTTTCTGTACATACTCACCGCCCCCTATGTCTGGCCTCAGCAAAGGAGAGAAAGTGAGAGATAGAGAGAACGAGAGAGTAAAAGAGAGAGCGAGAGATTGAGAAAGAGAACGAGAGTGATAGAGGGAAAGAAAAGAGAGAGGAAACGAAGAAAAAGGCGCAGAGAAAAGATGCGTCCTATCTCTTTTCAAGCCTATTAGATTATGCACTTGTACACGCAAGCACACCTCCTGGGGCTCTTTCTCTTCGCCTCTTTCTCTCTTTCTTTCTCTCTCTCTCTGCAACTTTTCTCACTTTCTCTTTCCATCTTTTCATTCTCATTGCTTCTTCTCCAACATCTGCCTCCTGAAGGGCCACACGCAACGTTCACCTACGGACCGAGAGCTGAGTATGAATCTAACAAGACATGGAGAGAGAGAGAGTAGACCAGAAGAAGCAGAGACAAAGAGAGAGAGAGGAAGAGATGAGAGAGAGAGAAAGAGAGAGGGAGAGAGAGAGAGGGAGAGAGGGAGTCGAGAAGAAGATGAAAGGCGACAGGCGATCTCCTCGAGATTCGGGATGTACACGGTCAGAATGCACAGGAGAAGGAAGAGGAGTGCAGAGGAGGCATCTGAAGAGTCCGCCGTCTTCCTTCTCTGCTCACATCCAATCATCCTCCTTCCGACTTGTCTCCTTTCATATTCTCTCTGCTCTTTGGCGAGATGCCTTTATTTATGTTGTATGTGTCTTTCTCCGTGACACCCCTCATTCCACAGTCACATACAAAGTGCCCAGGGGCGCCTATCTCTCTTTCTCTCTTTCTGTCTTTCCTTCTCCCTTTCTCTTTCCCTTTCTCTCTCTCTATCTCTCTCTCTGTCCCTCTCTCTCTCTTTCTCTTTCTCCATATCTCTGTCTCTCTCTCTTCTCATTGTAATCCAGATCAGTCTCTCTCTCTCTCAATTCCCGAATCACGGGAACTCGGATGTCGTCCGAGGGCGAGCTTCTTCTTCTTCTTCTTTCATTGCATCTTCTTATCTCGCTTTCATCGGAAGCCTTCATTCGTTGTGTATCGTTCTTGACCTTTACAACCACGCCGCAGCTCAAAGTGCAAAGTAAGCAAGCTGGAGAGAGGGGAGAGAACGAAAGAGAACAAGAGAAACAGAGAGAGAGAAAGAGAGAGAGAGAGAAAGAGAAAGAGGAAGAGAGAGGGAGAGCGGAAGAGAGGGAGAGAGAGAGAGATGGGGGGATTGAGAGACAGATAGATCTAAGCGCGTGTATTTGTGTACGCGATCTCGCAGTGAGATTGCGAACGGCCGCTTCGGGCGTCCCCTGAGGCATATCTTCTGCTTCGGTGTGTCCATAACTCTTTTTATCAATTTCTCTCTACTCTCTCTCTCTCTCTTTGCTATATCTCTCCTCCCATTTTCTATGTCCTCTCTCTCTCGCTCGCTCTTTCTCTCTCTCTCTCTCTCTCTCTCTCTCTCTCTCTCTACTCCCACCCCTTTCTCCTCTTTATAACTCAATTTCGACTTTGCTTCCATACATTCGCACGCACCCGATCATTGCGTGCGTGCATGCGAATGAATAGCCAAAAAGGGAATAAAATATGAGAATTGTAAACTTTATTTCTCTCTTAGTTCTCTGCGCTCTCTCTCTCTCTCTCTCTCTCTCTCTTACTCTCTCTCTCTCTCTCTCGTTCCTTCTCTCTTCCTCTACTCTTTCATTTCTGGCGTCCAGCCATGTTGCCCTTGCGCAGCATACTCAATGCAGTCTCACAAAGCTGATGCCCCACTACCGTATTCCGCCTCAAGTTGCAGCGGCCGTGGAATAGGAAATCACGCGGTGGGCGACGAATGCGAAAAGGCTCTACGTTTCAGGATTCCTCTCACCCCCCCCCCCCCCCGCTCGTAATCTTCCTGACCATTTTCATACGATCAGCCAATTCCCTCGGGGGCGTCTACGTACCCAAAGTTTCCCGTGGCGTTTTTCGCACATTTTCACGCAACACTTGTTATGAAAATTAGGATTACATTTGTCTTCGTGACGTCTTTGCCTGGAGAGTGCCGCCATGTGAAGAGAGCAAAGAAACAAGCTAATCTGTTGTATGTAAATGGGGGGCGTTGTTTTTAAAGGCTATTTCTCCATTATAAATTCACGCTTCGTCTTGACTTAGCCGTGACAAAACACGGAGACTTTTGACGCAAACTATAGATCAGGCTGTTTGAGCAGAAAAACATGATGGGGACCCATCCAGGGACTTACCAGGAGGGCCGCGCCCTGAGGCTTAACCCATCGTTAAGCCCAACACCGCACACAGCCGCACTCTGTTTTGCTCTGAAGTTTTAAGTAGCTACAAGAGCCTGCTGAATCACCTCTAATTCTTAACACCTTTTTAAAAGCTGTTGTTATTTTGCATTAAAAAAACCCATGCAATCAGCTTATTTAGCTTAAAATCTTTTCAACGCTGTCATTCTTATTTACGAAAAAAAAACTGATCCTTGAAATCACAAAAAAAGAAGAAAATTAATTGGTTTCAATGATACGTTTTATTAATCTGTCGAAAAAGCGCGATAATTATGTCTGCACTTGTGATTACGCTCGTTTCACTCGATTTCTTGGCTAAAGTTCAATGGAATCTCCTTCAATCCGTCTGATACAAGAGGGAGTACAGATTTGCACGAATGGATTTGCACTGTACTCCAAGTTTTTTTTGCGTACATCCTGTTATCAGTGTATTTCTACATATGTATGTTTCTCACTACTTCTCTCTCTCACTCTCTCTCTCACTCTCTCTCTCTCGCTCTCTCTCTCTCTCGTTCTCTCTCTGTATCGCTCTCTCGCTCACTGTGTTATCTCTCTCTGACTATCTGAATCATCCTTGCAAATAAAGAAGTGATCTCCTTGCACTCTCGGAATGGCGAATTTCTCACATGACACCGCACGCTTTTGCCCAATCTTATCCATTAGAACAAATTATCCGGTGGCGGAGGCCATAAGGAAGCCCCGGATATCTACGCTCTCGCCTTCTGTCTCTCTCTCTCTCTCTCTCTCTCTCTCTCTTTCGCTGCCTCTCGCCCTCACACTCTCACACACACTCTCTTTCTCTCAGAAACTTACACTCTCTCCCAATCTCTGACTCTCACTCTCGACATCTCTCTTCCTCCCTCTCTCTCCCCCTCCTAATCCGGGACAGCTTCTGGCTCATCAGCTCTATCTGTCACCTCCAGCCTCATCTTCGTTGATCTCCTCCATCGCACACACTCACACACATCAAATCCCCATTAGCTCTCTCTCTCTCTCTCTCTCTCTCTCTCTCTCTCGCTCTCTCTCTCCGTCTCACTTTGAAGATATCAGTGAGTATCTAAAATGACTGCTTTCCGTGTATGCACGGTAATTAAGCGGCGCTGTTCCTGGCCAAGAATTGCCGGAGTAGACGGCGAAGGCTAAACATGGCTAAAGTGAGAGGGTGTAAAAGAGAAAGGGAACGAGTGAGATCCAGAGTCTCTCGCTCTATAATTGGAAGCCCCTTACCGCTTAATCAATCAGCAGAACACTACTATAAATGAAGCACAGTGATATGATATCAGACAGAGAGGAAATAGAGGGAGCAGACTAAATGGGGCATTCCGGGAAGCGGCGACCGATTAATGACAGCTGATATTCGCAAGCATGCAGTGTGCCCCCCCTGTCCATGCGGAATAATCAGTCTACACGGACACTTGGTGATTAGCACCCGGTTCCAGGAGACTCTACTATTTTCCGTCTCCTGTAGCAAATCATAAATTGCACCCAGTTCTGCTTGATCCTCTCGCGTATCCGAAATCCTCCCAGGATAGAATATGAAGTCATCACAAGTTGTGTTGACGTGGCCGATTTAATTGGAGTGGGGACAGAAGGCGATGCGATGGCAATTCAAAGGGAGACTTTTGTGCTACCTTTGCATCACTTTAATAATATGTTTACATTAATCATAATTTGTTTATATTAACCAAAAATTGTCCTCACCAGCAAACAGAGTCGCAAATACGTGAAGACCTGCCGTTGGCATTTTGCCAAATAACGAAATGAGCTAAACAACATAATCATTCCACTTAGCGCGTCTTCTAACCATAAGTGTCCAGCTGATCCCTCCTTTTCATCTCGATTCGCTAATCTTCGCCGCTACCGTATCCATGTATCCACGTTGTTTGTGGGGAAAGAAACATCAAATGTTTGCCTATTACACGCGGTGTAAAGGTCACCGATGTAGGGTGCGGAAGTCCGGGAACCTTTTTCCCCGCAGTATGCACCCGGCGTGAGATATGCAATGTGGATATTGGGATATGTAGAAGATGTGCTCTTGGAAGCTTCTGCTCTGCTCGTGTTGACACCAACAAGTCTTAATCGTCTTCACCTTTCGCATCTTCCTTAGGACGTCACAACCTTGAGGCCTCCAATCACGCCTCATTTCTAGATTTCCGGAATTTTCTCAAACATCTCCTGAATGTCTTCCTCTTGCTATTTCCCGGCCCACATTGCGTGTGGTCTGTTCTTCCAGGTGCGTGGTAGGTCGGTGGCCGGACTTTCGACTCCTAGATTCTAGTTGAGGTGGAGAAGGCTCGGTACCCTAGCTGCGGGCCTTTGAAAGGACCCACTTGGACTGGTCTCCCTTGACTGCGGCCCCGACATGCACACTAGCCACGTAAGCCCCCGGCGCCGCATTGTTCCAGACACCGAAGAGGACAACCACGAGGAGAAGGGGGGGGGCGTATGGATGTATGTATGTAGCACCCCGGTTGTTCGGGACGGAAAAAGAAAAATTGACTGGTGCCGTAAATCTCTTTGTCTCTCTTTCTCTAACTCACTCTGTCCCACTTTCTTTCCCTCGTGTTTCGAGCGTGAGAAGGCGGCAGAGGCTCTCTTTCTCTCTCTTTCTCTCTCTCTCTCTCTCTCTCTCTCTCCAACCAACGGCGCCGCATATTCATAGGCCTATCACAGCGGTCGGCAACGACGATGAATAACTCCTTGAGAGTGTGACTTCTGTCTGCCACTCTCACCGTCTCCCATTCTCCAATTCTGTCCCCCTATTTCTCTCTCACTCTCTCTCACCCTCTGTCATACTCTCTCTCCCTCTCTATGCTTTCCTTCTCTCTCGCCAAAGACTAGTGCACTTTTCTGATAACCAACGTTCCAAGAGCCATTTACCTTTACGCCAAGACTCGCTCAGAAGCTTCAACTCATCTTCCCCTAGACGTTCCCCGTCCAATCGACAGTGTCCCCTCTTCGTCACGTAGTAACTCCTCCACTGTCTTTGCCTCAGGGCACTCGGCTTCTCCATCGAATTCCATCTCTAGCATCAGCAGCAACAATGGAGCTCTCGCCAATGTCGGCGATTCGCAGCTCGCTGAGGCGTACGTTTTTTAGACCATATCTTAAAGAAATGAAAGTAACGAATACAATCTTTGGAGATATTCTAAGAAGTTTCTTTCTATTCCGTAGAATAGTTCTTTCCGGCCGGCATATATGTAATTCCACTTCAAAAAGTGCGTGGTGACCTCATTGCTTTCATGTCTTCTTATTAGTCGGTGCTAATTGCTGACCTTCTCTTACAGCTGACTTCTCATGCTCTAACGTGTGCAAATCGAATGAGTAATATGTATGATAAGTGTCATAACCACATTCGGTGTTCACCTGAAACTCGACCCTCTGGTCAATAGCGGATGAGCAGGCAAAAATACGGTAAAATACGTACCTAATATGCACTTAAGTATGTACATACATATGTCTTTGATTACATAGGGGCTCACATCTTTTGTTACAGAGAGCTTTAAATACGCTTCGAGAATGAAACAGAAATAATGAAACTTTATTAATTTTTCGGCACCCAACAAATATAGAAAGACTGTTAGAGGGATAGAGAGTCGGACCAAAGTGAGAGTGAGCAAAGGCAGCAGTAGAATTGCTCGCGAAAGAAGCGATATGTCCGACAAGAAGTGATGACATTATACCCACGGGCGAACCATTGTCTGAAACCCGATCCTGTTTTCCATGGGATTCGGAATATTCTCTCACTCTCTCTCTCTCTATCTCTCTCTCTCTCTTTCTCTTTCTCTCTGTGCCATACGAGAGTGAACTCTCTCCTCCCGTGCGCACTGGAAATTATTCTTTCACGACGCTCGTTCTGTACTTTTCCTCTCTCGCTCTCTCTATACTCTCTGCCTCTGCGTCTCTCCATTTTCCATTCTCTCTCTCCCTCTCTCCTGCCGATCCTAGCCATAGTCCCGTACCATATCGTCGTAGCCTTTTCATGCTCGCTACCCATTTTTTGCCTTGTCTTCTAGCGCCCCCTGCGCTTCCGGAATCTGATTGAGAGGGAGAGAGTGGGGAGAGAGGAAGAGAGAGAGAGGGGGAGAGAGAAAAATTCTTCTCTTTATTAATACCTGGTGGACTCTGGGGAAGAGAGAGAGAGAGAGTAGAGAGAGAGAGGGAGAGAGTGGGGAGAGAGAGAGATGTTTGTTTGCCGCCATGCTGTTCTTCGGTGGACACATGCGCAGCCCCCTAAAGGGTGCCTCTATTGGATGGGAGAAGAGTCCTCCTAACAAGGTAGCGAGAGAGAGGCGGTGGTCAGAGCAGAAATCACACCACCAAGTGGCGATGCTCTTGTTCTCTCCCTCTCTCTGTCTCCCTCGCTGTCTATCTCTCCCTCCCTCTCTCTCTCTCGCTCTATCTCTCCCTCTTCCTCTCTCTTCCAGCCTTCCGGTTTCAGAAAGTGTCGCCCGGGGCAGAGGCAGAGGCAGAGCAACCCTCTGATTTCCTCACTCGGCGTTGATCACACACTCACACATATTTTGCTCACTCTCCAGATTATCCTTCTTCTGATTATTGCTTTTCTTTGTCTGTGTCCACTTCTCTTTCTTCTTCTTCTCACCATCAGCAGCCACTAGATAATTCCCACGCTCCTTTTTCTCTCTCTCTCTCTCTCTTCAAATTCACTCTCTCATTTCCTATTTCTTTTTTTATCTTATACGAGTGGCCTTTTCTAGCAATTTCCCAAGGACTTTTCGAGTTGTGCTTGTGCACTTTACAATTTTCTTTTTTTTGGTAACACCTATTTCTTGAACTCAAAAAAGGAAAGGACTTGAAAAATCTTGATATTTTCTTTCAATTTAATAATAACAATAATAATTATTATTTAAATTACTATTATTATTATTCCCCAAACGCACGCCGATTAGCCAATACCTTGTGATATGGGCTACTTTCATCTCCTTCAATCCATTTAGTGCACGCATATTTCCCTCCTCCTCCCGAACATGCACTCTTTGTAGACATTTGTTATGTTTCGACAGCTCGAGATAAAAGATGACCGGATTAGAATTAGACAGAGGGAGGATTAGAGGAGACATGACTGGCCTTGTCTATATGAAATACAAAGAGAGGAGAGTTTTCTGATTCTTCGTTCAATGAGGGCTTAATCCCATTGGATTATTGCGCATTCCGTTTATTTCTGACACTCTTCCATCCGTCTCTCACTTTCTCTACTTTGATATAGTCAAATATCTATGACTCTTTTAAACACTACATTTCAATCTCTCTAATCCCAGTACTCTGTGACACTTTCTCTCTATTATCTCCCTCTACTTTTCTTTCTTTGTCTGCCTACATACTTGCCTTTCTTTCCCTCCATCTCGATCTCTAAACTCTCTCTCTCTCTATCTCTCTCTCTACACTTTCTCACATCTATCTGTCTCTCTCTCTTTATCTACCCTCTCTCTATCTCTATCTCTCTCTCGTTGCAGGCAAAGGGATGCGAATGGGTCGACACACTCGCTCAGCGCACAGCATGGACGAGGCGAACGGCGACCGGCCGAGTCGCAAGATCTCCGCTGACGCTGTCATGCGTAAGGCTTCATTCGCCAATGCCAAGATGGTCAGCTGGGTCAGAGAGAGAGAGAGAGAGAGAGAGAGAGAGAGAGAGAGAGAGAGAGAGAGAAGAGAGAGAGAGAGAGAGAGAGAGAGAGAGAGAGAGAGGGAGAGAGAGAGAGTGAGAAAGAGATAAGGAGGGAGAAAGAGAAAGAAAGGGAGACAGAGAGAGAGAGAAAGAGAGAAGGAGAAAGAGAGGGAGACAGAGAGAGAAAGAAAGAGAGAAAGAGAGAGAGAGAGAAAGAGAGAAAGAGAGAGAGATGGCGATCGTGAGAGCAGATAATCAAAATAAAATAAAATAAATAATAAACAAGAATTTGACATTGTATATTTCACTGGTAGGAGTTGTTATAAAAAGAATATTTTCGAACCAAACGAGATATCTTTGACAAAAGAAATATAGCATGCATGCTTTTCCGTTTAATCTAGTCGTGACTAGAGTAGACGACATACATATCTATGTCGTCTACTCTAGTCACGACTGTTTTGAGACTAGTGTGGGCTTCATTTTCTTTAGAAATTCTTTTATATTTTAGAGTATACAGAATATATTTTGAAATAAAAAAAACCATTTTCATACAGATGAAAGGAAAATACATACATACAATGAACATTAGCGTTCTCTAGTCATGTTCGGATATTTATAAACGACAATTCAAGCGTGCTTTAATAATAAGGCGAAAGAAATAAAAAAAAGAGTTATGATTGTTATCAGAAAATAATTTCGGTAAACCTTTTCTGTGTCACAAATTTGACTTTTTTTCCCACAAAAAAAATTCGTGTCACTAATTTACTTTTTTTTGCCACAAATTATTTTCTGTCCTTAAATTTACTTTTTTTTGCCACAAAATATTTACTGTCCCAAATTTTACTTTTTTTTTGCCACTAATATTCCGTCCTTTTTGCTGTCAATGCTATAAAATATGTTATGTATTTCTCAATTTGCTGTGCTGGAATGTATGTTGGTGCACCTGTAGGTCTTCCGATGGAAGACGACGGACTGTCTTCCTTGTTTCCAACGTCGAGTTCCGCGGATCAGGATGAACGTGAATCCGCTTCTTCATCCCATTACGACTCAAGCAATCCGTTTTCGGACGAGGATAGCGACTTGCGCGATGAACCTCGTTCGACCAAACGTAGAGGTTCATGCTGTTCTTGTAATTAGCATAGTAGCCTACGTGAGCCTCGCCTATTTCACAATGCATATTAGCGTTCAATGTGCTAGCTCACTTTGTCCCTTCTCCCAAAATTTACCTCTCTCCCGCCTCTCATCACCTCACATTTCTATTCCCACCTCAGGAAAACGAATCGAGTATACGACCTGGCGCTGTTTTGCGAACAATGAAGAATTCAGCGACTTTTGGAATCAAGAGAAACATAACTGGCGTTTTCATCTAGAGCGTAGCACAAAGCGAGGAGATATTCAAGAGTGGTTAGCTTTGCATCTGTATGCATAACCGAACGAATTAAACTGTGAATATTTAGGCACTGCGAGTACCGCCGAATGAAGGGCTATCGGTGCCAAAAGGTGCTGCGACTCGTCTGCCCGGATGACGACGATACACTTCTCTTGGAAGTTTCTGCTGGCGAGCATGAGCATCATTCTGTTGAGTTGGACAAGGCCTTTGCCATTACAAACGAGGTCAAGGACTTCGTCAGACACCAAATCTCGTTGGGTGTGACGCCAGGAAGGATTCACGTCCTCTTAAGTGTACGTTTCAATTATAATGATGATGTATGTAGTTGTAATTCCTTTCATTATTGCAGCAAATGGAGCTTCCGCAACTACTGCCAGCAGAACGAAGCAGTCCCTATTGGTGCTCCCGACAAGCCCTACGTAGTGGGTTGGGAATACGTCGACAACAATGACTTCTTCGTTTTGTGGTCGACTACGAAACTTCTCGAGCGCCAAAAAGGCGCTGACTACCTACAGGTTGACCCCCAGAATCTGTTGTTTGCTTAAGACAACTGTAAATATAAATTTCAGGCGGATGCCACGTACTGCTTGATGTGGCTGGCATACCGGTACAGATATTCGGCACTTCCGATGCGAACCATCACTTCACCATGACTATGATGGCTGTTGGCCCCTCCGAAAACACAAGATTTTACGAGAAGGTCTTCAATTGCCTAAAATCGCTGGGCTACATTCCGCAGTACATCATGGCAGACGGTAGTCGAAGCGTCAGTGCTGCGCAGCAGAAGGTCTTTCCTGAATCGGTTCGTTAAAGAGAGAGATAAATAGAGACAGAGATAGAGAGAGACAGAGAGTGGGAGAGAGACAGACAGATAGCTAGAGCGAGGAATTTTTAAATAGGTTCGGCTTATGTGCTACGCCCATGTCCACCGAAGAGTGAAAGTTAACCTTCCAAAGACCTTCCCGCTTGTCGTTAGAAACCGAATCATGGGTGACATCGAAGTCCTACGTCGCTGCCGCTCGCAAGAGGAGTTTGCTTTAGGTTCGATAGCCTCTTCACTGTTTTTTTGGAAATACCATGGCCGTTATTTTAGCTGCCAAGCTAATGCTGGCATCGTGGCCAGCTCCTACCTCAAAATTTAAGAAGTACATGCTGGATACGTGGATTAACGGATCTGAGAATCTTTGGTTTGATGGTGCCAGTCCTTATATTGTCAACAACAATGGCCTCGAAAGCTGCAATAAGCAGATAAAGGAGAAGCATACTCTGCGTAAGAGGCTGGAGTTTTCGTCCTTCTTCAAAGGGCTGAAGAGGCAGTCTGCTATCGGTCTAAAGCTATGAGGGTAAGCTTTTTGAAATCGTTGAAAGGAAAAAAATTATATATTAATAAAATGACGCCTGCTTAGGCAATTCCGGAGAATCCTGCCGACTACGAGATTGCTCCTCATCAGTTCAAGGCTGCTTGTCAGATGATCTCCGGGCCTGATTCACCAAACTGCACAGCCGCCCGGCTGCCAGCGTCTGGCGAGATCTGCTTCATCATGGCTACGAATACCAATTGCAAAGCATCGAAGGATGAGCTGTTGGCGGGCTTCCAGGAGTCCTTTGAGCAGGCAACGTCATGGGAACATTTCAAGAGGCGCCGGTACTTGGTATGTTTATCTCACGTTCCCATTATCAGCATCAAGTATTTCAATTTAGGTTAACGTTGTGAAGGAGTCCGCGATCCGTCCGACTCATTTCGTTTGCTCCTGCCACAACGGCTCCGGAAAGAATGCCTGCATGCATTCGGTTGCTGTAATGTGTGCACCTGCTACTGCACTCCGCCAGTACCCTCCAGATGCGCGCGCTGCTCCCCTTGTTCATGTATCGAAGAAAAGGGGTCGTCCCAAAAAGTCGGAATCGCAGACACAGCTGGCAGTTGGTGGTCGCCCTTCAAATGCTCCCAAGCAGAATCGCCATGCAGCTAACTAAGAGTTTTATGGCATGCACTTCTCAATTGTTTCTTTGTTGTTGTTAGCTTATCATCTGAGTTTGAGTTCTGTAACTGCTAAGTTTAATAAGGCCTCAATGGTTTATTTTTATGAAGGAGATAAAGTTAAAATCCGACTACTTATGGTTAATCGTTAGAGATTATGGAGGAAAAACATTAAATTTGGAGCAGACAATAATTTCTGGCTAAAAGAAGTAAAATTAATGACAGAAAATATTTTGTGGCAAAAAAAAGTAAATTTAAGGACAAAAAATAATTTGTGGCAAAAAAAGTAAATTAGTGACACGAAATTTTTTGTGGCAAAAAAAAGTTGAATTTGTGACAAAAAAAAGGTGCTCGCAAATAATTTTTCGCTGCATTACACAGATAATGGCTTTCTGTCTGGCGAACAAGCAACCATTTTCCCGCGCATACCATAACATTCTTCGAATCTATCAAAGAGCAGGAGAGCAGGAGGCTGCTATTTTGATTTCTCTCGTTCTCTTGACCTTTTTCTTTCTAACTCTTGGTCTCTCGCTGTCTATTTCTCTCTCCCACTGTCTCCCTGCATATCGCTCTCTCTCTCTCCATCTCTCTCTCTCTCTCTCTCTCTCTCTCTTTCTCTCTCTCCGTCCACTCCCGCCTTGTTTGGCTAGCGCCAACCTCTCGTCGCTCCCATTCGATCTGCTTACTCCAATGGTTCTGCTGCTTCTGCTCTCACATTCCACGCGTGTCCCTATACAGTCGATCCACAATTGCTTACTATTCCACATCTTTACCTCTCTCTTTCTCTCCGTCTTTCTCTATCATTCTCTCTCTCTCTTTCGGTTTTCTCCCTCTCTCCTTATTATCTCTCTCTCTCTCTCTCTCTCTCTCTCTCTCTCTCTTCTTTCTGCGCCCTGATGACCATTCCCCTTTACAAAATGTCTAATCACTCCCTCCTCTCTCCCCTCCCACAAGAAGCTTCTCTCATCTCCTCAAAATGACGTGATGATCGTGAGCATTTGCACAATGATCGACATTATCAACCAGGAGACACGGGCGCTTTTCGTTTGACGAGCCTTCATCATTCGACTGTTAACCGCCCGAAATCGCGTGCTATTTCTTATCAAAAGATATTGACCGCTCACCTCTGCAATACTGCTCTCAGTCTCCACTTTCGTCGACCACACAAACCAACTGTACCTCTACCGTATCCCGTCAGCCGTCAAGATGCTTCTACCTTACCATCTCGCCTCGCATGCTCCACCTGCCTCCTCCTCTCTGTTCACGGCCGCTCTCCACCGCCACAGGCCTAAGTCAATGATACTGCAACGGCACGTCAGCCTATGGGTACAAAATGCACAAGGATTATACGTACTTTGGTCTGCTCTACCGTATACTGAGTTTTTCTACAGTAACCATGCATGTTTA
This sequence comes from Allodiplogaster sudhausi, assembly GCA_945643635.1. NCBI lineage: Eukaryota > Metazoa > Nematoda > Chromadorea > Rhabditida > Diplogasteridae > Allodiplogaster > Allodiplogaster sudhausi. Next base: position 10,227,772 of record CALZFC010000005.1, read on the forward strand.
TATTATTCATATTAATTGAAGTAATTCGTGTAAACAAGAAATTGTTCTGCCTATCGCAAAGCCATTTCTTTTTTACACGAATTACTTAAGCAGCAACCCAACAGATTCAATGAGTGATCACCGCTTCATTGAAATGTCTCGCTGTTATTCGGGCATAAAAATCACCGTCTCAATTAGAAGAGGATTCATAATGTCGCTATTTCTGTATACGTCGAATTATGTTTTATATATGTATATCTACAAGGGCTTGCTTCATGCAAAACATCCAACAAGCTCGCTCTACACTGTGTTTTCTTTTAGTTCTGTTTCACTACCTTTGAAAACGTTTTGACATACATATGTATGCAACGCTTCATCGCATACAGCATATTATTTATGCAAGCAACGCGCTCTCTTAAAATAAAGCGTCCATGTTTTCCAAGTCTGGTGGTTTTAGTTTTCTCCTTTATCTGTCTCACTCTCTTCCTCTCTCTCTCTCTCTCTCTCTCTCTTTCTCTCTAGCCCTCTCTCTCTCTATAATTCTCTAACAGAAAAAAAGCTCACTTTTCATCAGTCTCTCATGACATCTCTCACGATCTGTCTCTATTTGCCTCTAAAACCGTTGCCTTCGTTGCCTATCCATCAAAAGTGCCCGGCCGCCCACCGTTCTTCTGCCTTCCAGTCTTTGCCCTGAGGGCGGCATTTCTCATGTGCTAGTGTAGTCCTCCTGACGCGCTGACGTTTCATACTTGCCCTTTCTTTTGCTATCAGAACGCGCGTGCTATGAAGAGCGACGTCTGCCCTCTTGGGGTAAACACAAAGCAAGACGAAGAAGAATCCACCATTTCTACTTCTCTCATTCTCTCACTATTATTCTCTCTCTCTCCTTCTTTCTCGCTCCATGTTTTCTCTCTCTCCTATCTGTATCTTTCTTCTTTCTCTCTCTCTCTCTCTCTCTCTCTCTCTCTCGATTGTGTTCGCCCTTCTTATCTGACGTCGCTTCTCTTTTTCGCAAGCATGATTTATCCTTGGAAGCCGTTCCCGAGGGCATTCTAGGTTTTGGTAGTCTGATAGAGAGATGAAAGCTTGAAGGGTACACGAGACCCTCGCTCTTTCTGCCCCTCTCTCTCTCTCTCTCTCTCTCTCTCTCTTCTCTCTGTTTTCTCTTTCTCTCTCTATTCTCCTCTCTCAGTTTCTCTGCTTCTCCTTCTCTCCACATCCTCTCTCCCCTTTGCTCTTCCATTTGCTGCCATTCACATGCGCAACCCGGCAGCGAATGTAGTGAGTGCTAAGCGAATTGCCGTTCATCTGAAGGTATCCTCTATTTTTCCTGAAAATTTTTTTGAAAGAAAAAATACTATAGAACATTTTTTTTAAAGAAAATTTGCTCTATTCTTTCTTAAAATTATCCTTTACTTTTTACAGAATTTTTTCTTGAAAATAAAAAATTCAATTTTTTTGAAAATTTGCTTTATTTCTTTTTGCTTAAAATTATTATAATAAAAATTCGTTGAAATAAAAATTGTGTAAATGTATAAAAAATTGTATGCGTAATAGTTTTTTTTTTTAATATTTCATCCAGTTCTTTTCTCGCGCATGCTGACCCCACAAACTGCTTCCTTTTTCTTTTGTGCACGCTCTTAATACCTTCAATCAGTCACTAATCAGCTGTGCTTAGCACGAGGAAAGAAAAGCGCCAAGTGAAACAGTCGTCTGAGAGAGTGAGAGAGAGAGAGAGAGAGAGAGAGAGAGGGAGAGAGAGGGAGAGGGAGAGAGAGGAGAGAATGAGAGAGAGAGTGGAGAGAGAGAAGCAGAGATAGAGACTGTTTCTTGTATGTATGTACATAGGTTCACCAGGTGGTCTTCGCTTCAGTAGTTTCACCTCACTTGCTTCCGCTAGCAATAAGACCATCACCTCAATCCTTTTAAAGGACCTTGCTGCATTTTCACACCATCAATTCTTTGCCATTTTTCCATAAGTTATTTAGTCATTAGTCTTGCTTTCTATCTTTCTTGTGTTTCCTTTTCTTCCATTTTTTTAAATCTCTATTAAGCTCGCGATCATTTCACATCTACGTCCATTTCAATAGCAACCAATTATCTCTATATACATACATACATATTTTCTGTAAGGAAAAGTCCAATTTGTAGGAAAAGCGAAAAATGTCTGCTCTAGAATCGGCTGCTATTGTTTTTGAATTGGATGGATCTACAGTATTTTATTTGTAGCCCACATAGTTCGACACTCCATACTATGGTAAAAATTTATTTTGGTCTTCTTTCCTCTCGTTCTTCCTCTCTCTACTCGCTCTCTCACACTCTTTCTCTCTACTCTCTCTCTCTCTCTATCTCGTTCTCTCTCTCATCCCACTGTTCTACAAGCATGGTTTGCATTCGTGATTCTCGTATTGAGAATGATGAATAGTGCTGATCTAATAATGCTGTTAGTTCGATTTACAGCCATTGGACCTTGAATTGATGGAGCTTAGTAGCCAGATTAAATTGCGCAGACTAAGCGCTAATAACTGCTATTCATTGAATTGAATAACAAAAAAACTACTTAAATCTTCATGCAGCATTCGCAATTTGCCGGAAACACAACATTATACAAAACAAGGTTCCCCCCTCATTCATCGACAATGAAAAGATGGCATTTTCTGTTGTCTCCCACGAAGAGCAGGAGATTTCCGTCTTCGTATTAATCTCACTATCAGGTAAATCGCGGGCGGTAATCTGACTAAGCATCTTTGCATGCAGACCTATGCAATCCTTTGCTTTTGTCTGCTTCCATGTCCGTCGATTAAACAAAGTCCATTTTTGCTTTATTTTGCCCTCTGGAAAATGTCGAAAAGAAAAGATGAGTTTTATATGCCTCACACTCATCTTTTCCTCCCTCATCTTCTCCTAATCGAAGGCTGCAATTAATCCACGGAGCATCTCAAGGCATAGAGACGAAAGGCACGCGACCTTCCATGTTTCAACCTCCACGAATTAAGGAGAAGCTGAAAGAGAGAGTAAGAGAGAGAGAGACAGAGAGAGATAGAGATAGAGAGAGAGAGCAGGAAACGGAGAGAAAGAGAACGAGAGATATACAAAGAGACAGAGCGAGAGATAGTATGTAGACAACGAGAGATGAAAAGAGTAAGAGCGGGAAACTGAAGCGGAGCAAAAAAGAAAAGGCTTCCCGTTATCGAAGCTTCTTGTTGCCAGGTCGCCTCAAGAAGTGACACTCGACTAAAGAAGACAGATATCGACAATTCAGAGAGCCCCAAAATAAATTGCGAATATCCTTAATTATCTAAACGCACTCAACATCTGCGATATCCTCTTCCTCACTGTCTCTTTCTCTTCTCTCTCTGTCTCTCTCGCTCCTATCTTTCCATCGCCAACTCTCTCTCTCTCTTCAACTTTCTTTCACTACCTGCTCGTCACATAAACATCGCCAAATCCTCTCGGCAGTCTTCTCAAAATCTCACGGCGATAAGTGCAGATATCGGGACGCGGGGCGCCTGGGGGCGGATGTGCCCGACAACTAATGGTGACATCACACGTTCCCGTTACTCTTTCACACCTCTCGCCTTTTTCATCCCCGTGAGAGATACTCTCTTTCTTTCTCTCATCTTTTTATATCTCCCTCTCTTCCTCTCTTTCTCTCTCTCTCTCTTTCTCTCGCTCTCTCTCTCTCAGCTTTTACCCCTACGCAGACACCCAAACAGGCAAACACACTGGTGTCTTTGTGGGTGTGTTGACAGGGCGTGAGTGTCTTTGTGTGCGCGCCCTGTCCTGCGTGCTGGCCACGCCTCCTCCACCGACGGCGCCTTTCCCTGTCTCCCGAAGCCGCCCGAGGCGCTCCCCTTGGAAACAGTGCGGGGCAGAGACGTCTTCCTCTCTCTCTCTGCGCTCTCTCCACCTTGCACACTATTTCTCTCGCCCCTCTCCCTAACCGTCGAATAACAACCATGCTGTTCATGGCCGGATGCTTCTGCTGAGCGAGAGAGTATCTGAATCTCTTCGTCTCCTTCTATAACATAAGCCGCGATCCTCGTGCCTTGAGAAAGCGCCGATATTCATCTCTCGCTCTCTCTCTCGCTCTCTCTCTCTTTTCCCGCCCTTCCTCCTCCCTCAGGGCATTCATTTTCGCCCTGGCAACGTGGCGGCGGCTCTCTGAGAGGGGGAGACAAGTGCGCAATTTCTAATTGCGCCCCTTGTGGCACAGAGCAGTACACACTTGATCGAGCCCTATTGCTGCCTCTCTCGGATCCTAGCTTCTTCACGCAAGGCGATTGCTATCAGTTGCTGGATCTCCCCTCAGGAGAAAACTCCCTTGACCTCAAGAGACCAACTCCCCTGACCTCGCAAACAATGCTTCATCTCCTCTCGCCGTCCTCAGCCAACAATGGCTCGACGACGTCGCTCTCAGCCGACTCTGCCAACTCTTCGTCCACTTCTTCCACCCACCGCCACTCCCTTCCCCAGTCATGCCTCCTGCCAGACTGGAGCGTCGCCAAACGGGTCATTCTTCTGCGCAAGACTGCATCTGCACTGCACCTCCAGGTCCCCATTCACCTCACTTTGATGTTGTCTCAGGCTTGCTGAATGGTCGTTTCTTTAGTTCAAGCTTGACAAAGACCATGGTAGAGAGGGGTCGAGCAGCTCGGCCTGAATGAAAGAAGATGTACCTTTGTATATCTTGCTGTACCCTGTCTACTTCTCTCTCTCTCTCTCTCTCTCTCTCTCTCTCTCTCCTTCGCTCAACCTGGTTTCTGCGCAGTCCCATTTTGAAAGGGTTCACGTCTAGCCTTTCGCCGCCTCGGACAACAAATAGCAAGTCTCATCTGCTTTCCTCTTTTGGAATGCTTTTGGTTGAGGACAAGTAAATTGAGTTATCACTTGTACTCTTACGAGTACCGAACGCGCAAGTGCACAGATTAGAGGGAGAGAGAGAGAGCGAGAGAGAGAGAAAGCGAGAGAGAGGAAGAGAGGAAGGCAGAGAGATTGAATATAGATAGAGAGAGAGAGTAAATGGGGAAGAAGGTTGAGAAGCAGACAACATCGGTAGAAATGGTGCTAATACACATCATATCGTTCCTCCATTGTTCCCCACTTCCAATTCTGTCGGCCACTCGAACTTCCTCTCTTTTCTTCCACCCTCTCCTGTTCTGTCTGAAGCTCACAGATGACGTGTTGAAAAGTTCACTATGAAACAGGTCATGAATTACTGAGAATGCCATCCTATTTCACTCCCACACTTGTAGACAAGTAGAGAGAGAGAGAGAAAGAGAAAGAGAAAGAGAAAGAGAAAGAGAGAGAGAGAGTGAGACAGAGGGAGAGAGACAGAGAAACAGAGCGAGAGATAGAGAGAGCGAGAGAGAGAGAGAGAGAGCAAGAACCACCTGTCGCATTAGGCCCATGACTGTCGCGGTCTCTTCATTCTGCACGCTCTCTCCGCTGATCTCTGTGCTAGCTTCTCAAGCTTGGAGCAACAAATGAAGAAAAAAAGCTCGTGACTAACTCGGACAGCTCAGACACGATGTCTAGCATGCGAAAAGGCCATAGAGCTCTTAGCCGTTTCTTTCTTGAGCACTGGTCTAATTTTGCGTGTTTTCTCCAATATTTCTCTATACATATCTCTCTCTCTCTTTCTGAATTTATATCTATGTCTCTCACAGTCTCTCTCACCTTATCCATCCATCTTTCCACATCTTTTCTCAGAATTCCCCACGGGGTTCTATTCATGTTCTTTCGCCTAATTTAGCTTTTAGCTTCGTCAACAATCCTCTGTTCTTTCTCTTTCTCCACTCTCAGCTTTACATTTTGAAAGTTGTAGCGAGATTGCCTTTGCTTCTTCTTCTTCTTCTTCTGCTTCACTGGATTCTAAAATGCCGAGGGATAACGGTGGAGAAGATGAAAACGTCGAAAACAAAAATAAACAAGATTTCCATCTTCTGAAAATCTCTTTTGTAAAATTTCTTTTGCTCTTTTTTGCGCTGAAACTTCTCATATGAGGGAGTCAAAGAATTTCTTGAAACCTTGCTGCTAGTTTTAGTTGATTTAACAATGACGAATATTAAAAGGAATGGCTCATCTATTCTCGGAATGCCCAGGAGTCGAGTGTGCAGATTGTCAATGGCAAAGATAAATGCAATCTCTTCTTCCCCTCTTTCTCACTTCTTTATGTCTCTCTCTCTTCTCTATCTTCTCTCTCCTTCTCTCTCTCTTCTTTCTCCTTTTCTATCTCTCTCTCCCCCCCCCCTCATCTTGCAAAGTGCTAAATGTGGCCTTCACAAAGAGTGCCGCGTCAACAAAGAGGCCAGCATCAATTGATGTTTCAAACGATCATCGGTCCGGAAGTGTGAGGAAACTCTCGAAAGAATGCAACAGAGGGAGAGAGAGAGCGAAGAAGGAGAGAGTAAAGAGAGAGAGTGAGAGAGAGAGAGAAAGAGTGAGGAGAATCTAACAAGCTTCACACGCAAAGTGTCACCGGACCACTCTCGAGTACAAACATTCTCCACCATCTCCACCTCCTTGCGCTTTCTCACCCTTTTCCTCCTTGCCTCAGGGGGGCTTACTTCACTTCTTTCTCAATTGAGAGGAGTAGGGACTCGTCTTCCGATTTCTTCCGCCTTCTCACTTTCACGCGCTTTCATTGTGACGGCAGCATCTTGATTTTGGAGAAGAATTATGATTGTCTTCGCTCTCTCTCTTTCTCTGCCCCTCTCCCTCTCTTTCCCTGTCTCTCGCCCTTTCTCTATCCCCTCTCTTTATCGCCATCATAGTCTTTTTCAGATTTCTCTCTCTCTCTCTCTCTCTTAACTCTGGCTCTATTTTTACATACATGTTCCATCTTTCTATTCCCCCCCCCCCCGTTCATTCTGCCAGCATTCTCTGCTGTTGATCGGTCGCTTCCGTTGTCTTTTCCTTTTCTGCTTCTTCTCCACCCCCGCGAGAAGGAAAAGCGAATTTGTAGCCTTCAAGCTTTCCTCATTCTTTGCAAGTAGCAGACGAAGAAGAAGAGAATTAGAAAAAGTGGATGCCGCTCGCACAAAGACGCAAACACACATAACAGGAACACACACATGTACAAAGACACAGCCAAACATGGAGAGCAGGTACGAGTGCATCCTCACCCTCCACCGCCACAGCAAGAACTGCGCGCCCAGACCATCCAGTACCTCTCTCAAGCAGCCAAATTAGTCGGCGTTGGCGCCACGGGTGAAATTTAGATGAGCCCTATTTCTGTCGGTATGTCTGTCTGTCTGTCTCTCTCTCTCTTTCTCTTTTCTCTCCATACCTCATTTGCTTCTTATTCCTCTCATTACTCTCTCCGACTCTCATTTTCGTTGAAAGTGAGTCATATCTAGGCCGGGTGCTCCCTCTACGATACAAAGCATCAAGGCTCAAGGGGATGCTGACAGTACAACAAAGAAGTTGCATAATGAACGAGGAAGGGAATAGAAAAGACTGATGACTCGGCCAGTGTTGAGAATGCATGCACGCGCCGTGAGTTAGAGGCTTCCTTATAATCCAAACAACTTGGTAATCTGAGAACAAACGCGCTGTCAAATTACGCGCGCACACGTACATTTTGTGTCTATCTTATATCCAATTATTAGAAGAAGAATAATAACTGCTCAACACGCAGAGAGGTTCGTACGCAACACAGTGATAGCAGGAAATATCCATAAAATGTGAAAGAATGTAAATAGGGTTGTAAAGTGGTAATAGGTAATGTGTCTTTTTTTTAAGCACTTTTATGATTTCAGGCGAAGCATCGACAGCAGTCCGATTCGAGAAGTGGCGGAGGCAGCGAAGACGCCCTGGACAGCTCGAGGAGCAGAGAGAATCTGCAGAGGTGAGAGGGGAGAGAGAGCAGAGAGAGGAGAGAGCAGAGAGAGAACAGAGAGAATCTGCAGAGGTGAGAGGGGAGAGAGAGCAGAGAGAGAAAGAGAAAATGATCTCCCCTCTCTTGAGACGGCTGGCGAAAAAAGGCATATTTGAAGAGGCTGTAAAAGCAGAAAGAAGCGTTGCAGGTAGCAACTTGGTTATTCTTTGCAAACATGTACTTTTTTGCAATATGTCATTCTCACGCCTGCTGCAGCGTCTTGTTCTTTATTGGCCTTCTGTTCTCTCCACTTCTTACAATTCTGTCTACTTCTCTGTCTATCTCTCCATCTCTCTCTCTCTCCTCTGTCTCTGTTCTCTCCTCCGTTTGTTAGGCGAACAGTCGTAGTCTGTTCCTCTCCATCTTCTGGTTCTCTTACTTTCACCTTTTCTATCATCGTGATGGATGCCCCCATGAGAAGCTCTTCCACGCCTCCCACGGGGTTGCGCCTTTCTCCACAACAACTTACATTCGCAACTGACAACGAAACATCTTTTATGAGGCAAATGCAAAATAAGGGATTAGGAAAAACGTATTCATGAATAATTTTCTACTTCCTGACTGAGATAGTATTTCGTGTTTTCGTTAAAAAAATTATATCGTACACCAGAAAAGGATAAAAATGAGCGCGCTAAAACACATGTATGCCTCTTCCGATTCCTAGTAATATATTTATCCAGTTGAATCACTTATGCTTGTTCGTGGTTGATTGATCTCTCTTAATTTCTTGACTCCACTTTCAGGCTTGTCTTTTTGTTTTTCGGTGTGCGACGCTCTGCCTCTCTCCACTCTCTCTTTTTCTCTCTTTCTCTCTCTTTCTCTCTCTCTTTATCACTCTCTCTCTCTCTTTCTCACTCTTTCTCTCCTTCTCTCCTCTTTTATGTCACCGGATATCATAGACGTCTAGTTTGTATGCCTCATGTCTTTCTTCGGTGCCTTCGATTCCTCTTACGATTAGGGAAGCCCTGAGACGTTAGTCAGAGAGAGGCTCAAGTTGATACCGAATTAGAACGGCGCATGTCCGTCATGGGAGCCACTCAGTGGGTTCAAAACCACGAATTGAAACGGCCACACAAAAGCCCGCGCCCCTCTTGCTCTGGATGTTTCATCTCCGAGCCCTGATACGGACGTCAGAGGGAGATACAGACTGACGCGGGATTTGAGGCGGAAGAATTGACAGTGTTTTGAAAACAAAGAGCGAGAGCACAGAGTCATGGAAAAGGTGCAAAATGCTGTCTATGTAGATATGTATGAACAAGAAGGGAATTCTGCCATCTGAAAAGGCGGAAGTTGCAAAGGTTTTCCGCACTTATTGTTTGGTTCAAATATTAAAAAAAAAATGAAGATGCAGCTCCACAAAGGCGCGTCATTTTCCTTCACTTCTCCTCTCTTCTTTTTCTGTTTTTGCGGAACAAGATATTCGCTCTTGTTGTTCCTGCCCACGATAGCCGGAGAGAGAGAGAGAGAGAAAGAAAGAATTGAAGACCAAAATATATAAGCGTAAGCGACTACCTTCCCACCTCTCACTACCCTCTCTCCCCGAAGGGGTTTCTCCCTTACTTTAGAGCTTTTCTCCCATGCGTTATTGCTAAATTAGTTGTTACTCCATAGCGAAGAGAAATAACTTTAGAATGATAATGAGACATTAGTAAGGGAAAAAAACTTAAGAGAGAGAGAGGAGGAGGACGAGGAGGAAAAGAGGGAGAGAGAAAGAATGAAAGGAAAAAATGAGAAATAGAGTGGAAAAGAGCGATAGGTAGAGAGAGAGAGAACAATGAAGAGGAATTAAAAGAGAGGGAGAGAAATTGAGATGAAAAGAGAGAGAAAGAGAGAAATAAATACGTGAGAGTGACTGGCTCGCGAGGGATTGCAAGATCCGAACTCTTCGTAGAACGGCTTTGGCCTCAGGGGCTACAAGCATGGTTGGGAGAACATTCCTATGTAAAGTGGAGGGGGGGAGTACTTCTCCACTTTCCATACGAACCGATATGATAGGTTTTTCTCAGATTTATTTATATCTCTCTCCCTATTTCTCTCTCTTTCTCTCGCTCTCTCGCTCTTTCTCTCTCTCTCTTTCTGTTTCTCTTTCTCTTTCTCTTTCTCTCTCTCTCTCTCTCACTTTCGCTCTCCAAATCTCATTTGGCTCACATCGGGCTCCCTTCTTCTGCTGTCAGGTGAAAACAATGTGCGCTCACAGTCATGAGCGTGAACACGTATTAATAATTAAATGGCAAGAACACGCCTTTTCCCGCGCACAAAGAGTGAGGTTCTGTTTTCTATTTTCCGGCCCCTAAGCAGCCATCCAAGATTCACGTGAGCCTTGAGGCTCAGCGAGAAAGAGGCTGTAAAAAGAAGAAGAGCAGATAGGAAAGATAGAAGTCCCGAGGGTCCTCCGGGTCTGTGCCTCTATCATTGCCGGCAGTGCGAGATTACTTTCGCAAGTTTTGAGTCTCTCGTCATCTCTATCTCTCTCTCTCTCTGTCTCTTTGGGAATGCACCCGTTTCATGAAGCAAACACACCGAAATGCCTTGGCCCTCGGACTATCCCAAAGTACAGGCCTGTTTATTGGCCACCAGAGAGAGCCGTCTGCATGGTGCGAATGGAAAGTAGAGGAAGACTCTTCCTCGATGGGATGTTCCGCGCTGCTCAGATTAGAGAGGAGGACGCAGAGCAGCAACGACAAATTGAACGGCGCCCCGTCTCTCCTCCATTAGTTGGCTCCAATTTCGGCGCCCGCCAGGAAACCGCTACTGCTGGCACAATGTTTCTTCTCTTTGGAAAAACGCAGGAAAAGAGAAAGGACGCCGCACTCCTATCCGATTCCATTTTGTGTCCTTTCTCGAAGGGGACTGCTTCTTTTTTCGCTCTCTCTTAATATTGGACGAAGGCAAAATCTATGTATGTAACAGTTGAAGTTGCTCTTACGAAATAAACAGGAAGGACAGAAAGAAAGCCACAAAAGTACATAAATCTTTAATAATCTTCAGGTTAGCCAAAGATGGAGACGAATTGAGATACGGAACAATATTACATAAAGAATGAAGCTAGTGTTCAAGGCGGTAGTAATGGAGTGACAGAAGAAAGAGAATGTGGAGATAGTGAAAGATAAAGAAGAGGGATTGTCACACTAGTAAACAAAATATGACATTAGATTTGTCAAGAAGGTAGGGGATGGCAGTGAGAAGAAGAGAGGGTGAGATACTTGTAAAAGTAGGAGAGGGCGAGCAAAGAAACGGAGAAGAGAAAAAGAAAGCGAGAGAACGCGACGAGAGAGATAAAAAGAGAGAGAAAGTGACGAGAAAGAAGGAGAGGAAAATAATGAAAGAGACGAACACTGCTAAAAATTCATGGATATCAACAAGCCACCAACAAGTTGAGAAGGAAAAAAGGAAGATCGGCAACAAACTGCAAGCTTATCCCTTTTTTCCTCTGCTGCTGAAGTCGGGCCGAAAACAATTCTGACGTCCCCAATAAACATAATTTTTATCATTCCTTGCAACTCGTGTTTTTCCTTATCAATTCCTAATATCCATCTCTTTTTTTTACAACATTTTATAAATCTCTGCTTCTGTTCCTTCCATAGGCTACGAAAGTGATTTGAATATGAAGGACAAAAAAAATAGTTTGCGGATGTATGTACTTACATGAAGCGAGAGGGAGTGAGAGAGAGATGGAAGAGATACAGAGCGAGAGGGAGTGAGAGAGAGACAGAGAGAGAGAGAGAGAGAAAGACTTGGAATAGTCATTCTAGGTAGACAAAGGCAGAAATATTACCCACTTTGTTAGTGTGCTTCGATTTAGTTGCTATTTTCCGCTAGACCTGATCTGACGCCAGAAGGATGGAGAATGAGGGAATCTTCTAAGATTCTCTTGCAAACGTATACAAATATGCTCTCAGTATAATTGATTCCCTGCAAATGAGCATTGCCCAAAGAGAGACATTCAATTCGCCTTGATTGCTGGCAAAACAGTTTTTTTTCTTTTATTTTTATTTCTCTCTCTCTCTTTCTCTCTCTCTCTCTCTGTCACCCTGTCTCTTTCTTCCACTCTCCTTTTCCCTCACTATCTCTATTTCTCTCTCTCCTTTTCTTTGCATATCCTCATATTAAGCACACTCATGTCCCTCGTACTAACTAAATGCTCATCATTCTCTCAGATTGAATGCCAAGCCATGCAACTCTTCTTCTCGCTATTGAAAAGATAAGATCGATTGATGAAAGGAGAGATATTCATGTGATCGTTAATATTAGTGCTACCCCATTCAGAGAGGGTTCGTACGCGACAGACGAGCCGTCGTGCTCGGATCAGAGTGGCGGCAGCGGCGGCAACGCCGACGGCCTCTCCATCCTCTCGGCCGACTCGGGAACCGGCACTCGCCGCGCCCGCTCCACGACTTCCACTCGCATCTCACTTTTCTTCGGCAAGGTCAGCTCATCTTCCACTTGTTATCCATCGGCTATCGATCGATTTTTGATTTATAATAAGCACTCTCATGACTTCTCACATCATTCCTTACCCTAATAAATATTACAAATTAAGTGGGGAAAAAACTCAAATTTCTTTACCTGTTTTATACTGAATTTTTGCAATTTACATTTGCAAGATGTACTCAGAGATCGAAGCAATCACACATTAATCTAATTTGCAAGCGAGTTGACCATAGAACGGACTCCTCTCTGGCATGGACGCGGCATTCATTGTCTTTGCTACATGTTGGTGGGCGTCCGTTGGAAAGGGTCTGAGGTGTGAGAGAGATTGAGAGAACGAAAGCAAAAAGAAAGAGATGGAGAGAGAGGAAGAGGGAAAGAGAGAGAGAGAGAGAGCGAGAAAAAGGAGGTGAGAGAAAGAGAGACAGAGAAGAGACGAGAGAGAGAGAGAGATAGAGAGACATCCGCAGTTTTTTTCCTGCTTCCTGCTTTTCTGTGCCCTGTGGCCATGGTCAAGCTCCCACGCCTTCTCGCGCGGGAAAAAGGGGAGATGTTCTCTCTTCTCTCCCTCTCTCACACTCTCTTTCTCTCTCTCACTCCTTTTCTCCCTCTCCTCTCTCCCTATATCTCTCTTCTTTTCTTTCCCTGAGAACGACCTTCTTCCGCCCCTGGGCTAAGAAAAGGCGCACACACGTGGCGCAACGTTACATATTTAGCAGCAATAAGCTATCTTAAGAAGGCCTGCGGGCTATATTTGCAAGTATGTATGAAAGAGAGCCAAATGAGAAGGACTTGCAAGGTCAAGCACCGCCTTCCCAATCAAAGACACATACATCATTCGAAGCATATGGCTACGAGCCACTCTCAAACGATCTCACTGCTCTCGAGTTATTTATATTGTAAATAGCTATGTATATAAATACATACTTCTAGCAGTCTGTAATCTAGAGTTATGTACAGTCCCGCTCAACATTATTGGGTCCGATATTAATAATATTAATAATATTAATATAAATAATATGAACTGTACATATATGATATATTTCCAAAATGCTGTTCATGATTTTTTTTGCCAGTGGGAACAGCTTGTGATATTAATAGTTTTCTCCGAGTAATCAAAATTGTTTATGCTTCAGGAGAAGATCGAGATGCTGAACACGCTGAAGGCGCTGAAGGAAGCCGGCGGTCTCCGTCTGCCAAAGATGCTCGACATTGAAGAAAACTGGAAGATGATTGTCAAAGATCACGACGTATGTAATTCATATGTGATATTTTTTATTGTTATTATTTCTCTTAATTGCAAAAATTAAATAAAAATATCAGACGGAAAGATTACGCCAATATTGTAGAAGCTGAGCCAGCGGTCAAAAGATCAGCAAGAGGCAATCTGGGAGATTGTCTACACGGAGCAACGCTATATTGAGGTGTTTCATTTTAAACAACTGCATTTTTTAAATACTTTATTATCAATTTTATACATTATGTATTTTCGTTCGAATTGAATCAAAATTTTAATGATTCAAGTTTTGCCATAAAAAAAAATTAATTCCGTTTGTAGTTGCTGCGACACATGAACGAGCTGCGCGAACTTCTGCTCGAGTTGCAGAAGAGAGGATTTCTCAGAGACATTGATGAGAAGAGGGTCGGTCTCTTTCTCTCGCTCTCTTTCTCTCTCTCTCTCTCTCTCTCTCTCTTCATCTCGCTCTCATTTTGCTCTCTCTCTATCTCTCTCACTCTCTTTCTTCTCCCTTCTCTATAAAAGTTCGTTCTGCTCACAGGTCTTCTTCTGCTACCCCGAGCTCTACCAGGCGAATCTGACCTTCTGGGAGCGCGCATGCTTTCCGATGCTGCGCAAGAGCAGGTAATAATAAAAAAAAATAAAATGTTTACTTTTTTTAAAGATATATTTGTGTTAAATCATTAAAGGGAAGCTGGAGAGTGATGAAAGAATTAATATTTAAAAAAGAAAATAACTATAAAACAATGCAGAGACTCCGGCTGCCCTCTGGACCCGTGCGAGATGTGGCCAGGCTTCGCTGGCTTCGCCCTCTGGAGCAGCCCCTACTGCCACTTCAACATCAAACACGACCACACGCACGCCTACACGCAGCACGCGCTCAAGAACAACGACCTCTTTCGCGAGTTTGTTCAGGTTGGCTCCTTTGCTTTTCTTTTCTTTACTAACTAATTGAGTTTGGAAATTTTTCAGTTTTCATATTATTCATGCACAAACTTAACATTGTCAATCGTTTAAAAAATCATATACATTATCAAATATATCCATGTGATATTAATTTAAAAATATGATTAAAACAATAATACATATATATTTCGGAAAATTAATGACGAAGAAAAAGAAAAGGATGGTTGCAGTGGGCGGAGCAACAGGACACGATGCGGCGGATGAAGCTCATCGACACGCTCACGTGTCCCATGCAACGGCTCACTCGCTACAGCCTCCTACTCAAGGTCTTTTTGTATTTCCTTTTGTAATCAATACAAATAGTTTGTGCCTATGTAGTTTTAGTTCAGCTTTCTTTGACTATAGAATAATTCTTTTATGAGTAATATATTATTTGGCATAATCAAAAATTTCTATTTTGGCGAACGCCAACACAGCACTAAAACACTTTTTTAAACCTTGTAACAGCTCTCCTATTTATGTGTCAAAAACCATATTTTCTTAGCGGCACCTCTGATTTGAAATTTGCAATGTCTAACTAATTACGATAAATGAAGTTGAATAATAATATAATTAAATTGATTAATTTGAGGCCGTGCTCCGCAACTCGACCGAGACGGAAGAGCGCGAGCGTCTTCAGCAGATGCTTGCCGAGGCTTCCGACGCGACGCACCGGCTGAACATCGAACTGAACAACAACGACATGCGCCTGAGACTGGGCGCTCTCATGCAGACGATCGATGGATGCGACTATATTGAGGCAGACGACTTCGAGAAGGTCAGCGGCCTTCTTCTTGTTCTTCATCGCCTAGTCGTATCGGGCACCACCCATAATCATTCATAGCACTCCTTCCGGTCCCACTCGCCAGATTTACTACAACTTTTCTTGCCCTCATGAGAAAGTGAATTCCACTTTCTAAATAGCATGAGAATTTCATGGAGAGACATCGCTTGCTATCGGGCATGTCTACGCATATTCCCTGCGCGTTTCCCACCCTTCCGATGATGATATAGAATGGGGAAAAAGAAGAAGGGGACAGACAAAGATGGATGATAGACTCTATTTAAGAAAATTATTACTCAATAAAAAGATTATTAAATATAAATAATAACTCTGTCCAGGCCTCCTCTAACATGCCTCCGCTCCCTCCCGGGATGCCTGCGCCTCGTCTGAAGATCGACTTGGCCATGGCGATGCCTGGCGTGGCTGGCCAGCTACCTCGACGTGTCCTCCACAAGGGAGACGTCAAAGTCAAAGAGGGCAGAAATGCGACCAAGGTTAGCATTAGGGTTTAAATTTATTCTTTACTGATAATTAAAAAAAATTGCTAGTAGCTATTAAGACATAATTATTACGCAACTGAAATGGATTTTTTTCTTTATTATATTAAACTTGTACAGAAACAAGTATGCCATTGATAAAAATAGGAGACATTAATTCATCAGTGTCAGTAAAAAAAATTTTATTCGGAGAAAATTGGAAAATAATTAACTCAGGCCGACATGACCTGCTTCATCTTCACGGATCTGCTGCTGATGTGTCGGCCCGTGAGCAGGAAGGGAGACCGGCTCAGGATTGCACGACCGCCCATGCACATCACACGCGTCTTCTTCGGATATCAGACTGAACCGAGTTAGTAGAGAGAGAGAGAGAGAAAGAGAGAAAGAGAGAGAGATAGAGAGAGAGAACGGGATAGAGTCGGGATAAAGAAGAGAGTGGAGCGAACGAAGGAGTGAGAAGGAAAGTTCGTTCCACGTAAAATGAATGATAAAACGAATAGCTAATGGGAAGTTGGGTACAATTAAAGACGAGCGCCTGAAAGCTTGCTTCGAGATAACATTAGCGATTTCTAAGATGAAAAAGTAAAGCAAAGCGAACTTTCTCCTCTGCCCAGGCGCCGGCTTCTACGTGATGTACATGAACGACTTCTTCACGCCTTCCGCGCTCTTCCTCGTCTTCACGGCCGGACTCGAAGAGACGAGGCACTGGCTCGAGATGCTGCAGATGGCCAGGGACGAGTTCAACTCACTCCCCAAACTCACGCCCGAGCACGCGGCGGCTGAAGCGGCTGCTATGAGACATTCGGGGTGAGAGAGAGAGCGAAAGAGAGAAAGAAAGAGAAAGTAAAAGAGAGAAAGAGAGGCAGAAGAGCGAGAAAAGAGGGAAAAGAGAAGAGAGAGAGAGACAGATAAAAGAGAACAGAGAAAGAGAGAGAGAGAAAGGGAAAAAGAGAGAGACAAAGGAATGCGAGCAAGACTAATATTTATGAACAAATATAGTTTCGCCCAACATAATAGGTCACGAATGAATCTAATATATTTGCATATGCTGCCCATAACTTATCGATTGAGCGAAATCCGAAGGAATCCCAAACTGTTTTATGAGACAGATTGAAAATAAAACTGCGTGTTCCATATGAAAAGGATATCTAAAAATAAAAAAATAAATAATAGAATTATTATTTTAATAGTAGCGTACTATATATATTAAAGAAGGATTTTCATCTGCTTCATCATAATGATTATCCTCATTATTCAGCTCTGGCCGCCTGTTCATGGAGGGCTCGTCTGCCGCTGGCGTCCTTCCCTCGGCGGCCGTCGCCGCCGCGCCCTCCTCTTCTGCCATGCTCACGCAGCACATGCTCGTGGCGCATCGCAAGAGCAACTCCATGGACTCGCAGGTCGTCGCGGCGGCCGCTGCGGCTGCTGGCGGCGCCGCGGCTTCGGGGCATCCAGGTAGCACATTTTCTTTATTATGTTTCATTTTTATTTTTATTAGTTTCTAAAAAAAAAAATATATATGCTACTAATTTATCTTTAAATTTTGTTGACCAAGTAAAATTAACCGTAAGAATAGAAAGAAATTAATTAATAAAAAAAATAAAAATTCCTAGGCCTCTGCGAGCTGCGGAAGAGCACCGCCGGCCTCTCGTCCACCGAGCAACTCGACCGAGACAGAGCGCACTCTTCTGCTGGCGATGCGCGACTACCGCCACGGTATCTGCGATCATCTTTTTATTGATTAATTAACTACGTTTCAATTAAGCAGAATACTAATGAGATTGAGTTTAGTTTTAGAACAAAGTTTGAAAAAAAGCATTTCTCAGGAGCCACAAACTGAGCGTCGCTTCATGCAACGCGACGCCAATGTGCAGCAGCAAGAGCAGCATCGACTTGCATCTCTCCGTTCGGCCAGGGAGGGCGCAGAGTCCAGGTGAGAAGCTTTCTCACTTTCTCTGCTCATCTCTCCCTCTGCTCTCTTTATCTCTTTCCCTGCTCCTCTCTCTCTCTTTCTCTTTCTCTGTCTCTCTTTCCCTCTATCTCTTTCCCTGCTCCTCCCTCTCTCTATCATTCTTTCCACACACTCTTCTTCTCTAAGAGCCCGGAGCTGGCCGTTCTCGCAGTAACTCTTCTGGCGCCGAGATCCACGCGGACGCCGCGGCCTCGGCCGTCTCTGCTGCCTCCGGCGACTACAACGACTCGCGCAGCCCTTCTCCGCCAGTGAGCGGGCGGCGCGAGTCGTCTTCTGCCATGACGACGCCCGGAAGAGGCACCCCGCAGGGTGTGTTCATTTATTCATTCTTCGCAGTTCTTTAAAGGAGTAAAACACAATCTTGAATTCGCTGTCCTTTTACTAAGGGTTTCAAATTTTTTAAGGTGAACTTGTTGAACACGTAAAAAAATATATAAAAAAGACCTATACAAAATCCTTTCTCAGGCCGCGCCTCTCCGGCTGTCTCCCTCGGCGGCCGCGGCGGCACGCCCCTCGAGAACGCCAGCTTGTGCGGCAGCGCGTCGCCCGACGTCGACGGACCGTGCGGCGCCGGCAGCGGAAGCCCCGCCCTCCTCGTCACGAGCATCGAGGAGGATGACGTCAGTGTCACGAGCAATGGCGCGGCGGGAGGAGGCGGCGGTGCGAGCGACCGTGGGAATGGCGCTGTAAACGGTGAGAAGTTAATTAATTAACTTTATTTATGTTTTTATTTATATTTTAAATGATAAACAAAAAACAAAGATAATCAATTTTTTGAACAATTTCTTTTGAAAAGAAAGAGAAAAGACGTTGTTTTAAATACAATTAAATAATATAGAAATTAATTAAAAAATCAATTTCCAGGTGGCCGCCGCTTCGAGCGTCGCTACCACACCTCGGACGGCATCGTCGATGTGCCGCGCGGCGCCTCGGGCGGGAAGACGTGCGGCGCGAATGGCGCGGCGGCCGGCGCCGGCGGCGGTCTCTACGGCGGCATCATCAAGCGATTCTCGTGGAATGTCGGCGGCGCTTCAGCGGCCGGCGGCTCGTCGCGTGGCAAGATCAACGCGCGCCTCAATGATCAGGTATTTTCTTTTTTTCTTTATTTACATACATCCTACAAAATATGTAGAGTTATATAAATTTTTTGTTAATAAACGTCCATTAATGCAATTGGATTTTTAAAAAATAATGAAATAATAGTATCAATGATAAAATGTACTTTTTGCAGTTGCAGCATCAGCACAGCCGCCGCCACTCGCAGAGTTCGACCGCCGCGTCCTCCGACTCGTTCTGCTCCTCGTCCTCGGGCATCTCCACCGCCTCTTCCCATCTCGAGGCCACCATTGACGAGGCGAGCGAGATGTGACGCTTTCACCATGACACGCTCATCTTCCATATGCCGTAAATATAGCGTTCAAATTTCGCGCCAAAATAGCGTTCAATTTCGCGCCAAAAGTCCTGGGAAGGAATGGATCGATTTACATACAAACATACATACATATGTGCATACTATTCCTGATGGCACGAAGTTTGACGCATATTTACGGATGTGAAAAATTGGAAACAAAATTGTTTTTTTTTTTAAATCAATCAATAATTTAGTCAATTCTTCCAGATGCCCTCGCCTGGCAGCATGGAGCGTCTCCAGCATCATCAGCAGCAACAACCACACAACCACCACCACGTCTCCACGGTCGCCGTTAATGACTCGTCGCCAAGACACAATGCGACACTTTCGATCGCACTGCGCGATGGCCACGCCCCCGCCTCTTCGAATGGCTCCGCCTCCTCGACGACAAGCTCCGCCCACCAGTCCACCGGAACGACGCCACGTGGCTCGACTGCTTCTTCGTCTGCGGCGACGGCGGCCGCGACCTCTCCTCCCTCCTCTGCCTCCTCGTCGCCCTCCTCCTCTGCGTCTTCTCCGCCTCCTCCGCTGCCCGTTCGACCGCCGCCCAAGGCGCCGTCGTCCCCCTCGCCGCCCTCGCACACCGGCGGCGTCTGCGCCTCGCAAGCGGCCGCCGGCGTCCATGCCAACCACGAAGTCATGAAGTACATCTTCGACAACTCGCTCGAGACTTCGTCAGTTTTTTTTTTCGAAAATTTTTTGAATTCGGGATCTTTTCCCTTTTGTCCCCGGATGTATTTGAGAGAGACGCCGCAACAAAATTCAAGAAAAAAGCGGTAGTGTCCCGCAGTCCTTTTTGCGAGAGAATATGGAGTGACGTCATAATAATTTTTCATTTCTTTTCAGGGACGTCTAAGTCGGCTTCGATGCTGACGGTGAAGAAGTCCGCCAAGAACGAGTCGCTGCCTCCCCGACCTCCTCTCTCTCTCTCTCTGTCCCATTCGAACACAAACACACACAACACGATCACCTCAATGACCTTTCGAACATTCCGCACAAATGCCCTCAAGCCTGCTGTATTCTCTCGCCTTTCCACTTTGTCCCTAGCCTTCTTCGCTCTCTCTCTCTCTCCTTCATTTCTTCCTTCTAAACCCCTCTCCCTCCATATACCTGGATATCCCCTCCCTTCCATCCTCAATTACAACCGCCACACACACGATCTGTCCAGGATTCCCGCTTGCTTGGAGAAAAGAAAAGAATGCCATAGATAGCAATTGTTGTCATCACTCTCATTTTTTTTTACTTTTCCTCATTCATTTATTCTTCTCTTTTGTTGCGTATCGCAATAACGAAGCTGCTATTCCTCGATTGGATTGTCATTACTGATGTCTATGAATGAGTTAGCAATGCTATAGCAATCAGATAGCAGCAGCATAGCTCTCGTGTGCTAAATGCCTTTCCTCCCGAGCAGACTACATGTACTAGATGAGGGCATCGCTCTTTTTGCCCGCCTCTATTGTGACAAAATATTCAAAGAAATTTTTTTCTCTTTTGCTCTATTTTACACTCAAGTATTATGAATAGCAACTGCAGTTTTAGAGCAGAAGAAGAGGAAATTGTATTTGCTGGGATATTCTCCATTAAATTTGTTTAATAGCCGCTGCATTTTTTTCATTCAATTTTGGTATGCATTTGCGTGTATTCGTCGATTCAATGAACCGCTAATCAGTAACCGATGTCTTCTCTCTTTTCAACAAGTGGTTTTTCTGTCTCCCCCTCTCTCTCTCTCTCTCGCACCCGAAAAACGGAGGAACATGGTCTGTCTCTTCTTTTGCGAGCATTCTCTTTCTCCCCCTTCTCTGCCTGCAATATTATCCCCAACCCCATTGTGATATGATAGACAAAGTAGCCCGCATGCTTATATGGAATCTATAAATTTATGCATTTCTTGTACATTTAATAAGTGGTAATAAAGATGAAAACTGAAAAAAAGACTTTAATATTACACGCGCTTAAAATTTGTGAATTCGCGGCTGTTCATAAGTCGCAGAAATAGATTATCATTTTATCCTACGAGTACAAGGTTTTTTGGTCGAAAGCGACTGTCAATTATTGTATTTTGCAAAAAGAAACTCATCAAAGAAGATCAAATTTATTCAATGTTGCGACACAATCAGTACATACTAAACAACAATAAGCGCATATAGAGATAATAACTATTGTTACTTTTCGTGAGAAGCGGAAAAAGAAGGAAACGTGAAAGTTCACTTATCAGGGTCACTTTTCCGAATGCATTAATATATTTAATCGGCATATTCAACTCTCGAATTACATGTCATTCTTGGGTCGCTTTTCGATCCACGCCTTGACTGCCGGAATGCTGCGAATCTTCTCAGAGTGCGCGAGAACCTTTAATACTTCTAGTTTGACTTGTGATCTCTAATGCTCGAGGACAAATTGTAAATTTCGTAGGTGTAGTAAATTTCGTAATTACATATGTATTTGTAAAGTTTCTACTGTACATGCATATTGAAAATGAAATGCCTTGCATACAGATGGTTCGTATCACTCACCTCCGGATACTCGTCGAGGAAGCCCTGGAAGAGTTCGCGAAGAGTGGCGACGTGCTCAGCGATGAGAAGATCGATGAACGAGAGCGAGTTGCCGACGAGGAAACCGCTGTTGCTCTTCTTCAGTTGGCCGACGAGCAACGGGTAGAACTTGTCGCGCGCCGGCTCGCCAAACTCCTTCTTCGTTGTCTCCTAGAAGACGTCAAGCATAGGATTATAGTTAATTTAAAACAATGGGATATACACATTTATGTACATTCATAAAAAAAAACTCCATGTTCCAACCAACCTTATCTCCCTCGAGAAAGCCAAAATGCACGTAGTACCAGCGCGAGAACTCGGCGTAGTAGTCCTTGAACTGGTCGGCGATGGCGTCCACCCATGCGGCATCAAAGTCATCCTTGCCAGCGAGGCCTGAAAAGCGAGGAAGAAATATAATATTTAATAGAATCTTTTAAAAATAATAATTAATTAATTAAATTACCTGAAACGAAAAAATATATATTGATTAATTAACTGACCAAATTGCTTGGCGAGATAGCGCGCGATGGCTGTGGATTGCGGAATGAACTTGCCGTCCACTTCGAGGATGGGCACTTGGCCAAATGGGAACTCTGCAAATTTACTTTTGTTTAATCCCACTCTCCTTATATTGTCTTACCCTATTCTTTCTTTAAATACACAAATCAAGTTATTCTTCAACTTTTTCACTATCAATCTCTCATTTCAACTCTAATTTAGATGAAACAGGTGCGAGTAACTAACTAACTCGGCTTGTACTCGCTCAGCCACTTGTCCTTGGGAATGCGAACGTCCTCGTACTCGACACCGGCGACAGCGAAGATCTGGCGGACAACCTCGCCGACGGCGCGCGCGTCGAAGTAGTACAACTTGTAGGAGGGCATCACGAGCAGCTGAGAGAGAGTGGATATTAGAGAGAGAGAGAGAGAGAGAGAGAGAGAGAGAGAGAGAGAAAGACAGAGGGGAGATGAGAACATGGAAGATAATAGAGCACAAGGCTAAACGATTTGTTCAAAGCGCAAATTTCTTTTGAAGCTTCATCGTGAAAGTTCCGCCACATCGAACAATTCATTTAATGCACGAGAATTGAAAACTCGAACTTCTTAAGCGAGAGACCGCTGCTTGATTATCCAGTTCTTATAAAGCAAGGCCATCATTATCAGTGGAGGGATCTTAGAAAACCGGACAACATGGACATCAGAGCGGAAAGGGAAGAGAGCAAGCACGCCTATCACTGATAAGAAGGTCGAGTCAGAAGACTCTTTCCTTTCAATGAATCTAACGTCCAGTCTTTTTTAAGGTAGAAAGGACCACACGCAGTAGCTTGTCCTTAAATTTAAATTTATGTTAGGGACTAGGTGCTAAAGAGAAATAACACTAAAATGAAAGCAATATGGGAAACAATGAATTGTGACGCCTTGCTCTGATTATCTATTTGAAGAGTCCGCGGCCAAGAGAAGAAGAAGAAGAAGAAGGAGAATAGTTGTCATTTAGGAATTCAAGATTAGTCATATCAAAAGGGTGTACAACGCATCAATGGAAAAGACTCTAATTCATTTCTTCTTATACTGCAGACAAGAAAAAGTATTATTGCCCGAACAGCGAAAAAAATACTAACAAACATTTTTTTTAAAAACATAACGAAGGTTTTCATTTCGAACGTTTCAGCCGTAATATTAAAAAATAAATGAATAGTCAAAATAGGGAATGAAAATGGAAGAAAGAAATAGTAGGTACATTTGTATCCAATTCTCTCTTTTCAACCCTATATTCTTGGTCGAGCGCCGATTCTTTTTATACTATGGCCAAGTATGTGGCGCCACATGATTGGCCCTTTGAGTGTGGCAAAATTAGGGCAACACTCTGGTTCTCTCACTCTCTCTTCTCTCTCTCCACCTCTTACCCTTATTCTTCTCTCTCTCTTTGTCTGTGTCTCTGCCTCTCTTTCTTCTCTTTCACTCCCTTTCATTCTCTCATTCTATCGCACACTTTGTCTCTCTTACATATGTATGTCCCTCTAATTTTCTCCACCTCTCTCTCCTTGCTCGCCCATCATGGACGGCAATTTAGATCTGGTCCCTGAATGGGAGAGAGAAGAGAGAGAGGGAGAGAGACTGGGAGAGAAAGAGACAAAGCAAAATCGACAGTTAGAAACTAGACCGCAATAGTGCAGAGACTCCACTCCACAATGCGGCCTGATACTAGAGTTGTACTTGTCATCATGTTTTAATGATCTCACTCTCCTTCTCTGTTTCTCCTGCTAGTCCATTCTTTGTTTTCTGTTCCGTCCCCTTATCAATTTCACAATCAAACAAGTGGAACCACGAAACTTCTCACAAAGATCATTTGTTCAACTGACGAAATTCTTTCGTAACTTTGTTTGCATTAAAAATATCTTCAATTTCGTTTTTGTGGTCTTTTTTTTAATGCAAAAGTAAATCGCCAGAAATCCCTACAACTCTTTTTAACTTTCTCAAGCTTTCTTCACTTTCCATGCCGCTCTTTGTCGTATAAAATTGTTTCTTCTGGCTGCCGCTTCATCACAAAAAATACACTTAGGATAAGAGTTGAGAAGGAAAAAATAAATTGCAAACCTGGAAAAGAGTACTTTTCGCCGTCCTATCAGTATAATTATACTATGCAAAGATTCATAAAAAATTAAACGATAGTGTAGAGTCTTTATTCCAAATCAATGAACCAGATCCTTAATTTGGGCAGTACTCGAAAGAAAGACCTCTACGATGAACTTCTTGCTAAGGTCGACAGCCGACTAGATGCATTCAGTGAGTTGGCGTTAAAATATAAGGAAAAGTTGTACGCAGAGCAAGGAAGGAGTCGCCTCAACAGGCCTTACACTCCAACCACTCCTGACTCCTGCCTCCTTCCACGTTGACTGTGATGCTCGTTTTACTCGAAGACGAAGATGAGACGAAGAAGATGAAGGAAACTCGAGATGAAAGAAGAAAGCCAAAATGAAGAAGACGACCGAGAGACACGAGGAGTGGCTGAAGATAGGCCACGTTCGAACTGCCCGAAGGCAGCAGCCTTTTACACTGGCAGTGCACGGTTGAAACCGGCCGAGGTCACAGGGGACGGCATTCGCGATACTTCGCAAAACACGCGTAGCCAACGCGAGAGAAGAGTCTAACGATATAGACACGAGAGAGAGAGAGGAGAAACAGAGGGAGAGAGAGACGCATTGGAAGCACATAAACAGATTAGCAATAAATCACAACTAATATGCTTAATCAAACATTAGTATACTACCACAAAAGAACTGGCCATCCGGCCCAAGAAGGAGAGAGGTGAGCGAAACGCATATGTAATAATTTATTTTGACGCGGACTTTGTTCATACCTTTTCAATTTCATACCTTGGCCTTTCTTCCGTGCTCTTGAGATGAATCCTCAAGTTTTGGCCATTAATTAGTATCAAAAATGTAAAATTTCACTAAAACGGATCGAAATAATTAACTAAACTCGCGGATATTTGCTTAAAAAAGAACATCGAAGAGCAAAGTATCAAAAATATAAAATTTTGCCTTATAAAGTCCCTCTAGAGATCCGAACATTAGAGTTTATGATGATCTGATTAATAATGGAGTTCGTGTTATCTGTTAGAAAGCTATCTGGTGCTTTGATCTATTATTGATATTATGTAGAAATTAGATAGAAATTTGGTTGGACTTTAACAAATATGATAATTTCACGGCTGAGAGCATCCTATAAAAGCCGCTTTTCAGACCCACTTTTATCATCTAATCTCTTCCCCAGCGGCGGCGGCCTTTTCTGCCTCCCTTCGCTCCTTCTGTTTTAAGTCGACAGCGACGTTATGTCTGCTGCGCCTGAAAACAGCGCGATTCTGGTTAGAATAAGTTTGCTGTTCAAGGAGGGTTACTTGTTGGTCAAATTTTTTCGCTACTCATTTATGACTTGGCTGAATAAATGACTCCTTTTAAGGGGACCATCTAAAAGTTTCCATCTAAAGAGTTGGAGAATTTAGATCTCATCTATCGAGATCGATTAATACGGTGGAGAAATGATGTTAACCTATTTTACTTTTTTCCTGTTTTGGATCCTCATGTTTGGAGAAGTACATATATGTAAGTAATTTATTTCGATGGTTGGAGAGGGCATGTGCACTTCCTATTATTTTACCTTTTTTTTTCATTTATTGGAATGAGTTCACTTCGGCCATGTTTGCTTATCCACAACCGGTGGTTGGTCTTCTGGTCTAATGATTTGGCGAAACCGGTGCATGGAAGAAAACCTCCCGAGAACACCATAACCTTGCTCAGTCCTTCTCCCTTGTCCTTAAATCTGCAGACGATCACCCTGCTCTTCTATGTGCATGAGATCCCTTTCTTGGAGAGGAATTATAGGACATGGACGGGATACGGGTGTTTCGGACTCTATTCAAGCGAAGACTTCTCAAGCAATAGTAGACATCCCATGGCAAATACTTCATCTGACGCCTAAAATTAGTTGGAACTCCTAGATTTACCCAGTGGTCGAATTTTTTTTTTTTTTGAAAAAAAATTTTCACAGAAATTCTCAGCCGAATCTTGACAAAGCTGGCACCAGTTTCGTAAAAAGGTGCCAACTTTTTCATTTTAAAATGGCTGCAGCTTTACTGACAATGAGTTGATTTACATATCTTCGCGAAACCATTATCATTTTAGGGTTATGCATATTTTTTTCAGTACATTCTAGCGTTCCTTTCCCAGTTCCATCTCAACCTTTATTATCAAGTTCCCAAAAGAGCTTTGCTCCAACTGTTTCAAGGTTTCGTGCCAAATACTCTAGTTCTTCACGCGTTCTTAAAGAACGAAAAATACATTAGTGGACAGAAATTTTTTGAATCAAAACGAGTTGCTGTTCTCGGATGTGATATGCAAAAGTGATTCTGACAATGAGTGAGCGGCAATTTTGTTATAACATTTATCAACAAAAGTTCTAACAGAATAGAAAAAAGTCAGGGGAGTGTGGCACAGGAAGGAATAAGGCGAACAGGGCGAGTAATTAAAATAGGAGAATAGAAGAGGGCGATGAAGGAGAAGAGGAACCGCATGAAACGAGCGCAAATAGGCAGAATGACTTGTGAAATCCGGAAGGTCATGAAAGCCAAACAATTCTTAGGTGCAACAATATTTGCATGTGACTACACCGCAAAATGGAACACGAGGGGTAGAATTGAGAAGAATCGTGAGAGCAGCATATTTGAAAGAGTGCGCACTGTTTTAGAGAGTGTGCGAATTTGAGAGGGCAAAAGCGAGTAAGGGTTTTCTACACACTTTTCGTCACTCTCTCGTCTTAGAGAAACAAACTGCGTCCAGTTTGAACATGGGTCCAACTTAAAACTTGGATTGGCTTTTGAGCGAAACTGGAGCCATTTTGGCCATTTTTCTTAGTAAAGCGACATAAAACCTGCTCCAAGATTCCATTTTAGCTCGACCAAATTTTACTGAAAGCTGGATCCACTTTTCTTCCTAGATTAATAGCACGGCAGGAGACTTTTCGATAAGGTAACCACGAATATCATATTCATTTCTTGTCATTTCAGTAGCGAACAGAATAAGCAAAATAGCCTTTTTGTTACAAACTGATACGTATAAACTATTCTCATTGTAGTTATTTTGAGCGGAGAATAAAAGTGCACAATAAGAATAAATATTGTAAATTCATGTTCTCTATTTAAAATGACACGAACGACATCATTTAGAAGTAGTTCGGAGAAAAACGGCCGGTTACAGTATATTTCTAGCGTCGGAACATATGTACTTAATCAAATTTGAATATCCAAATCTGCTGGAAAACATATGTCCCGGACAGAGTCCGATCCAGCAAAGCTCAAAGCTTCAAGAGAGAGAGAGAGAGAGCGATACAAACTGTGCCTGACGTCTCATGCCAAACATTGACAATTGCAAAGCAACTAAAACCGGCGATTTTATGCCAACTTTAAAAATCAAAATAAAATTGCAAGGGGCTATTCAGTCAAAAGTAAAACTGGTTAACATCATTTCTCGACCGTTCGAATCGACCTGGATAGATGAGATCAAAATCTCTAATTTATCTTTGGATTGTTCCCTGTAAGTAAAACACGTTTGTCATTGCTTCATTGACTGTCGGCAAATTAGTAATTTTGTTCTCTCAACCACGCTTAACGAATTGTGCTTTTTTTTAACACCTAAGCAAGCTCTAGAGATATTAAGAAAAGATAAGAAAATTATGGGAATTTCCTTCTGATATTGACGCACATTCGCCGGAGCGGTCCTCTAAGAAGGAAAATATTGATAACAGCAAACATTTGGATGAACAAAAATAAGGTTTCGATTGATTTAGGATCACGCTTGCTTCCTCGACGGTCTTCGTCCGCTGAAGCGACCTCAAATTGCAACTTACGGCGAAGGGCGCTTCGTCTTCATTCTCGGCGACTCTCGGGTTAGAAAAAAAATGAAATCCTTACTTTCCAACTTCTTGATTTGAATAGAGGATTGCAAATTTGTCGTGGCCTTTATTATGAAGGAACAAGCATTAACTCTTCCGCCATATTCTAATCGGAGTAAATCACAATATTTTATATACATATACACATACATACATTTTTTTCTACGACCTGTGTATATTGACGAAGTTTATTCTCTTTTCTCAGAATTATTCTAATGGAGCGGAGAATTTCGTTTGCTTCTCCCTCGACGTCAGTGATCTGTTTCTCTCCGAAAGAGTGCGCATCGAGCACATTGGCGACTTCTTCGACTTTGGGTCGGCGCCCAGTTATTTAAACACTTTCTGTCTTTTTTAAGCCAATTTATAATTTGTTTAGGTAAAACGGGTATCAAAAATAATTAGTATGAAAAAAGTATATACATAAATAAGTAAAATAAATATTTTAAAAAGAAGTAAAAAGAATTGGTAACTAAAAATAAAAACGAAATTAACCACATAAGCGTAAGAAAAAATTTGTTTTACGCTCCTTTAATGCAGGTCAATCGTTGGATTGTACGCGATCAGCGAATGGGCCCTCGTCCTCGTCGACCTCAATGCTGGCCAGGGCTCGCTGCGACAGAATCTCATCCTCATCAATCGCCGCCTTGGCAACGTATTAAATTCATCATTTTTCAAATTAAAATTTTTTTAAATAATGACTAAGAAAGGATTTAGATCGCCGAAGCGATCGTCAGCTTTCAGATTGCTACGACCCTTCGCTCACTTGTTCTTTGAATCATGGGGAAATTTTAGCAATATTATTAATTTATGATTTATATAGGATTAATAAATTATTAGCAATATTATTTTAAAATGATATATTGATAGTAGTAGTGATGTATGAATGGGACAATAGGGGTGAGGAAAAACTAGAGGGATAAAAGAGAAAAATAGTGTGATAAAATGAGAGAATGAAAGTGAGAGAGAATGAGAGAGGGAGAAACAGAGATAAAGAGTTTAAAAAGTTTAAAAAGTTAAGCGATGAAGAGCCAGAGACGTTGCCCTGGTTTCGCCACAGTCAACGTCCCAATCAAGTTGGCCAAAGTACAAAAAAGGAATCAGCGCTGGTGTAGAACCCTGCCAGGACTAGAGTGTACAATAAGCATGTGTTTCTTGCTATTTATTGTTTCTCGCTTCAATTTTGAAGTAATGTTTTATTCTGAAAGATTATTGCAATTCAGCACAAAACGGCACATGTTTCTTAAATAAATCATACTACTAGTCGCAAAGACTACATACAATGAAAATGAAATACAAGAAAGAGAAAGAGAGAGAGAGAGAGAAAGGGGAATAATGGAGAGAGAGATCATGGAGGGAGTGACGCGCACTACCACGGCGTCTTGTTACGCTTCTCGATCCAGGCCTTGATCTGCGGGAGGGCGGAGATCTTCTTCGAGTGCTCGATGATCTGATAAGAAACACTTCATCCTCTTTCTTTATCCCTTGCTCTCATTATCTTCCCTGTTATATCTCTTTTTTCTCTCTTACTCCCGATTCCTGTTATCTCCTCATCACTTTTTCTATCGCGCGGTAATCCTCTTCTATCATCCCTTCTAAGTTCGGAACATCTTCCTCCTCTCTTTCTCCTCTCTTTCCAACTCTCTTTCTCTCTCTCTCTAACTCTCTCTATCGCACGCTCCCTAGCTCTCTCGCTCTCTTTCTCTCTCGCCCTCTTTCTAACTCTCTCTCTCTAACTCTATCTCTAACTCTCTCTCTGACGCTCTCTTTCTCTCTCGCTCTCTCTCTCCCTCCCAACCTCGGGATAAGCGTCGAATAAGTTGGGAGCGATGGAAAGGACCACGTCGACATGGTCAGCAATGAGGAAGTCGACGAAGGTGATCGAGTCGCCGACCAGGAAGCCCGAGCCGGTCTTCTTGAGTTGCGAGACGAGCAGAGGGTAGAACTTGTCACGAGCCGGCTCGCCGTGCTTCTTCAGCGACCCGACCTAAGAAAGATGCGCACGTTTTCAAAAGGTACTCAATATCAATGAAGGCAGAATAAGGCAAAAATAAGAATAAGAAGCTTCAGAGAGATTCCATGTTCCTAATTTTTTTAATCATACGTACACCTAAATTTTACTTGAAACATTGAGAAATAATTCGATAAATGAAGAGAAGCGAGAGTTGCAAAAAAATCTCTGCACGTATTTAAAATGACTTTTTTTTATAATTCAAAGATGATTCTGCACCTTGTCTCCCTCCTGGAAGCCGAGCACGACGTAGTACCAGTCGCGAAACTCGACGTAGTAGTCCTTGTACTGATCGACGAGCGCGTCCACCCAAGCAGCGTCCACGTCGTTCTTGCCCGCCAGGCCTGCAAGACAATACGACTGTAGTTGTTGGCGTTGGGTGTTTGGAAAACACCCACCGAGGAATATAATTGGTATGGAAGGCCACAGAGAATAAGAGAGGAGAAAGACGAGACACAGAGGGGGGGAGTGAGAGGGGAGAGAGAGGGAGGGGGTAGAGGGATGGGGGAGAGAGCGGAGGGACGAGAAAGATGAGAGTGAGAGAGAGGAGAGAGAGCAAGAGAAGAGAAAGGGAGAGAAGGAGAGAGAAAGAGAAGAGAAAGGGAGAGAAGAAGAGAGAAAGTGAATGAGAAATATCAGTCTAACCGTGCTGCTTGGCGACGAAGCGCGAGATGGCAGCTGACTGCGGAATCATCTTGCCATCCACTTCGAGCACGGGCAGCTGACCGAAGGGGAACTCTGAATATACCACAATTTCGTCAATCTCGAATTAATGGTAGATCAAAATGTAATTCAAAGACGTTTACCAATGGCAAATTACCAGTTCATTACTGCTTATTGCTTATTCATGGATATATAATTATAAACGGACTCGACTTGACAGCCGGCCACTGCTCGAGAGAGTAGCGGACGTCCTCGTAATCGACGCCAGCAAACTCGAAGATCTGGCGGACGACTTCGCCCGTGCCACGGCCGTCAAAGTAGTGGAACTTGTAGGAGGGCATCTTCACGGGATCGACACTGTAAGTGTTGATACGTATATATTATTATGCAAAAGACAACATCTTATATTAGCGACCGAAAGATTGCAATGACTGAATAGTCGATGCGAGTCGATGATAGAACCAAACGGAATACAACAGTAATGGTAATGGTAAGATGCCAGTCATTCAACAAATGAAGGAACTTGTGGGAGAATGACGAAAGCACATGCAATGAGAAAGCGAGCCAAACGGAGTGGCATAGGAAGCAAGGGAGGGAAGGAGTGGAGCGAGTGAATCTTGCCCTCTCTCTCTCTCTTTCATCGGAGGGAGAGGTCAGTCGGGAGAGGCTCCATGGTCTCGACTGACCGTCAATGCGAGAGAGAGAGAGAGAAGAAGAAGAGAGAGAAGCGAGAGAGAGAGAGAGAGAGTGAGAGAGAATGGAGAGAACATTGGAGAGAGGAGAGAGAAAGAGCGATGCAAAAGAGGGAGAGCAAATTAGGATACAATGACGGGTGCTTTGATCTACAATTCTCTTAGAATCTTCCGTATGAATCATAAGTCATGATTAGAATAACAACGGAACATGCGAAAAGATTCCACTAAATTGAGCGAATAAAACGCTTTAAACTATTTGATAACACTTGAAGAATTTGCCACAAAGATAGTCGCAACCGCTCACGAAGAGCTAGCGACTGGAGAATAACTCGACATACAAAATGACCACACAATTGCATTCTAATAACACGCGACTATGCTAATGAGGGAGGAAGCAAAGAAGCGTGTGGAACGGGGCATTTCGTTTCAGAAGGACGAAACTCACAATTCGCAGCTGCCAGCAGAGACCCTGCCTTCCTATGCGTTCTCGCCCTTTCTTTTTGAACTCATCTTGGTTCGCCTCCGCCTCCCTCTGCTTATCTCGCGCCCTCTCTTTGCCGCCCGTAATCTCAGTTCAAATCGTTCTCTCGCTCTCTGCGCTCTCTCCAGTCGTAACTCTCTCGCTTATTTGCGTCCTTTCCTCTCTCTCCTTCTTTTCTGCTTTTTCGTGCTGAAATGATCAATCGCTATACTTTTTTTTTGCAGTCTTCCTTTTTCTAGCCAACCACCACATGGAGTAATTTGATTTCTGCTTGACGGACTAGAGAGAGACAGAGAGAGAGACAGAGACAGACAAAGAGAAAGAAAGAGAGGAGAGAGAAGGAGAGATTGTGTATTGAAAAGTCAAACTAGAGTGTTTAGTGAGATTACACTGAGGACACGAACAGCAAGCACAAAATAGAGAGGCATTAATCATGATATGGCAGCGGGTGGGGAGATTTTGAGAGAAAAAGTGTGAGTAAGGCTGAGAGAGGGCGAGAGGAAGAGAGCGAGTGAGAGAGAGAGACAGAGAGCGAGGGAAAGACAGTGGTGAAAGACAATAAGTATCATCTTTGAGAAAGACCTCTTTATTTCGTTAGAGGAGGCCAACTTTTCCTGCCGTTCCTCCGTCTTGTAGCTTTATGAATGTGTTTGTTTGTAGAGAAACCTTGGACCGCTCCTCTAAGCTTCACTCGGAAGTTCACCAGAATGCTTGATCGAAGAATATAATGGTAGAAGTACAGACATAAATGCTGGTATTTGAAAAAAAAGGTAGGGAAAGAAGCAGATACTTATCCTATTTGGTTTTGAAGGAAACGAGGGTATTGACGGTTAGCGACTCTTCAGCTGAAGAGGGGAAAGAGAGAGAGAGAGAGAGAGATAGAGAGAGAGAGGGAGAGAAAGAATGAGAAAGAGGGAGAGACAGGGAGTGAGAGGGACAACATGTTTAAGAGAAAATGACGCGCTTGAGCCGCTGTACGTAAACAGAAGGCCAAGCGAAACATCAACGAGACTCTCTTGTCAAAGCTCGCGGATTATGAAGCAAAGTATACACAGTGCAGAAAATAAAATTTTTGATTGGGTAGCGGGAAAGTAGGGATACATTAAAAAAAGTTCTTTCGCGGAAATGTTTATTCTTTTCGCCAGAAAAAAAGCAAAATCAAAATTCAATCTCCTCCGAGATTACAATGCAATTTTCGTGTTGGCATCACACGCACTTCTCTGGCTTGCTTCTTTGTTTATCGTGTCATGAAGCATTTTTAAAAATTCACAATTTGACGAATATAGCCATCAATGTCGTCAAGAATCAATATCATTCGCTGAACAAAACTGGATGAAGGAGTGGAAATCGAATGCTCTCTTGCACATCAAATTCTGTCGCTGTCTCCAAGCGAGTAGATCAAAGCAAGCTGCTCGAGCAGTTTCTTCCAGAGTTGGCAAGGCGCTCGCAACGAAACCCTGGCAATTCAATGAATAGTTGCTGTTAGAATAAATAAGAGACTATTGCGCTTTTTGATACTTATTCTCTAATTGTATCTGAAGCACTCATAGTACAAAGACTTCTGCTAACTTTTCAACTAATTTTCAGCCTTTCTGGTTAGTTTTATAGAAATAAAGAAATAATTCAAATATTATGTCTCAGAAAAGAGTACCGCGTAGATGGCGCCCTCGAATCGTACGACGACTCGTCCTTCTCGTGAAGACGCGACGCTGCAGTTCGCTTTCTCAGGGTGCCTGTCGTCCTCCCTCTCCTTCATCTTCACAGTCTGCAAGATTGTCTGCTTGCCGCTCTCAAACACGAGCAGAAGCGATCGGATGACTGTGGAGTCTTGCTGATTGCGAACAACACCGCCGAAGACTTGGACGGGCTCGAAGAGTACTGTCGACTGCTGCAGCGACCAATCGGCGTATCCATACTTTCGAATGGATCGGAGGCAACATTCAAACGACTTCGCCTCCCATTTGCCTTGGCGCAATTTATAGCGAAACATCTGCGACTCTACACAATAAGGGCGACGTCCGAGAATCTCTCGAATCCGTCTCGCTTCATCTCCGGAAAGGAAGGGTTTGTACCAGGGGACTTCGAATTCCAGGCCTTTCTCACTCGAGATGACGCCACCACCGTCTCGACGAACGCAGTAGCGCGACACCTTCTTATCCGCCCTGGCGAACCAGTTCTCGTAGACGAGAATACTATAATGGTCTGGATCGGCTAATCGCTCGACTACGAGCGAGATGTCCTGGGCGATTCCACGCGGAGGTCCAGTCGTTCCTTGCAAGACTTCGTATGTGACGTTGCTGTCAAAGAGAGCTGACGCCGAGACGACACGCACGATCGCAAAGTTGAAATAGCCGACAGAAACGGGCACAAAGAGCTGGTTGAAGCTTGCGAAGCTCGCCGCTTGGAAGACGTCCTGCTTATGGCGCGATGGAAGCGGTAGAACGCACGTTGCGTGCTGAGACAGTCGTGGTGATGTCAGAGGGGCTAGCGGGGTCATGAAGTAGTAGTAGCCGAACGCACTGTGCATACAGCCTCTTATCACGGGAATGTCCCGGTTGATGCTGCCGTCCTTGGGCAGAAGACGTCTCGAGGCCATCGGGAAGTCAGCACTATGCGCGTTGATTCGCTGAGGGTGGCGCCAGAGGATCGCGTGCTCGGAGACGGCGAGAACCTTCGGCGCCAGCTGGACGTCGTCATCGTGAACTGGAAAGTTGCCGATCGGCGCCAGCGCCCGCACCGCCATGGCTTGAGGGGACGTCTAAAGTATTCAGACGCATTTTAGTTTAATATACTTACATCTTTATTGGAACGCAATAGAAATGTAAGCTCGCGGAAAGTATGTGGGATACTTGTATTTTTAAATATAATGTTAAGAATCGTAACCACATTAGAACATAAATTCAATAGTAATACTAAGATGGTCGAACAGGTTAAAAGAATTGCGAATGTTTGAAAGTAGGCTCTGACAAGAGCAATGTGAAAGGAGTAAGTTATTTAGCCTGTTCAACGTCCAAAATGAACAGCAATCCAAACGTTTAGGTAACAATTCGTCGATTGAGAGTTTGAGAAAGCAGAAGATGCACAGCCAATGAGGTGCAAACAACAGCAAATGAGCGTCAGTCACAGCAACTTGAGCATCGACTAGTTCTTACATATCTTTCTCACCATCAGCTCGTAAAAAGCTGCTAATCATAGCGGCATCTGCAACCTTATTTCAGCCTTAATTTTTTTATATTTAGAATTCATCACCACTCTACACTATAAACAACACAGCGGCATGTAGAATATTTTGATAAAAAGAGAACGGGCGCATTTCCTTTCCTCCTTAACATTAAAGAAAAACATAATCTTTTGCTTTTTTCTTCCCTTGTGATCAAAGTTGGCCAAGAAATCGATTGGAGGTGGTCCCGCTTTATGAAAATCCAAATTCAGCTAGATATTTACATTTCTTTCTTGAATACTGTAGACAAGCCTCTGTCGATACATAATTATATCAATTTGTTGACATAAGCAATGATCTCGTAAATGTGAATCACGAAGAATGTTTCGGAAAAGGAAGAAGTCGACAAAGTGACGCCATATCCAAGACAAGGATTCCTGCTTGGAATGCACAAAATATGAAGAGAATGACATGTGTGTTGTTGAAATATTGACAGAAATATCTTTCTTGCTCTTCTCAAGAACTACAGGAATTTTTTGCTATTCGGACGATTAAAGACGGCGATTTTTGTATGAAAATTTCTTTTTTATTAAAAAAAAATTTGTTAACAAAATAATGAGTGATAAGGAGAACCACAGATGTTTTATTGGACACGTTGCATGATGATACATATCTATTTGGCGAGTGTATATTTTATGCCAATCGAAATTTCTGCGACAAACTTATAAATTACCGTGCAGCAGCTTTCGGATATCACAATGAAAGTGGAAATGGAAACGGATAATGAATGCATAGGAGTTTCGAAAAAGGGTGTTGGGAAATGAGATGGTCAGTATGATAGGGTTTCAGCATAAAGAAGGGAATAAATACGCTCATGGAGAGAATGTTGTCTCTTATTGTTAGTAAGGAGTCTTTGGGCGCTTCTCAATCCATGCCTTGATCTGCGGTAGGGCGGTGATCTTCTTCGAGTGCTCGAGAATCTGGAAGAAAGTATTCCTCTCTCTCACCCCCCCTCTCATTCTCTCTCTCTCTCTCTCTCTGATTCCATCTCGCTTTGCCACTCTCTCTATTTACTCCGCCTCTCTGTTTCTCTCTCTCTCTCTCTTACGAGACAAGAAAAAGGGCCATGCATGCCAACCTCAGGATACGCATCGAGGAAGCCCGGCTTGAGGTAGTTGAGGACGTCGACGTGGTCAGAGATGAGGAAGTCGACGTATGTGGGAGAGTCGCCGACCAGGAAGCCAGAGCCGGCCTTCTTCAGCTGCGTCACCAGAAGAGAGAAGAACTTGTCACGCGCGGGCTCGCCGTGTTCGCGAAGCGTTGTGTCCTGGCAAAGCATACTCAATATAACTTATATTATTCATATCCAACAATATTCATGTCTTATTAAGCAAGATAAGATTAAATTTCAAGTAAAGACATAACAATTCCTTACCTTGTCGCCCTCCTTGAATCCGAGCGCGACGTAGTACCAGTCGCGGACCTGCACGTAGTAGTCCTTGTACTGGTCGAGAATCGCGTCCACCCATGCGGCCTCGAAGTCAGTCTTGCCAGCGAGGCCTAGACATTTGGACAGCTGAGGGAGAGAGCGTGTGAAAGTGAGAGAGAGAGAGAGAGAGAGTGCGGACAAGAGAGTGCGAGAGAGAGTGTGTGGGCGAAAGAGATAGTGAATGTTAGAGCGTGAGTAAAAGAGAGAGAGAGAGAGAGAGGGAGAGAGGGAGTTCAGCCTGACCAAACTGCTTGGCAACGTAGCGTGCGATGGCGCCGGACTGCGGAATCATCTTGCCGTCCACTTCGAGCACGGGCACTTGACCGAAGGGCATCTCTGCAATGGTGATATGATTTTATCAACATTTTCAAGTACATAGCACTGAAGTCAATAATCTTTTTGAAAATACATATCTGAAAGAGTGTAATGATAAATAATAGATATGATAAGAATTAACTAACTCGGCTTGGCTGCAGGGAATTGTTCCTTCGTGTAGCGGACGTCCTCAAAGTCGGCGCCGGCGTACGCGAACGTCTGACGGATCATCTCGCCAGCTCCGCGAGCGTCAAAGTAGTGCAACTTGTAAGCGGGCATGACGAGGATGAAGACGGACACTGGAAGGCAGACAAATTGTAATGGTTAATTATACAAATAATTAAAATCAGCGAATAGGCGGAGAAGTAGTGAGAAAGAGAGAAAGATAGAGAGGAGATAGATTGAAAGAGACAAGCAGTAGAAAATTCCAAATTATCTGCACGCATTTACAAATATGTTATTAATTCGAGGTATAAATACATACAAAAAGTGCAACGCCAAGTGTCAGTTTCACCTTTTCGCACTTTCAGAGACCTTCTGAGTAGTAGAATAACGAAGCGAGCCACTATTTTCCACTTGGACTAGCCCAATTCTCCCATTTCTTTTTGAATTCTCTTCCAAAAGTCTCTGCCTCCCCTTCTTTCACTAACTCCATCTCCTCCCGGCTCTCGCTCTCTCTCTCTCTCGCTCTCTCTCTCTCTCTCTCTCTCTCTCTCTCTCTCTTTCCCCACCTGCTCCCTTCGCTCAATCTCTTTCGCGTTCCATATTTTCTCTATCACAATTCCTCTCGCTCTATGCACTATTTCCTCTGTGTTTGTGTCCTTTGCATTTCCTCTTCTTCTCTGCTTTTTTTAAATGTTGAAATGAGCGCTCGCTCAATTTTTTTTGTGCCGTTCTCTACACAATTCAAGCACGCGTCCACATGGCGACCTTCTATTTCTATCGAACCAAAAGGAAAGAGAGAGAGAGAGAGAGCGAGAGAGAGAGAAAGCGAAAGAAAAGGAGAGTGGCCGGGGAGAGAGAGAGAAAGCATAGAATAGAGATATGTAGTCAAGGAAACGGCAGAAGGACAGAAAGGACATAAACTATACGAGCTCTAACTATAAAGCTGAATCACACCACCAATGATGACATGGAAGAGTTGTTGGAAACAACACGGAAAGAGATCGGAAGAAGTAAAGAAAGAAAGAGGGAAACAGAGAGAGAGAGAGAGAGAGAGAGTGAGAGACGAGACAAGAGATGAAGTGAGCAGCGCCCTCTAGAAAGATCTCTCTGTTTCCCCAATGCTTATTAGCACGCGTGCTCCTCTCTTGCAACTCCTGCGCTTCCCTACACAAACATGTTTACATGCACCGATAGAGAGATCGACCTCTGGTCGTGAGGGCCATCTGAAAGGATAGAAAGGCTCAGTAGAATGGTTATTCACACGTTGTTCGATAAACAGAGAGTTTGCTAGTTTGTTTTTGGAAAATTTGGAAAGGGGGAACGGAAACACTCTGCAACTTCATACGCCACGTCGAGTTTGCCACGGCTTAAGAGGATTACAGGGAAGGGGATGTGATGTGGAGATGAACCTTTAATTTTTTTAATCTAAGAAATTTTTTAAATAAAAATGGGAGAAATATTTTTTTGTCAGAATGGTAGAACCCCAAGGGACTGCCATTGTACTTGTCGGAGGGTAGACAAAGGGAAACATAGAGAGAAAGAAGGGATTGAAAGAGAAAAGGAGAAAAAGATAGAGCGAGAATGCAAACATTTAAATTATCGAACCATTACCACTTTTTGCGAAGGACTGGTCGACTGAAACATCAGAATAGTAACTGTTCCGCTGAAGTGTTCTGCTTTGGCTTTTCGAATTGTGAATATGCACAAAGAAACGATTCATTCGAACAAAACAGATTATAACATGGTCGTTCACATCTTCAAACAAGGACTGCTGACTTTAATTATTCTTAGCCTCCTAAACTTTATCCTTTTCGATGTCAATTGTTTGCATATTTAAACGTAGAAGGCAGATGCAGAACCGCCGATGACAAGGCACATAGGAAATACCAGGAGGACCATGAGAGAGGCCTGAGGGAGGGGAGGGTAGTGGGGAGAGAGAGAGAGAAAAAGAGAAAGATAGAGTGGAAGAAGAAGAGGAAGAGCGAGAGAGCGAGAGAAAGATAGAGAGGAAGAAGAAGAGGAAGCGAGAGAGAGAGAAAGCGAGAGAAAGAAAGAAGTAGTGAAGGAGAATCTTGTTGAAACATCTCCTGTTCCCTTCTTACAATCATTAGAATTCACTTCTCCTTTCTCTCGCTAGATACACATACAAGTTTGCAGTGTGTAGTTTGCGAAGACACTTCCAGATGCTTAGGTTAGTTATAAATATTCTCTGAAAGAATATCCACAGGGAATGAAAACCACCAACAACAAAAGGCAGGAATTAATGTGTTAAATCTACTAATTGATCTTCATTGGCATTTCTGGTCGAGATTCCATGTAGTTCTTGATTTTTGGCAGACCGTGAATCTTCTTTTGATGTTCGAGGACCTGAATATGCTCATTCTTCAAAAAGTATTTTTATTAATTTTTTATATTATCATTTCACTGAATTTAAGATGGTTTTCAAAAAGTTAGTTTTTTAAATATGCAGTTTGGCTTTTTCCTATAGAGAGTGAATCAGCCACCTCAGGGAAGTTATCGAAGAATCCGGGCAGTCGCGTCCACACGGCGAGTACGTGTTCTGCGATAAAGAAATCGACGTAAGTGACGTCATCGCCGACCAGGAAACCGCTCTCGTTCTGCTGCAGCTGCTGCGTCACCAGCGAGAAGTATTTGTCACGCGACGGCTCTCCGAATTCCTTGCGTACCTTTTCCTAATAAGAAAAGAAATAATAAAATAAAAACAAACAAACCGTGTTTATAAATAAAAATGGCCACAGGAAATGTCCAAAGAATCGCGCACCAGATCGCCTTCCTTATAGCCGATGGCAATGTAGTAAAACTTGGTAAAGTCGACGTAGTAGTCCTTGTACTGGTCGAAGATGGCATCCACCCATGCGCCCTCGAAATCAGTCTTCCCATTCAGTCCTGTTAATTTTTCTCTTTTATTCAGATTAATTATTAAGATTTCAAACAAAAATAGTTCATAAACTAAATAAAGGAATTAAAGGAATTCGAAACTCAAGCGTCATCTATGTATTTGATTTTTTCTTATTGTTGTCTCTAAATCACATGTTCCCTCGCTCCTGTGTCAGGAATTTGGCGCCACTTCAAAATTGAAGTTTTTGACTCATTTAAACCAACCAAGCTTCTTTCCGAGATAGCGAAAGATGGCTCCGGTCTGCGGAATCGACTGCCCGTCCACTTCGAGCACGGGCAGCTGGCCAAAGGGTGTTTCTATAGATCATCTATTATTATAACTTTATATTATCTAAGTTTGGACATGCCATAAAAGATCGCAAAATTCATTTAGATAGATTAATTTAGACTTTATACATAGGAATATATCGACAGACGAACTCTTCTTGGCCTCGGCGTCCCACTCCTTGAGATTGACGCGGACGTCCTCGAACTTCTCGTTGGCGTACGCGAACATGAGACGAGCTGTCTCGCCGGTTCCGCGGAGGTCAAAGTAGTGCAGCTTGTAGGAGGGCATCTCAGATGTTGTTCAGAGAAGGGGTCAGCCAAGACATGCACCTGATCGGTACAGATATTTAATTTCCCGCGTCAAGCAAGGCGGTGGAGTAATAGCGCGTAAACAAAGAGAGATTTATAGGAGAAAGAGAGAAAGGGAGAGGTGACAAGAGAGTGAGAGACAGACAGAGAGACAGAGAGAAAGTGAGTGAGTAATGAAATACATAGATACACATTAGAACATAGCCGCTGATATAACTTTTCTCCGACTTCCACTCTTATATCTCGTTTCTTTATTTCCTTTCACAACAACAAGAATAAATCATAAAACCTCGATTGTGTACTTGGAACGTTCAGGAGGACCATGAGAGAGGAGAGTGAGCATGGAAGGAGCGGAGAGAGAAGGGCACAGTAAGAGAGATAGAGAGACAGATAGAGTGATAGAGAGAGAGAGATAGAGTGATAGAGAGGGAGAGAGATAGAGTGATAGAGAGAGAGAGATAGAGTGATAGAGAGAGAGAGATAGAGTGATAGAGAGAGAGAGAGAGATAGAGTGATAGAGAGAGAGATAGAGTGATAGAGAGAGAGAGATAGAGTGATAGAGAGAGAGATAGAGTGATAGAGAGAGAGAGAGTGATAGAGAGAGAGATAGAGTGATAGAGAGAGAGAGATAGAGTGATAGAGAGAGAGATAGAGTGATAGAGAGAGAGAGAAAGAGAGAGAGCGAGAGAGCGAGACGGGAGGAATTAGTCTCACTCTTCCTCGAATGCACTTTGCGAAATCTGCTATTTTTGTGATAACGGAACACACCTTTTTTCCAAGCTACGAAACAACGTGTGCTTGTCACAAGCTACACATTTGCAGGACGCGAGGACAA
Organism: Allodiplogaster sudhausi; assembly: GCA_945643635.1. NCBI lineage: Eukaryota > Metazoa > Nematoda > Chromadorea > Rhabditida > Diplogasteridae > Allodiplogaster > Allodiplogaster sudhausi. Next base: position 10,269,190 of record CALZFC010000005.1, read on the forward strand.
TTAGTTTAAAAAAAGAGCAAGGGAGTTGGAAAGGATTATAAAACTACTGACTGCACGAGAAGAGATGAAACCAAAATAAAGGCGGAATCACAGCTGAAATCAGAACGATGCGTTTGTGAACTAGAAAAATCGCGAACTAAATCAATAAATGGTCATGCAGATATTCACCAGATGATCTGCAATCAACATATGCGTGATTTTGCAGTTTTACCAGATCTTGATTAAATTCTTTATTGCAAGGAGCATAATATTACATACTCAATTTAGATAGATGCTGAACTAGAACGGAGAATCCTTGCGAGCTGCGACATAGTCTTTGACCTGCGGCAAGCCGTGAATCTTCTTCTGATGCTCGAGCACCTGAAAATAAGAATTTAAATACAATTTTTTATTTTTATTGTTTAATCAAAATAATTAATTTTTCATAATCGCGGAAAATTATCCAAATAAATGCGGCCTTCTGTCCTCGTGTAATCTGCTTCATTTTTACAACTGCTTCATTTCATAAACTTCGTTTCTTACTCTCTCTCAAATGAAAAATGAAAATGTAGAAGCAGTAAGAGAATTAATAGGGACATGCCTCTGGGAAGCCATCCAGGAAGCCGGGGACATTCTTGTGCAGGGAAAGGACGTGTTCCGCGAGTAGAAAGTCGACGGAAGTGACTCCGTCGCCGACAAGAAATCCGCTCTTATTCTTCTTCAATTGCTCGGTCATCAACGCGAAGAACTTGTCACGAGCCGGCTCGCCAAACTCCTTGCGTGCTTGCTCCAGGAAGATCAATATATTGGTAGATCAGAAATATAATTTCCTTTTTTCGCTCAGCAGCTCGTTCATCAGCCTGAAAAGGCAGAACAAATAAATTGGCACCGACCTTGTCGCCCTCCTTGTAGCCGATGGCGAGGTAGTAAAACTTGCCAAAGTCGGTGTAGTAATCCTTGAACTGGTTGGCGAGGGCGTCTACCCACGCGGCTTCGAAGTCGGTCTTGCCAGAGAGTCCTAATGTGCATATAAGTTAATTTTATACAATTTTGTTTTTTCTCTTTAAAAAAAGTATTATTACCAAACGCTGACAAAAATAAGAAGTTTGGTTCGACATACCGAACTGCTTGCCGATGTAGCGGAAGATGGCGCCCGACTGCGGCAGCAACTTCCCGTCCACGTCGAGCACGGGCAGCTGGCCAAAAGGCGCTTCTGTAATCAAGATTACAAGCGTTAACATGGTCACTGGCAGATTCTTCCAAAGTTAAAAAAAAATTCTAAAATTTTTGGATTTAGATATAGATAGCATTTGACATCGTATTACCTCCGTACCTATGTCCCACTTTAGAAATGTAAACAACTATTAAAGTAATGTCAGAGAGAGAGAGAGAGGGGTAGAGAGAGAGAGAGGAGACTTACTCTTCTTGAACTCATGGTCAGGTCCCTGATGCCGTGGGGACTCCTTGATGCCGTATCGGATGTCTTCGAACTGCTGGCCGGCGTACGCGAACATGAGACGAGCAATCTCGCCGGATCCGCGAACGTCAAAGTAGTGCAGCTTGTAGGAGGGCATCTCGAACGGCTAGAAAGATAAGAAAGAGATTTGACAGTCCTCGTGCTCTCAACACATTCTCGAAAGGAGCAGAAATGTCATAAGATGATAAAGTTTATTTTTACAAAGGAAATATATATACAGAAACATAAATCATAAATCATAAATCCATCAAAGAGGAATTATGGAGATTTCACAAGGAACAAAAATTTCTGTTCACATTCCACACACTTTCCGAACAGCGACTCGCCATGCGGTCCAAGGCCAGGCACTGAGGAGAATACGCAAACAAAAGACGTTATCTCTATCCTTGCAGAGAGGGCAGTGAGGGAGGGAGTAAAGGCAGACATAGCGAGAGTGTGCGAGAGCGAAAGAACAAGAGAAAGGCGTGAGAGAAAACGACAGACAGTGAATGGAACCATCGAGAGCTGGATAGACACAGAAGGCAGCAGAGACAAGGAGGTAAGAAAGATAATAGGAGAAGGAAGACAATGGCGGGAAGAGAAACTACAAGCAAACGTGATGTTTCAGAATACATAGAGAGAAAACGACACCGATAGAGAGGGCTAGGGAGAACAAAAGAGCGAGAGAGAGAGAGAGAGAGAGAGAGGGCGATTAAGAGAGAGTGAGATTACTCGAGAAGTATGCATATGCATAGGGCGATAATGGAAAGAAAAATGAAACTACGAACTCGCAGAGAAGAAAGTTTATGGGGAGAAAAAATATCAAGTTATCAACACAAATCCGGCCAGCTAGCGCTGTCTGAAACATCAGTATCCCTCTAAATGTCCGCCTTCAAAAACGTCGTGGCATACAACTTCATAACAAATATTGTGTAAATAGAAATAACATATTAAACAACTCTTGATTACAGCATAACAAAATGAATTGTTTTAAGGCAAGGCTGATAATCTTGAATGTGCATCAATTAATCTACGCCATGAGCGACGACAAAATATTCTTATAGCGAGAGAAGCTAAAAACAGTCTTACTTTAAAGGAGGGCGATCACCGAAAAATTATGTAATATTTCAAATAGCCGCGGCCTTTTGCACTCTCATTCGCGCGTGCTATTTTCACGCAGCGTTTTTGTGCGACCTGCGAAATAGCACACGAGAATGAAAGTGAGGAATCACAGGGCAGACGAGGCAATTCGAACCTGCATAAAATATTTTTCGGAGATTGCCCTCCTTTAAGAAAAGAAGTCCCTGGTTCAAACTGGAGCTTCCTTAAAATTGTACCCTGCCATAAGTGCCACTTTCAATGCGCTTTCGATGTTGACGAATATAAGTGAAGGGAAGTACATCTACTATTTGGCTAAATGTATGCTACCCTTGGATGTTCGTTTTTGAACACCTCATTCTGAGTTGCATATATGTATGTAGATGACATAACGTCCTTCAATCATCTGCAAATTTTCATACTGTCTTTACGCCAGAATTCTCTAGCTTGCCAATCTCTACGATGAAAAAACATTCTAAATAATCTATACATAAGTTATGTTTTAATAGAATGTTTCCAAATTATCAAGTGTGACCTTTTGAGATTTTTACTATTTCTTCTACCAGTATACCCTCATCCTTTGAAAGAGTATCATTCATTTATATTTCTCATTTATACTTGGAATGAGTGCATTTATGTATTTAGATGACATGGCACGTAATCCATTCTCTAGTTATTCTAGTGTTCCTTCCGACGGCTCTTCAGCTAAAATGCTACGGTTCCTTGGACTAGTTAGTTCTGTAGATATTCTATTGAAATGCTGTTCTCCTTCTATGTACAAACCGTATCTGATCTCAAGAAAAGCCTGGTCAGACTTTTGTCCAACGACCTAGACCTTCACATTCCACACGAAATGTTGTCATAATCGGTGAAGAAGTGAGTTTTGTATATTTCGGGTAGCTTTTCCTATTTTTTAAGCAATTATTCGCTCCAACTAACTTCGTATACTTGTGACGGCGACTTTTGTACGGTGCAGTCAAGCGAGATAAGGAATTCGCGCAACGATAAGTTCGCAGACAAGGACTTGCAGGTACGCAAAAAGTTATAATTTTTATTATGTATTATTAAAAAATTCTTATTATGTCTTACATATGCATATTAACATACTTCTAGCTGCTTGAATTTATAAAGCGGCAGTTTTGATACGATGGTATTGGCTGTTAACACCCAAAATCTTGGCAGAGTTGCATGAGCGGCATCGCTGATCTTCGGCCGACGTGTACATTGTCGGCTTGCCTGAACTGCACGCTAGAAGATCGAATGAAAAGCCACCGCCTACAATGCGCGTGCAAGTTGGACGTCCCTTTCAGTTGCATTGACTTATGTACATATATATATATATATATATATATATATATATATATATCTTTACTTATTTTAATCACATACACATGTGTCTATGTAGATGCTAGCAGCTTTCTAATAAAGTATTACTAATAATCATTCACCTCCACAGCAAGGAATTGCATGGTTCCTCGATGAAATCTTCCTCACTAATTCGTTGTGAAACAGTTCGTCCGACTTCTGCAACTCGCCGAGTCTTTACTCGACGGCTCCTCTCTTCGCACCGCCGCATGTCCGCTGCGTCTCCGGCACCACCCATCTTCCTCTTTCATCAAGCAGTTCCAGCAACTTCTGCACTTCCGCCTGGTGCACTAGTGACGTCACCAGCGTGGGCGATCGTATTCTGAGATGCGGCAGGTATTTCATGGTGCGAACAATTCGGTACTTTGCAGTATTACTCAGCTTGCCTCTAGGCATGGAAAGACATGAAAAACGACTTCGTTCCAGTTTGATCACTCACTCAACGATATGAGCAGTGATCCTCCAGGCTTTTTCATGAATGGCTGTGTTCAGTTCTTTGTATCCACGCACTATGGATGGAAGCAAATTTGTCGATGTGATTGGGTGAGCGTTTACTTTTCATTCCATTCCTTTTATTATTATCTTAGGCCATTCTTCGACTTTAAACAAATATAACCTTTGAAAAAGTAATTAAAAGGCCAATGGCGTTGCGCTTTGAAATATTTGGCAAGACTCCTTCAGGCTTGCATATAATAATCAAAAATTTTTTCATATGCGCCACTAAAGTGTTAAATCAATTAGACAGTCAAAGATAGGGAAATCTCAACGGGTAATTGACATCTTGGATTTTTTTCCTTCATCAATAAACATAAATACTCGTACTATAAGGAGTCATATGCACATATGCTGCTCGTAACAATTGTATAAACAAAAAGAAGAAGAAGAAAAACATGTCTCTTACAGGATGATTGTAATGCTCAGCCGGAGCTGACTTTTGTCCGTCGCCGTCCGCTGGTCGCTTGCCATCGAAGCTTCTCGGATGTCTCCTTCAATGAGATTGCCGATCCGGATGACAATTTCAGCGTGTGTCTCGGCCATTTCTGCGTTATCCTAGCAAGCAATCCAAGTGCCCGGGTAAATAATCTTTCCACAACAACTTGAAAGAGTGCCTCTAGAGCACCAAAAAACACACTGGAAAAAAATAAAATGTAAAAAAAAATCCTGATCATGAGCTCTTCTTCCATGATGAACTTATTTAATTATAGAACATAACTGATAATTCGGGAGTAATTATTAAGACGTGCTGGAATGTGAGCGAAGCGGAGAACTGCACGTCATTTCAGGTGTTTTAAGTGGCTCTCTTTTATGCTCCATGACTTTTGACTTGAAACATGCATTTTCAGACAGGTTTCATGAGATTCGCCACAAGAGACATTTGGCTTTGCGATTCCGCTTTTTGCAATGCCAATCTGGAAACAATGGAACGAAATTCTTCATATCGTCGTGACATAATCTTTCTTTCCTTTCTACTTTCTTGCAAGTTTTATATTTCCACGATAATGGACCTTTGATTCTCAAAGGATCACTAAGAGTAATTATTAATAAAAAAATTCATCGGCTTGTTATTGATATTTCATTAAGAAAGCCTGCCTAACTGTGTCTTCGACAAAACTTGCATTGTAAGTAGAATGGTTACGCACTAGAAGCTCAAGGGATAGAGCTTTGCTTTTCTTACACCAGCACCATGAGAATAACCACGACTGGTCGAGTGCCAGACAATGAGTTGTTTTTTGCTATGCACAATTCTCGACAACGAATACGCAACAGTATCTGCTTCTGTCACGCACACGAGCGGCAGCCAGAGGATGTGCACCACAAGATATTATTTGTAACGAGGACAATTATGGACATAGACGGTTTGGGTTTTCTTGTTTGTCTCTTGAACTGCAGAAACAAAATAATAAAGAGCGAAGGACAAAAGAGGCAGAAGCCACACGATAGGACCATGGGACAAACACTGACATGAAACTTCACAGTATCTTCGAAATGCAGAATATTCTATACCGTAATTGTAATTGTTTCCGAGAATTAAATTGGAGACTTGATGAAATTGCCACCTATGGCGGAATTCAACGGACGACATGTTACTTGGCTAAATGCAATGTACTTTCAGAAGCTGATCTTATGATCTTCTTGCGTTTGCATCTACGAATACTCCGTCCAGCCATTCACTTATTCAGCTCTTATTCGAACTAAAAAATTCTTTGAACATGTATCTAACGACATTCTCAATTGATCTATCGGAACTATTTTTTGCTATGTTATTATTTACAACAAAAATAAGGCTTTTAAGTTAAACGTTAAGGGATAAGTCTTTAGACAAACTTCAGAAACGAATATATAAAATGGGAGCAATTCACCTACTTTTGAAAAATGCTGTGCAGTTGCTGATTTCGATAGCTTTCCTGCCGACCACAATCCAACTAAAATGCCACGGTATTGCGATCTAGTAAGTTTATCTCCATCACTAAGACTAACTTACACTATATATATATATATATATGTGTGTGTGTGTGTGTGTGTGTGTGTAAAAAATTCAGTTCTAATTGTATTTTTACATTCTTTGAGCAATGATTCCTTGTTTCCTTCGTACACATGCGAGGGCGAGTTCTGCACAATTGAAGTGGCTGTTGTGAATACTTTTAACAAGTACAGGGACGTTGAATGGCAGGTTGGCATGATAATGAACCGTAATCTTCAAATAGCCTCTTTGAGCGGTCATCAGAGTTGTAGGCTTGCGTAAGCGGAGTGGCAGGCATAGTGCCAGGATGCTCCTTTTCATCCTGTGTCAACTGCTCGTCGCAAGAACAACAGAAAAGGCATCGAGTGCAGTGCGCTTGCAAGTTAATCTCTCATTAATTAAGAAACTGGCCATTCCAATTAGCGAGGCACTTGAGTATATTTTTAACTATTCTTTCGTTACGTCCACAGTCCCGTCTATCTGGAAGTCTTCAGTTGTTATCCCCATTAAGAAAAAAACACCCTATTCAAATCCCACAAATTATCGCCCTATTTCAATTACTTGTATGTTTTCACGACTTTTTGAAAAGCTTCTGTGTCGTAGACTTCACTCATGGTGCATCGATGCTAGTATTCTTCCGGATGAACAATATGGTTTTAGGCCCCAAAGGTCTATTGAATTCCAACTCTTAGATTGCCTTGAACACTGGACCTCCGCCTTGCATAATAGAAATGCCACCGATATTGTCTATTTCAACCATGCGCGAGCCTTTGACCGTGTTTCACACCCAAAACTCTTACACAAACTTGCTCTTCTCTCTTTTCCCACCAAAGTTATCTCTTGGATCTCAGCATTTCTGGCCAACCGATTATATGTAGTTCGTGTAGGCTCCTCTCTCTCTCGTCCCCTCCCTGTTACCAGCGGTATCCCCCATGGAACTGTCATAGGCCCCCTTCTCTTCATTCTGTATACTAGCGATCTACCATCCCTTATTGCTACTCTCGCTGTTTTGCAGACGACATTAAGATCTTTCAATCTTTTCCTCCTTCTGCCCCCCGTAATTCTCTCCAGTCAGCGATTGATGAAGTTTCCGCTTGGGCTGATCGCTGGCAGCTCCCTTTGGCCATCGATAAATGTGCAGTTCTTCACGTAGGCTCTATGAACCCTAAGTCTTCTTACCACCTTAACGGTTCCGTTCTTAAATCAGTAGATTCCGCTCGGGATCTAGGAATATTGATTGATTCTAAGCTCTCTTTTTCCTCTCACTGCTCATTTCTAGCCAATAAAGCATTAGCAAAAGCTCACCCTATCCTCCGCTCCCTTCGCTCCTGCAATAAGGATGTTCTTGTTTTCGCTTATGTTACATATATCCGCCCAATTTTAGAAACCTGCTCTACTGTATTTTCCCCTCGCATGAAAAGGACATTTTAACATTAGAGAAAGCACAGAATTATTTCACACGGATAATTTTTCGTCGCTGCCTTGGATTTTCCAAAGATGATCTCCCCAATAGTCATACTCGCAATCAGGTCCTTTCACTGCCCTCCCTCCAATCCCGTCGTGAGCACATTGATTTTACTCTTGCTCGTAGACTTATTTTTGGTCATCGCCGTATCTCTGATATAATTTGTCATCATTTCCACTTCCACAATTCCCGAACCAGAGGCCTCTCTTTTAAATTAGCATACCCTAAAAGTCATTCCTCAATCCGTAATCATTCCTTTTTTATCCGCGCCGCTAAGGCATTTAATCAAATTGCCAAAGATTGTACTCTCTCAACTGTTACATTATCCGCCCCTTGATTGTTTCATCCTATATCATTTGAATACTTCCACATGTTACATATATATTTACCCACGTGTGCTACTTAATGTGCACCGTAAATAAAGAAAAGTTGGAGGATTTTGATTTCAGCGCTTGTTCAGGCATCTCATTCGTTATAGTGAAACTCCTTATTTAAAAACACACTCAAATATATAGTTCCTCCGACTTCTGCAATACGCCAAGTCTCCTTCACTCGGGCGCTCCACCGTGGACGCCCGAGGTCCGCTGCCTTGAAAGGATCTCCCCGCCCTGGTCTCCCAATGACACTTATCCGACCGCTGTGTGCACCGCCTCCTCTTGTATCAGCTACATCGAGAACTCAGGCAGTCGAATGCTAAAATGCGACAATTCATATCCGGTTCGAGAAAAAATCTATATATTTTTTACAATATTTTATAGGTTATGCTCGTTAAAATTTGGTTTACTGCAAGGCTATTTCACACACTCTTTAAGCCAAGAAAAAACCAAAATTTTTGGACCAATTGTTTTTGCAACTAATGTAATATTACAGAATTATTGTGCAATTACAATTAGCCATAACTGAGATCAATTATAAAGTGTTCACTCCAGCTTCCACTCGATAAAACAACGCTGGAGGGTGAGAAATCTCCGCTGTTCTACATGAATGTTCAGTTTTTCATTAACAGAGATTATCGATCGGAGCAAGTTTGTAGATGTGATTGGGTACTGGATTTCTTGAAAAAATTTTTTTCTTCCATTTTTTCTAATTCATGGCACTTTGTTTTCAAATTCATGAATTAATGTGCTTCAAATTTGTCATACGTATGCTTTGTTTGTAACAAATAAACATACTCTTTCCCTTGAAGGATTATTGCAACGCTGAGCCGGAGAAGAATTTCGTAAGGCGGCGACCCTTGGTGGCGTGTCATCGAAAAACTTGCGACTTCTTCGATGAGATCGGCGAGCCGGAGAATCCTCTCAGCGTTTGTCTCGGCCATTTCTGCGTTATTCAAGCTGCAAATCCGAGTTCCCAGGTAAGGGTTTGATGATTCCAGAGAGAGAAGAAAACTTTGATAGACGAACTATGCACATACAACGATAGGATTCCAGCTGTTTCCAATTTCTGAAGGATTATCCTTCCGTTCGTCTAAATTCGCAGGCCTCAGAATGAAAATGAGTGAAAGTAATAAAAGAAATAGCGAGAGATATTTAATGTACATATATTACAACTTTTTCCTCTTCAAAGAACCTGACTCTACATATGGAAAAGATTCACAAGACATGCTGGAATGTGAGCGAGTCGGAAAATGGCACTGCATTTCAGGTTTGAGACACTTCAGGTATTTTTCAAATACCAAATTTATTTTTTTCGGTCACAAATGTTTTGCCGACAAATAAATTATAGCCTAAAATATTTCTTCAAAAGATGAGGAGACCCTTTTCAGACGGGATTTATGCGGTTTTTCACGATCGATATTTGGCTTTGTGACACGGCGTTTTGCAACGCAAATCTGGACACAATGGAAAGAAATTCATCATTTCGCAGTCAATTGTTGCTCTCTCATGTTATTGGATGTTTGATGCTGTTACTATAAAAGGAGTTTATCGTCAATAGTTCAAGGTCAATTATTCTCTTGCACACATATGTACATCTGTATTTTAAGGATTCAAAATAGATTATATAAATATTTTTAGCTTTTTTATGTGACAAGGACTCATAGTAGTATGTATTACATAAGCATATAAACACATTTTTTATTGCTTGCTTTTTTAAAGAAACCATCCGTCTCGGGGTTGTTTAGATGGTTTTGGAAGATACGACCCAGAATCTTGTAGAGTTGCATGAGTAAGCTGCTGGTTAAGCCGTCGTCGCTGGCATCTCGTCACTCTAGCGATGATATCACTGCGCTCGGTCGAAGTATTAGAAGTGCTCGATGAAGTGCACGGTCGACTTGCCGGAAAAATTATGGCACTGACAAAAATATTCGAAACGTTTATCTTTGCTATACTTCCTCACGGATGGAAATTGAAGCCTTGGTGAAATTGCCATTTGCGATTTATCGGAACTCAACGAGCGACATTTTACTTGACTAAACGCTATGTACTTTCGGAAGCAGCTCTTATATTATTCCTACGTTTGCAGCCGTTATCCTTCCAGTCGTTTATTCAGCGCTTATTCTAACCAAGATTTCTTTGTATATATAACGAAATTCTCCAAGCATTTTTTCAATGATGTTATTTTTTTTAAGAAGGATTACACAGAATGGGAGCAATTTACCTGCTTTTGAATGCTGTGCTGTTGCTGATTTCGATAGCTTTCTTGCCGACCACCATCCAACTAAAATGCCACGGTATTGTGACCCAGTAAGGTTATCAGCTTCGCTAAAACTAGCGTACACAATATATATATATATAAATATAAATGTAAAAAAAATTAGATTCTAATTTCTTTTTTTTTTACATTCTTTAAGCAATGATACCTTCTTTCCTTCGTATACCTGTGAGGGCGAGTTCTGCACCGTTGAATTCGTTGATATGTTTCATCTTAACATGAACTCGAACTTTGAATGGCAGGTGTGAAAGAAAACGAAGATTTCTCTTCCAAACCCATTTAAAGCAGTCATCAATCAGAGTTGCAGGCTTGCGTAAGCGGAGTTGCAGGCATACTGCCAGGATGCTCCTATTCATCCTGTGTCAATTGTTCTTCGCAAGAACGACAAAAAAGGCATCGCGTGCAGTGTGCTTGCAAGTTTGGGATTTTGCTTTGAGGGCTTTGTTCACGGATCTCATTATTTAAATAAATCCTCCTTTAAAAATCTCGTACAGTCTTTATAATAAAAAAAAACTCCTTATTAAAAAACATACACACACAAATGTAGTTCCTCCGACTTCTGTAACAAACCACGTCTCCTCCACTCGGGAGCTCCACCGCGGACGTCTTCCGATATCCACTGCCTTGAAATAGAATCCACGCCCTCGTCGCCCAATGTCTCTAATTCATTCAATGTCTGCACCGCCTCCTCTTGCATCAACTCCATCCTGAACTCGGGCAAGCGCGTGCTAAAATGCGACAATTCATATAAGGTCCGGGAAAACAATATTTACTACACAAGTTACTAAGCAATAAATGGAGATCAAATATAAAGTATTTTCATCAGCTTGACCTCGACAGCACGGTGCTTGGTGAGGAATCTCCGCTGTTCTATATGAATGGCTGTGTACAGTTTTTCACGGGAACGAAAGATTATGGATTGCAGCAAGTTTGTAGATGTGACTGGGTACTGTATTTTTCGAATTATTTTTATTTTCATTATTTTTCTCTTTTTTCTAACTTATTGTACATTGTTACTTACATACAAACATGCATACATACGTACATACATACATATGTACGTACATAAATGAATGTACTTCAAATATGCCAGAACTTTACGTTGTTTGCAACAAACAGACATACTCTTTTTCTTAAAGGATTATTGTAACGCCGAGCCGGAGAAGAATTTCGTAAGGCGGCGACCCTTGGTGGCGTGTCATCAAAAAATGTGCGACTTCTTCAATGAGATCGGCGATCCAGAGAATCCTTTCAGCCTTTGTCTCGGCCATTTCTGCGTCATTCAAGCAGCGAATCCGAGTTCTCGGGTGTGGCTTTACTGATTCCAAAGAGATAAGACTACTTTGATAGACGAGCAAACTAGAACGATTGGATTCTAGGCTTACATATCTTATCAAATTTAGAAGGATTATCACTGAAAATTAACTGAATTTACAGCCCTTTCGCAGAATGAAAAAAGAAATAAGGAGGGTAAAAAATGCTATATACTTTTTCTTCATTGAAGAACATAACTCGACATTCGGAAGAGATTTACAAGACATGCTGGAATGTGAGCGAGTCGGAAAATGGCACTGCATTTCAGGTTTGAGATATTTCAGGTACATCTTTCAAATATCATAATTTATACTTCGGTAACAAATGTTTTGCCGACAAATAAATTTTGCCTGAAATATTTCTTCAAAAGTTGAGGAGACCCTTTTCAGACGGGATTTATGCGGTTTGGCACGATCGATATTTGGCTTTGTCACACGGCGTTTTGCAACGCAAATCTGGACACAATGGAAAGAAATTCGTCATTTTGCAGTCAATTGTTGCTCTTCCATTTTATTGTATGTTTGATGCTGTTACTATAAAAGGAATTTATCGTCAATAGATCAAGGTTAATTACTTTCAAAAAATAGATGTTATAAATTTTTTAGCTTTTCATATGCATAGAATTGCAGACAAGGACTCGCAGATACGCAAAAAAGTCATAATAGTAGAACTACGTTACGTAAGCGTGTAAGCACAATTTTTATTGCCTGCATTTTTACAGTACCTTAAGCAGCCGTCTCAGGCTAGTTTCGATGGTTTTGGAAGTTATGACCCAGAATCTTGTAGAGTTACATGATCGGAAAGGCTAGTCCGCTCATGCAAAAACACCGTATCTTCCAAAACCATCGAAACAAACCTGAGTCAGGTAATTTTAAAATGCAAGTGTGCTTATATGTACTACATACATAGTACATATGCAGGTATACACTGACTTTTCGCGTAACTGCAACTCACGCTGTCAGCTTGCTTGAATTGCTCGTTAGAAGATCAAAAGAAAAGTCACCACTTGAGGCACGGCGCCAACATTGCGCCAGATCTGAAAAATTCCTTTCATAAACTTGAGCGCCTCGTCACTTGGCCAGGCTGCGCTGCTCGGACTACTAGGCTTCTGAGTATGCCGTCCTCGCTGGCGTCTCGTCCTTTTCCTTGTCTGTCTCACGATGACGTTGCTGCGCTCGGTCGGCAGGTCGAGGTCCTCCCAGTCGAAATACTGGAAGTGCTCGATAAAGAGCACAACGGAATTGCCTGCCTCGTCCTCTTTCACTTCGATTTCCAGGCGACGGCGCCTGAAAGACGTCTGAAAATCAAATGAAAAATTATGACACTGACAAAAAATATTCGAAAAGTTTACCTTTGTTATTCTTCTTCACAGATAAAAATTGAAGCCTTGGTGAAATTACCATTTGTGATTTAGCGGAACTCAAGGAGCGACACTTGACTAAATGCTATGTACTTTCGGAAGCAGCTCTTATATGTACTCTTCCTACGTTTGCAGCTGTGCTCCCTCCAGTCACTTATACAGCTCTTATTCAAACCATGATTTCTTTGTATATATAACGAATTTCTAGCTTAATTGGAATCATTTTTCTATCATGTTATTATTTTTTAAAGAAAGTTTAAAGGTAAACAATAAAGAAGAAGTCTAGAGGCTAACTTCAGAACCGAACATAGAATGGGAGCAATTTGCCTGCTTTTGAATGCTGTGCAGTTGTTGATTTCGATAGCTTTCCTGCCGACCACCATGCATCTAAAATGCCACGGTGTTGTGGTCCGGTAAGTTTATCTGCTTCGCAGATGTATATGTATAAATGTACAAAAATGCAACTCTAGTATGTATTTTTACATTCTTGAGGAATATTACCAACTCTCCTTCGTATACCTGCGAGGGCGAGTTCTGCACAGTTGAAATCGCTGATAAGTATCATCTTAACATGAACTCGAACTTTGAATGGCAGGTTTGAAAGGAAATGAGGATTTCTCTTCAAATTGTCCCCTTGAGCAGTTTTGACAGAGTTGCAGGCTTGCGTAAGCGGAGTGGCCGGCTTACTGCCAGGATGCTCCTTTTCGTCTTGTGTCAACTGTTCGTCGCAAGATCGACAAAAAAGGCGTCGGGTGCAGTGTGCTTGCAAGTTTGCGATTTCTCCTTGAGCGCTTGTACGGGCATCTTATTCTTTATAATACTAACTGTTTATTTAAAAACACCCACACCCACATAGTTCCTCCGACTTCTGCAACAAAAAACGTCTCCTCCACTCGGGCGCTGCTCCGCGGACTTCTCGCGATGTCCGCTGCCTTGAAAGAACCTCCTCGCCCTTGTCACCCAATGCCTCCGATAAAATCAATGTCTGCACCGCCTCCTCTTGCATTAGCTCCATCGAGAACTCGGGCAGCCGCGTGCGGAAATGCGGCAATTCATATACGGTTCGAAAAAAAATCTATTTTTATTACAATATTTATTGAAAGAGCCGTTCACGGAATAATTTACACGTAGTTTTATGTTTTTTTATTCATCTTTCTCTAAAACGTAGTAACAGAAAGTTTGAACCATTTTATTTGATCGTTACAAAGTTACAAGATATAATACGGTCTAATTTTGTTTACTGTAATTCCAAGGCACTTTCCAATTTCACACGCTCTCTAAGCCAAAATTGCCAAACTTTTTAGCGCAATTTTAAAAATGCAACTTATGTACTATCATAGAATCATTCGGCACTTAGTCCTCTGAGCCATAACTGAAAATCAAATATAAAGTGTTTACTCCAGTTGCAACTCGACAAAACGCTGGTGGGTGAGCAATCTCCGCTGTTCTACATGAATGGATGTATTCAGTTTTTCACAGCAATTGGTTATGGATGGGAGCGAGTATGCAGATGTGACTGGGTACTGGAATGTTCGGATTATTTTTTTCTCTTTTTGCTAATTCATTGCACTTTGTTGTCAAATTCTTATGTGTGTATATATGTACATGCATGGTTGTTTATAGCCATTACTCTTGAAGGATTATTGCAACGCCGAGCCAGAGAAAAATTTCGTAAGGCGGCGACCGTTGGTGGCGTGTCATCGAAAAACTTGCGACTTCTTCGATGAGATCGGCGATCCGGAGAATCCTCTCAGCGTTTGTCTCGGCCATTTCTGCGTCATTCAAGCTGCGAATCCGAGTTCCCGAGTGTGGCTTTACTGATTCCAAAGAGATAAGACTACTTTGATAGACTGGCAAACTAGAACGATAGGATTCTAGGCTTACATATCTTATCCAATTCAGAAGGATTACCACTGAAAATGAAGTGAAGTTACCGCCCTTTCGCCGATCAAACTCAGCAGGCGCTAGAATGGAGAAAAATAATGAGAGTAAAAAATACTACTTACTTTTTCTTCATTGAAGAACATAACTTGGAATGCGGAAAAGATTCACAAGACATGCTGGAATGTGAGCGAATCGGAGAATGGCACTGCATTTCAGGTTTCAGACATTTCAAGCACTTCTTTCTAAGTCCACAATTTATCTTTCTCTAATAGGTGTTAGAAAGTGGCGATATCTTTTCAGAAGATGAGGAGACCTTTTTTAGACGGGATTTATGCGATTTGGCACGATTGACATTTGGCTCTGTGACACGGCGTTTTGCAATGCAAATCTGGACACAATGGAAAGGAATTCGTCATTCCGCAGTCAATTGTTGCTTATCCATGTTATTGGATGTTTGATGCTGTTACTATAAACGGAACGTTATCCCTGAAAGAAAGCAGAGCACTGTGTTCACAGCTATGTTTATTCCGAAAAAAGCTGTACGGTTGCCATCAAAATACATGACGACGGTCCGAAATATTGACCTCTTCATGAGAAATATACTCTGATTCTAGCAGTGCGATCTATTCCTATTCTCTTAGTATCGTTCGAAGGAAGGGAAGTGGACAAGTGAGATCTTGGGAAAGGGAGAGATAAACAGAGAGAGCATGATTGAGCGGGAGAAACAAAAAGAAAGAAGGGATTGAGAGAGAGAGAGTGATGGAGAGAGAGAGAGAGAAAGTAGCCTTGTTAGTACAACTAGCTCTATCTTGCCATGAGGGGTAAAATCAGTGAAGAGGTCGTATCAGAGAATGAGTGAGAGGATATCCGATAAAGAGAGAGCGGGAGAGAAGACGAGAGAAAGAGAGAGGAGCAGCATTGCCTCGTCGCAGCGAGATAAGAGAGAGACAAGCAGAATCTCTGGCGGCGCTTCGTGCGAAGCGGCGATTTACCAAGCAGGAAAACCATGGCTCGGGGCCACATCGCTCAAAAGCCAGCTCGAGACTCCGAAGTACGATTAACCTACTCTCCTCCCCTTTTCCATCTCTACTTCTCGTTCATTCTCTGTCTTATTCTCTCTCTCTCTCTCCTTCCCTATCTCGCAATATCTCTCTCCTTTTCATGTCCTGACTCTCCATATTTTTTTGGTACTTTTGAGCTCCAGCAATGTCAGTCATGAAGCAAGAGCAAGAAAACTGTCAAAGAACTCAAGGACCAAGACAGAAAGACTCGTGGACAGCATCGTCGAGCTACTCGTAAAGAAGATGCTGGAGGCGGCCAGAATCGAGCGCGAGCATCAACTACGCGAGCTGGCCCTATACCGCTTACTGTGGGCAAGGGACGAGCAAATCCAAGATCTCCAACGCCAGCTCGGGATGGCGAAGAAATGGAGAATTTTCCATTCTTCCCGGTGCTCCAATTTCTGTGTGTTTTGTATGTGTTTGTCGTAGTTTTAGGAAAGTGTTATCCCTTTATCTTTTACGTTTACCTCATTTTGAATCAAGAATCAGTCTCTTTTTTTATAGGACATTTGGCTCTGTTATACGGCTTTTGTAATGCAAATCTATAAACTATGAATTGAAATTCTTCATTCCGTTGCATTTCCTTTCTCGTCTGTGTTATTTTTTAAAATGAAATCTATGGTGTGATGGTAAAAATAATTTGCTCTTCTTGTCGTACACGATTGACTCTTCGAAATTGACAGAAGGATGGGGCCGTGCCTTCAGCCATTGACAGCTGAGAGCCGTGGCAGATGAGTGCGCCGATTGCCATAGGATTTGGAAAAACGTAGAAATGCCAAATTCGCGCAGAAACATCTGAAACTGAGACGAGAAATTATGTGATTCTTTTAGTGAATGCATCTAGAGAAACGTCTTAATGTCGTGGCCTTCTTCATCTTTGCTCCTTCAAGGCAGACGTGTAAAGAGACGCTTTCCAACCAAAACAATCTCGGATGGATGAGCGAGTAAACAATCCTACATGCGAAGATGTTGAGAAAGAATCTGAAGCGATGGCGTACAGGCTCATTCTGACTCACTTCGTACCATGGGAACTCTTTCCTAAAAATGGTGGTACTCAATTATCAACAATCCAATTACATACATAGAAGATGACACCGCAATCGTACAACATTTATTTTCGCATTTTTACTAACGCTTACACAAAACAACGCTCAGTCAGCCTTACGCGATATGGCGAGATTCGCTTTGTATTATTTTGCG
Organism: Allodiplogaster sudhausi; assembly: GCA_945643635.1. Classification (NCBI taxonomy): domain Eukaryota; kingdom Metazoa; phylum Nematoda; class Chromadorea; order Rhabditida; family Diplogasteridae; genus Allodiplogaster; species Allodiplogaster sudhausi. Next base: position 10,286,485 of record CALZFC010000005.1, read on the forward strand.
ATATACATAAGATAACTTCTCGCTCAATCAACCACGTGCATTGTAGATAATGCTACGTTACTTTTGAAGATTATTTTATTCAAATATTTAATGCTTCAAAGATTCACTGATTTATATATGTATATCGCATTATCCATATCTGCCGACGACTAGGGAAAAAGAAATGGATGATAGCATAAACATATTCCGATGTGTGTAAAAACTGACATTTCGTAAAGCATTCATTAGCGCCAAAAGCCGGAAAAAAGACATTTGTAACTAATGTAAGCAGTCGCTGTGGTTTGCTCGCCTTTGCCAAATTTTAAGTTATAAAATAAACATATAATCTGAGAATGCTACAGATCATAACATGTTCCATCTGCTACTCTAATTGCGGGAAGGATAAACTGATTGGACGCTTGAGTTTTGGTTGCTGAGCACTCGGCGGCCGAATTCCAGAAGCTTCTCACGGTATTCCTTCGTCAGTGCAATCACGATTATCTTAACAATATGCGGTTTTACAAATTGTAGGCATCATGTGAATTTTTATGACTAAAGTTTATGAATAAAAGCTGTCGAACACTTTCGTTTTACCTTCTTATTGACTATACAGTACAAACAACATTTGGTTATGATTCGTACCGGGTTGACAATCGGAGGAATGACGCTGAGAAAAGTGAGGTAGTCATTGATGAGAAAATCCAGCTGGGGAAAGACTAGTACAAGAATTGGCGAATAGGTGAATATTATGGGATTTAGAGTCTGAAGAACGGGACGTACATGTCAAGGCTCAATTCTTTCCATCCGCTCTTCCTTCCTCTCATTAACCTGTAAAAACAGCATGTGAAGAGCAGTCCGCTGAAGTTTGACGCATCTCTTGGATTGCGCCTCTCTCCTGATTATTCCCAGTATTCTGACAGTGCAGAAGACAATGACGGAGAATACGAACGTCTCGAAGGCAACCATCACAGAGAGACCGATTACAAATTCGAGCTGCAATTTTACCAGCGCTCAAGTCAATAACAATGCAGTGAATTTTAAACATTGATCCTATAAATACCGTTATTAATATTCATACATATCAATATAATGTAATTACTATCATATCGACATAGCGGAGTACAATACACTGGTTGTTACGATCTCAAAACCTTTATCTCTTCAAAGAAGTCAAAGCCAAGGACGAATGTTCGGCTTGTATCGATGCCAGAACTGATGGCTGCCCTTTTGATATTCTCAGGTGAGAACATGAGAACAATGCATGTCAGCCAGGTGAGAAGAAGGGATGCGACCAAGGAGGAATATTGAGCCCAACACCTTCCACCGCTTGCCACGTAGGAGGGCGGATTGAGGTTGCCAACTGATGACTTGCCTTTTTATTATGTCAAGATAATTCTCTCATAATCGAAGCTAATATATATTTATCGACATCAAAATAAACTAATGTGACGACACTTGGAGAAGCAAAATTCAGTAACTATTAAAAGTTCCTGATTGTGATAGAGTAAAGATTAAGGTAAGAGAGAAAACATAGAAAAGTAGAACTTAGAAGGGGAAGGTAGGGAGAAGAGAAAGGAAAGGAAAGGAAAGGCAGAGTAGCCACTGCACCCGCCCCACTCAGGGGGAGCCAGGCCCTGACTTCGTCTTGCCACCAAAGACGGAAAAGCGAGAAGCGGATCGCTGTATGCACGGGAGAGGGCGTGCAGAGGAGCGAGCACAGCGACGTACTCTTGGGACGTTGAGAGGGGCAGGAAAAGAATGGCCAGGGAGAGAGGAAAGGGTGTTTGGGATGGCCGAGAGAAAACATTATATACCTGTGATACTTGGAACTGATAGTACTGAGCTAACAGAAAAGCCATGAATACGATTTCTTGCAACCATTAGAGAAGGAGAGGCAATGAGAGAAAGAGGCAACTTCATGTACCAGCGAGCAGATCGATGATACGCAAACGAATGATACAACTGATCTTTCCTAGTAGTCGGAATGTAAAACGAAAATATGCTTGTTCTACCTGTGCATGGCCTAAATTTATAGAAAAGAGAGATAGGAATGGCAACCAGCATCTTCATAATTTTGAATGTCAGAATCAGATCCAAATGCACTCTTCTATGGTAAAGCGAATGAAACGACAACTGCTTTAGTCTATCAGGATAGCTAGGAATCATAGCAGATGTAGAAGAATTACGATGGCAACGATTAAAAAGCAAACGAGTGAAAACCTTCTGAACTCTCTCTAATTCTCTAATCAGCATAACTCGATGAGGAGACCAAATTGGACTTGCAAACTCAACTATTGGAAGGACAAATGCCTTGAAACACTTGGTATAAGCGGAATAGAAACCAGACTTAAGAATACGAAATAATGCATATACTACTCTAAGAGCTTTCTTTACCGTAAGAGAGATATGATACTTAAAAGATAGATCAGAGTCAATGTAGACACCTAAATCACGAACTGGATCAATAGCAACAGGAAATGTGAAAAAGATAGAAGGCACAAGAGTTTGAATGAGGTAGGTCAATTTTGGATTTCTTTTGCCAAGATGAAGAACGGAGCACTTTTTGTGTGCAACCGACAACTGCCATTTTTGACAGTATTCTACGATAACTAAACAGGCATCCAAAAGTTGCATGTGGGTGAGGCCTTGCGAAAGTTGATCGAAAGATGCATACAGCTTGAGATCATCGGCAAACATTACCGACTTAACTGTTGAAAGGTAGGCCAATTCTCTTGGCAAGTCTGAGATGTAAAGGCTGAAAAGAAGAGGACCGAGTACAGACCCCTGCGGAACACCTGAAATAGAATCATAATTACTCGAGAGTACACCATTCACTTTAACTTTATAAGTTCGAGCCTCCAAAAACGATTTTAACCAGTTGTACATGTTACACCGAATACCACAACAATCAAGTTTATATAGCAGCTTCCGAATGCAAACTGTGTCAAAAGCCTTTGCAAAGTCGAAATACAAAACATCAACAACTTTCCTCTTATTTGTTTCATTTAGCCAGTCTTGAGTGGATTCTAATAAGTTCGTCACAACAGACTTGCGTTCGCGAAAACCGTGCTGAGAATCAGGGAGCAGATTGAAGCGCTTACACCACTTTTCCAAACTTACTTTACTTTACTTTACTTTATTTACGCACACCGAAGTGAGACGTGGAAGTGAAATTTAGCAATGGAAATGAAACTAAAACGAAATGAAAATGAATATAACAGAGAATAATATTAAGACGATATAGCCGAAGACTTGCTATTGGCAATAGAGTTAAATAACTTGGCGGAGCGAATAAAGAAGGAATGAGCACGGACTTTCAATCGTGTAGTTGGATAGGCAAGTTTAAACGAAAGGCCACGCGTTCTAGAATGGCGGAAGTGAAAGTGATGAGGATGCTTAAGACACAATTTTCTATGACCAAATATAAAGCGACGAGCCAAAGTAAAGTCATAATCCTCGCGGCGTTTTCTAAGAGAAGGGATGGAAAGGATGCGGTTTCTTTCCTCACTAGATGGGACGGTAAGCGCTGTACAACCGAAGCAACGACGAAAAATTATACGTGTAAAATAATTCTGAGCTTTCTCTAAAACACGGATATCTTTCAACAGGGATGGAGAGTAGACAGTTGTGCAGTTTTCAAGTATAGAACGAACGTAAATGGTATAGGCCGATATGAGGACGCTCTTATTACGAGTACGAAGGGAACGAAGGATAAGATAAGCTTTAGAGAGGGCAGAATTGGCTATTTTATTGCAGTGGAGAGAAAAGGCCAAAAAAAAAACGAGGCTTAACACATCGCTCCATGACTTTGGCAGGCGCAGGGGAGAGAGTTATTGGGCGGAAATGAGAAGGCTCAGATGGCGCACTAATCTTGTTAATTGGAATAACAATGCCTTCTCGCCATACAGAGGGGACAGTTCCAAGCGAGAGAGAAAAGTTGAATATAAAGCTGAGAGGTTCGCAAAGAGATTGAGCGCATTTCTTATAGAGGATGGGAGGCAATCCTTCAGATGTTATAGAGCACGATGGTTTAAGCCTATTTAGGTAATACTGAACCTGATACAGAAAGCTTTTGAAGGAATTTTGAATTTAATCAAATTTATGCGTATTTTTTTGCTGCCCTTTCTCGTTTTGATTACTAGTGTTTTAAGGTAAATAAAAATAAGTGTTCATTACAATGTTAAGGTCGACAGCCGATATATGAAGCCAGCTGCCACGAGCCCGTGAGCTAAGTAGAAGGTTTCCATCTCCAGAAAAAACAGGATTAGACAGCCGCCATGTCGCACTCCAAATACACTGTAGTCCATGCATGTCGACAAGGAACGCACAATTACGACACGACCGGATGAAGATAACACTGATGACGTCACCTAAACGTACCTTTTGAAGCATATATATTATTTAAAATAAACATGCATTCTTCACGACGGAAAATTCGAGTTGGAATCTTTTGTTCTGTCTCAATGTATAAATTACATATGCAATATAATTGATAATATCAATAATTAATTAGAATAAATACCAGGGCGATGCGCATACAAGCCATAGAATTCGCAATCTCAGTGAAGGCTGAAACAGTCAGAAGATTTCGGTAGCCGGCAATGAGAACGCTCTAAAAGTGGCGGATCGATTGCCCACTGCATAAAAGGCATCTTTAACCCTTTTTATTTTTTAAATTACCGTAACCAACCTTTCGTGTCAGGAGCAGAGGTGCTAACGGGCCCAAAAATTTTGGGCCGGCCCGGCCCGTGGGCCCGTTTGAGCCCGATTTTCAAAAAAAATAGCAGAAAAAATTCCGACGAGTTACAAATTGTTTTGAAATTCAGAATTTTTCATGCTCGTGCTATGAACATTCTTTTCAATGTATAGAAGAAAGAGTTTTAGGGGGAAAAATGAACAAATGAAGGAAGTTTTCCACTATAAAATGCCAATAATCGTCCTGACTGGACGGCATTGTGCACTTATCGGGCCCAATCGGGCCTGCGGGCCGGCCCAACTTTTTATGGGCCCGGCCCGGCCCGGCCCCGGGCCCTGGAAAGTTGGGCCGGCCGGCCCTACGGGCCGGGCCGGGCCGGCCACTTTACACCTCTGGTCAGGAGAAGCCATAAAAAGAGAGAGTTGAGAAGTAAGCAAATCACAAAGGCAGAGAGGTGCGCCTCATGAAAAAGCATCGCAAACAGCAAGAATTCCCTTGTTTAACGAGATTCCTAAATAAGCAATCGGCCGTCCCCTTACAAGGCAGCTGAATTATTCCTCTCGGATGAATGCGAGAATAAACAATTAAACATGCAAGCCGAATGATTCTTGTAAGATACATATCATGCTCGTAAACAGTTATCTCTTATGACACTTCAGTGAAGAAGAATACGTTGTTTGATTTCGAGTTACATTCCGACAATTCTTATAAAATGATCTCTGCAATGATGAATCAGAGATGTAGGACTATTGAAGAAGTGTCAAACAATGAATAGATTGCTGTGGTTATACACACCCGCCAAGGATTTTGGTACCAAGGAGGCGTCGGATGCATCGGACGCATCCAAATGCATCTTTGTTTATAATATCTTTAAAAAAAATATTTAAAATGAACATTTAATAAATATATTGTAAGACGAAATTTATTTTGTTTTCAGATTGAAAAGATCGATAATCTCGAAGTACTAGTGAACCTGAAGACACTCGACGTCTCCTACAACAGAATCACAAGGATCGAAGGATTTGAGAAGCTCACTAAACTACTTACTTTCTACGCCATTCATAAAAAAAATCATCAAGATTCAAGGACTCGAGAACGTTCATGATTTATCTTCTACTTTAATCCCAAAATACATTCTACTGTAATCCACTCCGTGTATGAGGTGTTCCTTGTTTAGATGACGGAGCTGACATGCTTGAAGATGGGAGCAATCGCATCAGGAAGATCGAGAATCTAGACAATATTGCTAATCTCACGCTTACATTTTCGATGGAACGTCTTTAGTAGTACTGTGAGAAGATTGTCGAATTCGGCCGCCGAGTGCTCAGCAAGCAAAACTCAAACGTCCAATCTGATTATCCTTCCCGCAATTAGAGCAGGAGTTGGAACATGTTATGGATATGTATGTCGTAATCTCAGAACCATATCGATGCTATCATCCACATCTCTATCCACCATACAAATATTTGGGACGCCTGTATTTCCTTTGGGATTCCTTTATTTTCCATGGTACGCCTATAGTTCTTTAGGCTGCCCTCACTAGAAGTGCCAATTACATTAGGGAGAATAAACAGTGGGGAGACAGAGGGAAAGAACAAAGGGGATGGTGGTGTGGAGATGCCCTTTCAAGCAACGTCCCCACTGCTGCCGAAGAGAAACTGAAGATGGCGGATCTGTGCCATGGATGGTGAAGAAAAAGGCGGAAAAGCTCGCGAGGCGGAGGCCTAAAATGTCGGCATAGAAGCCGCCGGATCCACATTTGTTGACGCATAAACTAGTCATAAGATCTATTTATACTTGTTCATAATTTTTCCGCTCAGTCCACGACGAACCACGCTACATTACTTCGCCATATTCGCATCTACCAACAGCAAGCGATAAATAGAAAGGCGAAAATATAAATATGCATATGTAAATATGTATGGTGATGTTTTTTTGAGAAACGCCCAGTGGGGTTGTTTGGCACGGGGAACACGAAGATGACACAAAGGTGTAAATTCAAAGCCAAATTCGTGTTCCTCCTGCCAAATAACCCCTTTAGCGAGATTTACAACTCAATCTGAGCCAAAACTTTATGTCCACAAAAGGTACTATAACTTTTTTAAATGACGTCAGAACTAAAAAAAAATGAATGTTAAATTCGTTTTCCCCGTGCCAAATAACCCGCTTAGCCAAGCTTCAGAAAAAAAAATTGTCTTTTGACCGATAGCTGAAAAGTACAACAAAACGTTTGGCACCTGAATTAGTAGCACATTCGGATTATAGAAGCTTTAGTTTCCACACTCTTACTTATCCTGAACAAACCTAGAAAGAGGACCACAGCTCGGACTCAACAACGGATGGAAACTTGATGAGAACGGCACTAGCCGCCTGCGCCAGCTGACTGAGAGATCGAGGCCTCAGCACTGGACTACGGCGGCCACTGCAGCAATTCCCGTCTGTTCCGCCTCAATCTTCTTCTTCTTTCGAAGACAAAAACACATCGCATCTGAAGAGATAATAATTAAATTAATTACCAACTTAAGATTTAAAAACCAAGTAATTCGAAAATGTATTTCACTTAACAATAACTATTTGTTTTAAAAGAGTTGTTTATCTGTAAATAAATATTATTAGAATTTGACATTTGTTGTTTGAATGCTTAATTACATATGTACAGTATTCGTCGTTGTGGAGGTCGTCTCTTTAGCGGTGGGAGAGTTAGCCCTGAAACGATTTATTTTTTTCAAATGTATTTTTAAAGCTTTACTCAAGTATCAAAATTCGAGTACATTCATTTTTTATACTGCTTATAACCTCATTTTCCCTCACAGCTAAACTGCTCATAACCTCATTTTCCCCCTTCGAAGCTATCTAAATCTATTTTACTTACTTTAACTTACTCCGGAATACCTTTTGACATTTTTCTTCGTTATTTTTCTAACGAGCAATAGTCTAGGCCAATTGTTCTCACTTTGTTATAGAAGCATTAAAATTTTTTAAATAATAACACGGACGCGGTGGTTTAGCTAGCAACATTAGCAATAAAAGAGTTGGCAACTAATACGTAAACGGTCTTCTCGTTGCGGCACATATAAAACTTCAGAAAAAGTATTAAAAATTGTTAATCATTGTAAGATTTCTCACTCTCTCTTTCTCTGTCTCTCTCTCTCTTCCTCTGTCTCTCTTTCTCTGTCTCTCTCTTTCTTTCTCTGTCTCTCTCTCTCTCTCTGTGTCTCTCTCCAGAAAATCAAATGTGTAACTGCATTAAAAAGAAGCTGAGACTGTGGCGAGCACTCAACTTGAAATCTTGTCCACTTTCAAACATCGAGCTATGGATAATTCTTGCCAGCCTAGTTGAAATATTGTCCACTTATTTGAAAGTTATAGAAACATAACATCACAAGTAAGCCTGAACAGCATTTTCCTTTTATTACAACGAAAACATGTTAGATCGCATCGTCTTGCGAAGCAATGTTCCAAAAGTTGAGAATTCGCGTTCGTTACGCTTTCCGGCTTCTTCCATTCCTCGCTCACTTTCCTCAAATAATTTTACTAGTTGGTTAAAAAGAAGAAGACAATTGTGGATGTTCCAAATGAAGAAAGAAATCAATCGAAAAGAACATGTGGATAACGAAAAGCAATGAATTGAAGAACTTTGGATAATTGGATAATTGTTTGGTGATAAACAGATAATATGAATAACAGAATTCACCTCACTCTCATGATATGAATTCAAATATCATGCTACATAGAAGATCTGATTTTGAATATTTTAAACAAAATTGTTGAAACAATAAAGTGAGAATAATATGTTGATGATATATTCAGACCAAATGTTGATCTTATGAAATGTTCTGCTCATCTGCTACACATGACGTTTCTCTCTCTCTCGGTCTCTTTTACTTTCTCAACTTTTCTAATTTGTACTCCCTCCCTCCTAAGAACCTCATAATTAACAAAGTAAAATAAAATTCATGAAAAATTATGGGAAAGAATGTCCTTTTAAATCAAATGACTCTCAAATTAGTAATGGAGTACGGAAGCTTCCTTCCGAATAAAATCTGCTTGAATTTCTAATTTAAAAGAAATTGGAAATAAAAAATAGTGTAAAAGAACGTATGTACTTCATTACGAAATAAGGACAGACCATGGTCAATTAAATTTTCAGGAATTCTTCTAACCCCACTTGTTTTCGGGTCTAAAAACTCAGGAAAACTCGAGGACAACACGTGATTTCACAATAGTTGTGTAAAAAGTGCATAGAACTATCAGTTTCCATCTGCATCCTTCCGGCCCCTTTAAAAGCGATCCGCTGCCGTTGTTCCCTTACATACTTCGCTCTTCTCTCCCGCTCTCGTCTTCCTCGTGCCTTGGATGACGTCGTCGACGGAAGATTCTCCAGCCTCGCCAGCTCGGAAGAGTTGCTCCCGACTGCCCCCATGGCCTTTTTCAGGATCAATATATGTGTGAATAGAGCAATGCCGGCGATGAAAGTGTCGCTTTTGGAGTTGTAACCAATGAGGATAAGATATGGAGAAAATTCTTTTATGCGTCGACATCACCGCTTATATGGGGATCTTTCATATTTCCCGTATATTAAGAACGTCAAGATATGGCGAAGCGTCGCCTTATCGACTTCCCATGCTTTTAATAATGTTCCTGTATTCAAAGACTTTGGAGTGATGAATTAGAAATGAAATGTAATTTGCATATATATTACATTCATATACAAAGTATATATGTATTTTTAAATTTAGTTGCACTTTTCAGAATTTCCTTTTTATGCACCCACGTAATTACATTAAAATGCAATCATAATGCAAATCTTCTACCAATATTCCGTATAAAAGAGCTTCGAAATCAGTCATTTCTATCATTCCTTGCTCCATTCCCTGCTGGTAGGTCGACTCCTCTCTACCTCTGAAATGGACAAGTCCGCGTACTTCGCCGCCCCCGCTGTCTCTGGCGCCGGAAACTACGGAACCGGCGGCAAGAACTACGTCTCCGAGGGATACGCCTGGGACGCCTCCCCCGCAGCCTCGCAGCCTGCTCCGGCTTACGGGCAGAATCAGAGTTCGTTTCCTATTCCCCCCACCACATTCTCTCAAATTTCTCTCACAACTCCCATGTCGCCGCTCTCAAGTTTTTACCTGACAGATCATTATTTTCTTTTGCTGATTTAGCCTGCTGACTTCTCTTCCCTCTTCCTAAGATCTACCCTAAACTATTCTGATCTGCCTGTGACGAAGCACCGCCTCGACCAGTCGTGCTACCGAACTAGGCGGATGCGGCACCCTCTCAACTCTCCCTTCTTCTCTCCCTCTCCTCCTCCGCTTTTCTTATAACGTCACAAACGAGCACATGTATGTATAAAATAGATCGCATTCTTTTTTAAACACAAATATGAAGAAATGTCCGGAATTGTAAGAATTGAATGGACTTCTAAGGCCTGGAAATCAGAATAACAAAAAGCAATTAATTTAAGATCTGTGGATAGTTGTTTGGTGATAAACAGATAATATGAATCACAGAATTCACCTCACTCTCATGTTAAGAATTCAAATATAATCTTTTAGTTGATGGCTACATAGAACATCTGATTTTGAATATTATAAATTAATTTCTTGAAAATAAAGTGAGAATAAAATATTGATGATATGTACAGACCAAATGTTGATCTTATGAAACTTTCTTCTAGTCTGGCATACATGACGTTTCTCTCTCTATGACGTTCACTTTTACTTTCTCAGCTTTTCTAATTTGTCACTCCCTCCCTCCTAAGAACCTCTTCGCCCCAGAATAAATGTGAGATCGTCAAGTTTGTAAATGAAGCAATAGTTCATGATAATTAACAAAGTAAAATAAAATTCATGAAAAATTATGGGAGAGAATGTCCTTTGAAATCGAATGACTCTCAAATTAGTAATGGAGTACGGAAATTTCCTTCCGAATAAAATCTTCTCGAATTTATAATTTAGAAGAAATTGGAAATAACAAAGAGTGTAAGAGAACTTATGTTCTCCATTACGAAATAAGGACAAGTCACTCATGGGCAATTATATTTCCAAATAAAATTATGAATTAACATAGACTTAGTAGGAAATACCTCAATTAATAGCGGAATTCTTCTAATTGCAAGTGTTTGCTTTGTTTTCCTGACAATAAACTCAGGAAAACTCGAGGACAACACGTGATTTCACAATACTTCCGTCAAAAGTGCATTGAACTAGCAGTTTCCACCCTCCGAAGTGCACATCTGCATCCTTCCGGTCCCTTTAAAAGCGATCCACTGCTGTTGTTTCCTCACTTCGTTCTTCTCCCGCGCCTTCGTCTTCCTTCGATGTCTTCCACGACGGAAGACCTCCGCTCACTTCGGCTGCTCAGGAGAGGTCCTGCCAGCTTTTCTAGAGATTCCCGTGCTTTTTTCACGGAAAATATATGCGTTTAGTATAAAGAATTTTAAAATTCTAATCCCGATTTGAAATTAAATAAAAATCCTGTATATTTTTATAGGTATTTTAATTGCCTCACTTAAAGAATTCGGATTATTTAATATAATCAGTTGTTTTTATTCAGGTTGTTCTTCGATGTAATCGCCAACTATGCAGCACTTCCGACCTCTGGCCAAAGGTTCGCTGATAAACTATCACTCGTTTGGAACAAAAAGTTCTTCCCTACCATTTACTTTTTTTTTATTTGACCTTCTCAAATTCCTTGCGCTTTTCAGATCCCACATTTGCCCGCTGGAGGAGGAGCGTGCGCTCGAGCATTTCAGTGGCAGAGTCGTTGGATGTTCTTTGCCTGAGAACTACGACAAGTTCACTCTTGTGCGGATTGCGCTCTTTTATTCGGCCCTCGGCATAAGGAGTCTTAAGATTCTACTTTCCCTTTTCGACTGATTACAATTCAGTAATTGCAACATTCTAATATGCAAATTAATGCAGCATCCTTATGCTCACAGCTGCATAGTAACTCATGGAGGAGAATTTTCTATCACAAAATTAACATTTGTGCATGCATATTAAGATAATTGCTTGCATAAGCAAATGTGGTTTCGAGATACAAAGAAGGACAGGTACATGTGACCTTTAGAATAATATCCTTGAAATGTTCCGGAGCATCTGATTCAGGCAACCGCCTTCGTTCGAGTTGCCGTGGAAAAGACGCACTCGCCTTCGACCCAGTCGGCCTCCCTCGACTCTCTCTTCATTCTGCTCAGCGCCGACAGATTCTCCGACTACACCCACGAACATTATGTGATAAACAATTTATTAATAATAAATTGTTTTAAAATAATAATCAGTACATATAAAAATTAATAGAATTTCAAATTCATAAATTTCTGATATATGTAAATCGGTGACACTTCAATAAAAACATTTCAGGGCAATTTCTGGCTTCAACTTGCGCGCCTCTTCGAGGCTGCCGACAAGGAGAACAACGACTCGGTCATGGACCGTCTTTGCTGCGTAATCATGTTTCAAGGACAGCACGGCAGCGGAAGCGCAAGATTTATTGTCAGATTGAAGAGCTAGAAAGAATGGGGGGTGGAGGGGAAACAGGAGATGAAAGAGGGAATAACATCTCTCTATAGATGAAACGTATGTAATTGATTGACTGGTTACGGGAAATTGATTCCTGTGGGCGGCAGGATTGATGAATTTGGACGAAACTTTCCAGAAAGGTACTTTGAAGTCTCGGCTTTCGTCCTATGAGGGTTTGGAAATTTGTGGTTGGCGCCGGCGACGGCGCCGCAAAGGGGGCTGACTCGGGAAACTTTGAGGTGGAATATCTCTTTTTCTAGGGCACCTACAAAAATAACAAAAATAGTAGTTTATTCGTCAGGCGGGAATCTACCAATGGCCAGAAGCTCAATCCCGTAGATCGATTGGTAGATCGGTGGGAATTGATTTTCTAAAATATGCGCTTTTTCGGGACCGTTCCGGAAATATTTGTATATACATATTTTTTATAATGGGCAGCCCAAGTAGCTGTCGGAATTTACCAATATCTGCAATATGTAAATGCCATACTACGAGGACACGATAGTGAAGCAAAAGCGAAATTCTAATTTTAAACTTATGAAAAGAGTCAAGCTATTTAAAAAAAACACTTTGGGCCAAAAATGTGGAAATATGAGTAAACGTAAATTTTAGATTTGTTTCTGATATTCAACAAGAAATAGATAGACCCTTTAAAAATTAATATATAAAGAATATATTTCTTAATATCTTCTCTTTTTAGCATCATCTTCTGCCCGACTTCTGCCACTCTCTGCTCCGCCGCTTCTCTCGAATGGTCGACTCGCCCATCCAGAAAAGAGAAGAGGTCGAAGCGGCGCTGGCGCTTTTCAAAGATCACGTTGAAACTGTCGGTGACAAGGAACGCTCGAAGGTTGGAAGAGAAACGGGAAGCTTGTAATGGGAAAGGATAAAAATAAATTGCATTCCGTCCAAGGCCGCTGGTCATTCCTCTCTTCCAGTTCGCTCAAGATCTCTGGCTGGCGATCCGGCCTAATTTCACAGAAGTCGACATCAAGAGCGCCATGGTGATGGGCGCCTTCCTCCAGTTTGCCACCACACGAGTTCGTTCCTGGAATATCTCTTTCTCTATATACATATCTCGCTCTCTCTCTCTCATACTCCCTCTGTCTCTCTCTCATTCTCTCACCACTTCTAGGATGACTTTTCCAATGACTTCGCCCAATCGCTTCTCTCCGACCAGCAAGCGATCACCTTCATCGCCAACGCCATCCAAGACAAGAGCGACTGCGTCGCCAGGTATTTTGTTCAATTGATTTTTTTTCGCTTCTTCCCTTTCTCCGTCCTAATCTGTGTGCTCGTCTAATTGAGATATACAGAGCTTAAATGGGAGATGAAGATTATAACTGTGATGGATGATAAGGTAGACGAAGACAATCTTGTATTGCAGTACCATTCTTGATCCTCTCTGGACCCTGCTTCGAGTCCATCCTGGCTTCTTTGTCGACCATGGATTCGCGCTCTTTCTCATCGGCGCCGTCTTCAAGCGACTCTTGCGGGGCCGTCTCCAGTGGCAAGGAAGCAAAGTAAACTTCTTCTGCTCATACTGTAGCACCGAAGATTCCAACCGTATTCCAGCGAATTCCAACTTACCGTAATCCTTTCCATTTTGGGCCGCTTCACTACTAACATAATCTATCGGACAAAGTACAGCATCGAAATCATTCAGGAGAACAATTTGTACGTCTGTGAATGCCAACTCTGCCAATCCATGCTCAGCTACTGCTCGAAGATTCTTATGGAACTCGCTGAGACAGACGCCGTCATCTCATTCGTCAAGGTTATACGGATTCAATATGCACATTCCATTGAGCGCAGTTACACTTTCCTAATCTTGACCAGCATTCTAAAGTTTAATGGCCGAGTAGGAGGAAGTGCTGCCCACCCTGACCAACGAGACCATCCACCGCTTCGAGCGACTGGACGAAAAGCCATTTTGTGTGGACAAAGACGTGAAGGCGGCGCTTGCTCTCGTCCACTTCCACTTCCAGCACTGCGCAGATGACGATGGTTTCGAGAAGGTCGGCGGTGCACAGATTAACTTCTTTAAAAAGAAGTTGATTAACTAAATAAACATGTGACTCAAAAATTAATAATTCAATGAAATTTAAGATCAAATCATCACTGCCATCTGCAACGGCGTCAAGAAATGCATCAAATCTCATCACGAGAAACGTCTTCCAATCCTGGCGTCGGTCGTCAGTTGGGCCGCACGCTCCGGATACATATTTCCTGTTACTTTCTTTCCGCAGAAATAAAAGAGAAGTTTTGTGCTGTTAGGAGCATAGCCGGCGTATGCGTGATAAGACTACTTCCAGAGTGACAACAGAATCAACTTTGCACGCGAGCTCCTCAGGGTCCTAACGTACGAGAGTGAAATCATGATCTTCCTCTCCGATGCTCTCTTCCGCGAGCTTCCTTGCCTTTCTGCGTGCGTTCACTGTGTATATACCTTCTGGAAACTATTATTCTGACAATTTTTTATGGCACCAAAGAATCTCATGAAGCACAAAATAACCAGTGCATTTGAAGAAAACTCACGGAACCCCCAGTGATTAATAAATAAAAAATAGATTGATCGCGGGCTGCCTCCGCGACGCCATCAGCGTTGGCTGGAGCAAGAAGTTACTCATCTCCTCGAATTCGTACACGACGCTTTTCAATGGCATCGTCGAGTTCCTCCGCCGTCTCAAGTGTCGGTGGGTGTGTTCGTTGCCGGGTCCACCGTAGTGCTCATTGAGTGCAGAATGTTTAGTTAGGGGACCCTCGAGATTAATTTGAATGTTCAGTCGTTGTACGAATGCGAGTGCCCTCGCTGTTCCGATCTCATCGAATGGTCCATCGTTAATATGGAATTCCTCCTGACTCCAGATACTTTCATCGCCTTCTCTGACGTCAGTCACCTTTTCCTACTTCTCTTCTTATGGAGATCAAGTTGTCAAGTCTCTAATTATAAGACGAGGTCAATATAGCTTAAGTGAAATGAATTCGCAAATAATACATATTTTATAAAACGAGTAAACTCTTCCCGAACATTCGGAAGATCGCCGTCTCGCCTCACCTCGCTCACCCAGTGTCAGTACTCGAAAAGTAATCATGGCTAAATCAGCAAGACTACAGTAATATAATGATAAGTAATAGAACTGTTTCAGTTATTTTTGACTTAAAAGATAATGGAGATGAGTTGGCTATAGTGACTTGTTCCATTGATTTGAAGGACTCAAATAGTTCCTCTTCCATTCTCTCCATCGTTTCTTCCAACAACAAGATCCAAGTTAATAAATGCAATCTCTATTTTAATTCCTTTTAAAGGGTTAGCCCCGGAGATTTGCTGAAGACGGCGCAGCAGAAGAAGGAGGCGGAGAGAGTGAAGGGCGAGCAGTTCGCCGCCCTTCTCACCACGATGCTCGGCTCCTTCCAGCATCTCCAGCGCAGCGAGCTCGCCGCGGGCTAAAACTATGTACTAAATTTTATATCGTCTGCTTAAGCAATTTTGGCTCTTTTGTAAAAGAAGGCACTGAAAATTGAAATATGTGCCTAATGAAATCATTTGTCTCCTTCTTAGTGGCCTAAGCCTTATGGCAGTCAATAGAGGCAACTTGGGAAGTAGTTTAATCTTGTCTAGAAGACCCTTCTTCCTCTTGAATTAGTTTTTCATCTTCCTTGCAGTCTTCCTCGTGCCGCCATTCTCTACCAGTTCTCTTAGAGAAATCTCATTCTGCCGCATTCCGTCTGCTGGACTCATACCCACTTCTCCGATTTTTTTTAAAAAATAAAATCGTCTTTCATTTATAAACTCCTCGACGTATAAAACTGCAAAGAATATCCAGTTTTACACCAAATGATACCAAAGGCCATTTCAAAAGAAGAGAAACCACACAAGGAATTGCTTCAACTGGCGACTTCCTACCACAGAATAGCTGAACTGCACAGACAATGATAGGAAAAAAAAACATAGTTTATATAGTAAAAAATTTTTTCCTGATTTATGGCTATTAAAAATTTTGTATGAAGCAACTTTTTGTATAAACTTTGTTGTTATTGTAGGGAAATGGATAACAGCATTATAGGTTCTGTTGCATCCCGATTCCAAGTGACCCATAATCCCGCAAGGAGTCACACTAAACTTTGATTTACATTATTACGAATGTTGCTCATTTTATAAAGCTGGTTATTTCATTTACCTGACAATTATATGTCTTTATCGATTCTCTACGAATCTGCGTAAAAATTTGTACACATACATATGTACATATATGACGGTGCCAACTAACAAATCCGCGTTTTTTGAGTTTTGACGTGTTTTGTGGGATTTTTGAAGCGTCTGCAAAAATATACATGTATTAAATTGCAGTTTTTTTGATCAACTTTATACGCGTATAAAAGTATGCAGAAATTCTAGCGAAATATGAGCACAAAAGTACGTGTATAAAAGAGCTCAAAAACAGACCATAAAACTAGGCAAAAATATACGCGTACAAAAATGTGCAGAAAATATGAGCACGAAAGTACATGTACAAAAGTGCTACGAGTTTTTGAGCAAAAAAGGACGCGTACAAAAGTGCCCAGTATTTTTGAGATAAAAAGTACGCGTACAAAAGTGCCCAGTATTTTTGAGCAAAAAAGTAGGCGTACAAAGGTGCTCAAAATTTGTGTGCACAAAACCACGTGTACAAAAGTGCTCAAAATTTTTGGGTAAAAAAGGACGCGTATAAAACTGCTCAAAATGTTTGTGCTCAAAAACACGTGTACAAATTGCTAAACTTTTTTGGGCAAAAAAAGAAGCGTATAAAATAGCTCAAAATGATTTTGGGGAAAACCCAGATGCTACTTTTTAATGAGCTGGAATGAAAAATATTGTCAAAAAAGTATACATCGAAAACTAAATTAAATTTACAGGAATAAGAAAAATAAGCAACTGAAAATGCATTAAATATGTCGTAGATTAACCGAAAAACTTACGAATGGTGTATGAGAGAGTATTAGTAAAAATTTTACAAGGCTAAAAGAACTATATGACTCGACCGATCCCGATCACATGATCTATTCCGTCCTTTCGCGAATGCGCCTGGCCCTGCGAAGCTCGCTGCTAGCAGAGTTGCGAAGCAGTCTGTCGATTCGGATGAGTTTCGGTTGGAGTGGCCACACTTTCCGAGCTGCTCGCCAAGAACTCTCCGAGCTTGAAAAAAACGTAAAATTAAAAAAAATAACACTGGGAGAGAATCTAATCTTAGCTACAACAATATAACTACATAATGTAGTCGGAAGACAGGGCGGGCGAGGGTGGACTATTTTTGTGATTACTGTGACATGATTAAAATATGCTCTCTATTCTATGGACAGTCGTGTTATATATCCCATATAGGGACAATTTAAATGCATCGACAGTTACATTCTACATTATTCATTCAATCTTAGTACGTAACCCAATACCGCTACCCCGATACCGTAACCAAATACCTTAACCCCGATACTATAACCCGGATACCGTACCATAGACTTGTGAGGGCGTGACTCTGCTGGCAGTGCCTTTAGAGAACGAGGGCGTCATGCAGCATGGTTGGCTTGCCTTTTGCGGCGCAAGTCTGTCGCCCTGAAAAGATTTTTCAATGAAGAAAGAAAGCAAAATTGTAGTAAATAAGAATACTCTGACAAGGAAATGAAAAAAATTATGATAAGGAAACCGTGGAGATGCGGCAAGCACCATGCAATAGTTAATAAAAATAAAATAAGGGGGAGAGAGGGAGAGGCAGAAGCCCTAACCTAAACTTGGCCAGGAGCTGTGACTTGAGGAGATGCGCGCAGAGGGGCGTGTTGAGGAGGTCGAGCAGGCCGACTCGGGGGCGATCACCAGAGGAGATCACTGCAACTTGCTCATGGTTAAATGGTGCCATCTATATTACGTACACACCCCCCCCCTTTTTGGCATTTCCGGGAGCCATTCTCCACCCAGATTTGATGGATGCACACAACAGAATTGAGAAACTACAGAGCGAGTGAAGGGGATTTATTCTGAATTTCCCTTATCCAACTTACAATACTCTCGCGCGCGACATAATTTTAAGATAAAAAAGCAATGCTTTGCAATGTCGCATGCATTCATTAATCATGAATCTTTAATTCAAATGTCGTCAATTTGGAGAAGCGACTTTTCCAACCACTACTATATAAATAGCCTTACGCGCAAAGTAAACCATCGTGTGCGGAAAAGAAAAAAAAAGACTAATTGTTAGCATCGATGGATGTATTTACAAGCCAAAAAAGAAGAGAAATTCAAAATGAAATCACAATGAAACCTTCTGCTGCGCCACTTCCTCTTCATCCTCCTGAAGCTGTTTCCGCACGCCAGCCAAGATCTTGAACGAGAGATCACCAGGTACGAACTGAAAGTCATAGTCATAGAAATGAAGGGCGCAAATAAAAAAGAGAGCAATATGATTTAGAAAAAAAATATAGAAGGAACAATTTTTTTCTTAGAACTTTCTGAAAAATAATCCCTCATTATAAAAAGGTTTTCGATTAAAAAAGTATATTGTTCTAACCAATTATGTGTGGTTCAAAAAATTTGAAATTTAAAGTGACTTCTAACCCACAATAACTAGAATAAATGCGAAAACAACTTCAAGTTTAGCACGTTTAGCAAGTCACATGATGGTAAGAAATAGAAACCAAAACTTCAAAAGCTTCAATTTGTTCAAGAGAATAATTCTAACGAGGAAAACAATCTCTACTTTTGCCCGGGGATATGACCTAATCATAAATCATAAAACAAACGCAGTAAAACAAAACAAATATCAAAGAGAATGCCAAAACCTCCAAGTGGAGCGTCGGGCTGGTCGCGCCAGGATGTCGCGGCGTCGATGTTGGCAGGGGAGGGGGCGCCGAGCGTCTAAAGTCTCTTAAAGTGTATAGTTATCATACAAATAACAGATCAAGAAAAAAGGAAAAGCATAAACAATATCATGAACCCGGAATCTCCCCTAGCACAGAATGGCTTCATTTGCCATTTATTAAAGCTGCGACGCGACCGCAACGCGTGCTGGCAGTTAATATTTTGCACGGTGCATACTGCATAGTGCACGTAATTAAGGAGTGATGACTTGCACGGTACATTATATTTCATTATTTGTACGTAATTTTAAATTTTTGCACGGTTCACGCGATTTAAAATTACGTGAACCGTGCAAATAATCACTAATGGTCGCCGGGCAATTAATCACCATGTCATTAGGTGCGCCGTACTGCATCATTTCCATTTTGTTTAAAACGGGGTAGGTATTTTGATTTTCTTTAACTTGGTTTCATATAATATTAAAATCTAGCAGTTTTTTAATGATAAAATCAAGGTAATCTTTCTTAAAGATTTATTTGATAATGCATTTTTTTGGAATAGTTTTAACCAGATTTTCCTTTTAGTCTATCAATGTTGGAGCGAAACTTTTGTTTTCCTTATTCGGCTATGGATATTGAATTATGGGGAATCGCGTGAATCTTTTTTTAATCGTTTATTAATGAAATCAACGGTTGGATATTCAACCTTTTTAACGTTAAATTTCCAGTTCAAGAAAAGGGGTTCATTTAATTTTTTTCATAATTGCGCATCAACACCAACCATGGGAATGGTCTGCTCCATCCGGGATATAATTGAAGTTTAGAAAAGCTCGCCTTGTTTCACCGAGCAACTTGAGAAGCCCTCTGATAAAATGGAGGTGGATTTAGTTTAGCGAGAAATTTTATAGGGGTAATTGCGATTTGTTGAACATGTTTAAGGAGTGGCCATATATTATCCTATATACCTAGCCTTGAGGTGAGCGTATTCTCCATCTCATCAAATTCTTCTGATGCGAGCAGCGGTTGACCCTGCCTTGTATCGATTGCCACCGTCTGTCTCTCTCTCTCTGTCTGTCTGCCTTACTTTCTCTCTGCTTCTCTCCCCATCCTACGCTATCTAGCCCTTGCCCTTAACCGCTCTTTCTTCCTCAATCTACCATCTCTGCTTTGCCTCTCG
The DNA here is from genome assembly GCA_945643635.1 of Allodiplogaster sudhausi. Lineage (NCBI taxonomy): Eukaryota > Metazoa > Nematoda > Chromadorea > Rhabditida > Diplogasteridae > Allodiplogaster > Allodiplogaster sudhausi. The sequence goes on from CALZFC010000005.1 coordinate 10,306,691, forward strand.
TTTCTATGTGTTCCTAGCTTTACATAAGTACGGTAGCTATAAGTTTGTGATGGTGCGCAATGGTTTAGCATAGTTAGAGAGCAAAGAATTAAAATGGAATAGTGACGAATCTTCAGAATCTAGCAAAGCAGTGTTAAGAGGGGCTTTTACCACGTGGTCGCTTTTGCGAGAAATTCTAAGCATATCCCGCCTGTTCGATTCTACCGGTGTCCCCTTGAATCCCTTTATTTATTAAAAAAAAGCATAATTTAAAAATGAAACACTGAAATAAAAATGATTGTTGTAGGAAAATAGGGAAATATTTATAACTGAAGAAATATTAGATAGTTGAAAGGGTTGAAATGGGAGTTTATCGAAGGGCCGTGATGGTGGCGATGGCGGCAAGGAGGAGGCACGCATGCTCGTGCACCAGTCGCACGCCGGAACACTCATCGGACGAGGCGGATAGAAGATTAAGGAGCTACGCGAGTCCACCAGTGTCAACATCAAGGTTAGAACGAGATGGAGAAGATGGGATTGCAAGGGATTAGACAGAAAGGGAGCGAGGAAGTGGGGGTAGGAAAGCAGGAGTATTAGAAAGGGAGAGAGAGAAAAAGGAAAGTATGAGAACATAGAGGTGAGGAAGAAGGGCTAGGAAACCTGCAGTTTGCAGCAACAAAGGTGAGTAGAAAAAAGGAATTATAGTCCGGATGTTTAGGGATCTAACGAAAAAGAAGGAGAAAGGAAATACACAAAATGTTAATACGGAGTAATGAAAGATAACTTGCAGGTCTTCTCTAACTGCGCACCGTCGACGGGCCGCGTTGTTCTGCTAAGCGGAGACGATAGCGCCATTGCTACAGGCTGCTTCCTAACCCCGAAAGCAGCGAGTTCGGCTGGGCCAGGCCCTCTCGCCAACGGACTAAGTAGATCATGTGATCGGGGACCAAGATGGGCGAGTGATATAGTTCTTTTGATGTTGTTTATTTTTGCTAATACCTTCTCATGTACCATTAGTCAGTTAATCTGCTACACATTTAATAAATTGTCAGGTGCTTCTCTTGCTGTTATTGTGAATTCTATTTTCGAAGTATATGTTTAGCGCCATTTTTCATTCCAGCTCGTTAAAAAGTAGAAAACTGGATTCTCCCCCAAACTTGTGAGCACTTTTATACGCGTCCTTTTTGACCCAAAAATTGTGAGCACTTTTGTACGCGTACTTTTTTGTGCAAAAATTTTTTAGCACTTTCGTACGCGTACTTTTTTGTGCAAAAATTTTGAGCACTTTTGTACGCGTCCTTTTTTGCTCAAAACTTCTGAGCACTTTTCTACGTGTACTTTTTTGCTCAAAAATACTGAGCACTTTTCTACGCGTACTTTCCTGTCCAAAATTCTTGAGCATTTATGTACACGTATTTTCCTGCTCATTTTTTTTGCACACTATTGTACGCGTATATTCGTGCTCATATTTCAGAATATTTTCTGTGAACGTTTGTACGCGTAGATTTATGCGCATTTTTATTTGCTCACGTTTGTACGCGTATAAAGTTGAACAAAAAAATATGCAGTTTAGTACATGTATATTTTTGCAGACGCTGCAAAAATCCCACAAAACACGTCAAAACTCAAAAAACGCGGATTTTTTAGTTGGCAGCGTCATATATGCATTCATATGAGCTCATAAGATTCATAAAATTAGCTTATTTTTTCTTTTTCTTCCTATTACATTAAAGGATTTTTACTCCTGCGCTGTTAAAGTCATTTCAAAAAAAGAGATGAAATAGGATTTGGTCTCATTGTGAAAGGAATTTGGCACTCTCCTTCGCGTATCTTTTAAGGCCATTGTTCAATCTCTCATCAAAGCTCATATGACGCCGTCGACCATGTTCATGTACATCTCGAACCTCATACCTACATCACAAATCGGCCGGACGTCAAGGACATACATACATACATTCATATTTGCATACTAACATATTTTTTCAATACCCTTGCGAGGACCTTGCACATTCTAGCAAATCTACGAGAGCATCTACGAAGGGAATCATCTGAAGACAGAATATCTATGCAGTTTCTGGTTTTTTTTTCTTAATTCCTGTGTTCAAAATACATAAAATCAAATTTTATCAGATATGGGTATACACTCGAAATTGACTAAAAGAAAATTAAAAGATTAAAATATATAAAACAGTTCACAAACTTGGTCCATCATGATACCCTTTTTCGTTCCTTGATGACTGGAAATTTGGAATGACAAATAATATGTATGTAGTATGTTGCGAGAATAGCTCGATGCACCGGACAGCAAGAGACAAAGAAAGATAAATTACACATCTAATGTGGCCATAGTCCACATATGAAAGAATGACAGGTTGGCAGCGATGGATTGACGAGTTCACTGCCTAATTGTGAGAAAATATTCAAGTAGGAATAAAGTGGAATATCGAAATTTTGGAGACAGTAGAAGATATGGTCTGAACAAAAAAGTAAAATATAAAAAAGTAACTTGTTAGTGTGTTCTTGAAATCTACAAATGTGACTGCTGAAATTTTGTTTTCTTTTCTATAATTTTTGTTTGCATAAAGTATTAATCGATTGTATCGATCACAATTACGAAGCGAGAAGTGCGTCGATGGAGAAAGTGGCGAGAACTGGAATGGCAGAGTTGTCCGCATTCGTCGCCTCTTCCGCCTCTGCCGCCTCCACGCCGTTCTCCGCCGAGACAAATTCTCGTTCGCCATAGCTCTGTAATACAAGGAGATGGTTTTATTAAATAGCTTTAAAAATCAATCAAATATGGTGTAGATAATGCCATTCTATAAATATTTATGTTATTAAATTCAAGTATCTTTTAAAAAAAAACTACCTCATCAACGGCTTGTTCTGGCGCAGCCGAATCGATGGCTGCCTTGGCAGAGAAGTCGATGGGTGTCGTAGAAGATGAAGTCGCCGCTGCTTCGGTGGTGTTCAACAGATGCGGGAGGAGTAGCAGATTGTACGCAGAAAGTAGAGGCGAGTCGGTCGAATGGCCCTGGCAGAGGCTAGCCAGCAACGAAGTGAACGACTAAATGTTCAGTTCAATTTAGAGTTGGATAAGGTGATGGGCACAGAGATGGCTAATGAGTTTTTTTTTCTATAGTGAAAATGCGCTTATTCTCAAGCTGTTCTTGTTTCTATTATTTAATCACATTCTAAAAGAAGTTGATATTAGTCGAAATTTGAATTTTGCCAAACAAAACTAATAGCTAAAAAAAAAACCTGAGAAGCCGAGCTGTCCACGACTTCTTCCACTGCGGGCGGTGACGGCGAAGCGGTGTTTTGCAAGACTGAGCAGTGCTGAGTATGGAAGAAGGGATTGTGAGCAGAACTGGGCGGGGCTTGTTGTTGTTGCTGCTGCTGCTGCGCAAAAACTGGGAAAAGCCACGCGGGAAGGATGCCTGGCGGCGGGAAGGGCACGGAGGCGGCGGGGAACTTGGACGCCGGCGCCAGACCGTGGCGGCCATCCGCGTCCGCTGCGCCGTCCCCGCGCAGCTGATTAAGCAAAGATTTGGTTAGAAAGATGGTTAATTTTGACATGATATGCAACGATTCAAGAAATGCAATAAGTAAATTATGAATACTTAAATAGTTTTTTTGTTCTGTCAATTAAAAAGTAACTCTACACATACATATCTGCAGTGTGTCTGCTCTAAAACACCAGGGCGTACGTATGAGTACACTTGTCAAAGAAAAGATATTAAAATCAACTTTTTGCCTTTTAAAAGAAAATTTTGCTTGACAATATTTCGTAAAAAATATTGATATATAAATTTCTTTCTTACTTTGAATCGTTTCCGTCTCCTCAGGCAACTTCCGTTCTCGAACATGCTTAACGCGTTCGGGTGGACTGCCCAGTAGGAACCCTGTGTAATTTATTTGTGCTCAAACATTTATTAATTACTTTTGGATCATTTGACATAAGAACATATATGCACATATGTTTAGCCAAAGTTCGCAACTTTAGAACTTACATGCCGGATACGAAATCATATTCTTGATTCATATACGCTTTTGCAGCTCTTGTGTCTCATTATTATACTATTAGGCATTGTATTATAAAAATAAGACACTGAAACGAGCGTTTACACAACAAGCTAGAGGACAACAGATATTATTTTTTTTATAGGTTAAAAAATGAATGTGCAACCTTGCCAGGTCGATCGGGTCTTCGTGGAATCTTGATGAAGCAGTCGTTGAATGACAGATTGTGCCGCAGGCTATTCTGCCAACGCTGAGTGTTCTTCCGGTAGAAGGGAAACTAGAAATTATCTTGTATATCTTTCCCACACTCTACCAGTTAATATTTATCTTTTACAAATTAGTAAGGAATAGCTTTGTCTAATTCAAATAGGCTCTTCAGAAAAAAAAAGCATTGCTTGATTGTGAGGTGAATTGCTTTTTTTTTTGTTACGAGCAACCCTCGAAAGTGGGCAAAGATGCTCTCCTTCCTCTGGATGGCCGCTATTTCTTTGCTTCCTCTCTCCCTCTCACTCTAGCCTTCTCTCTCTCTCTCTACTTCTCTTTCTCTCACTCTCACTCGCCATTTCAGGTGTCTTCTGTTTTAGGTCGGAATGAAGAGTATGGCGGACTGAAGGGAAGACAAATGAGCTGTGCTTGACGGTTTGCGGTTAGTGGAGAGGGCGTTGGAAGGGGTAAGGACAGAGAGAGAGAGAGAGAGAGAGAGAGAGAGATAGAGAGAGAGAGCGAGAGCGAGAGAGAGAGACACAGAGAGAGGGAGAGAGTGAGTGAGAGACAGAGACAGAGAGAGAGACAGAGAGAGAAAGTGAGAGTGAGAGAGAGAGAGAGAGATGAGAAGAGAAAGACTGGGAGGAAGGTACTGGAACAACCAAGGCCACCAAGGATCGGCTGCGCTGATCACTTCTTACCAGCCGATTCCAATGCGCCTTCCTTTTCGTATCAATGAGACTGTTAAGGGAGGGAGAGAAGATTGCGAGATGGATAGAGAGACAGAGAGAAAGTGCGAGAGGAAAGAAAAGATATTCCATGACAAAGATAGCAGTTATCTGATTGCGGTGATTTGGATACTGTAGCAAGACAGCCAAGGAGAATGAAGCGATTCAACAGTAAGAGAATCACTTTTCGATCTTCTTTAGGTGTCATAAAAGCGCAAAATAATGATGATCAATGGACTTCAGCCGTAGTCTTATATCGCGTGACATGAAAAGCGCAAGTCCGACTTAAATTGTGAATGTAACACAACAACATGGAAGAATATTTCGCTAAAAAACATCAATTAATCAATATATAGATTGCTTTTAGTATAAATTAATAATGGAATAAATAAAATTGAACCTTGTCCATGATGAACTTGTAAATGTCCGTAAGCGGGAGCATCTTTTCTTCCGAATTCTGGATTGCCATGTAGGTGAGCCAGATGTATGAGTAAGGGGGTTTCTAAATGAGAGATATGCATACATACATAGAGAGAGGGAGAGAGATTGAGGTAAAGAGAGAGATATGGAGAGCGACTGAGAGAGAAAGAGGGAGAGAGAGAGTGAACACTTGGATATTTGCATGACCACTCACACAAATTATACATATTTTGTTTAATCTTGAACACGCTCTTTTTAAAGAAAATTATGAAAAACTTAAAAAACTGACTGAATCTCTCTCTCTCACTCTCTGTTGCTCTCTCTCTCACTCTCTCTCTCACTCTCTCTTGCTTTCTCTCTCTTTCCCTCGCTCGCTCTCACGCTCTCGCTTGGTCAGACCTGATCCTCATATGAGTTCTTGCCAGGCCGAGGCATCCTCTTCCTCTTCTTCTCTTTTTTGCTGTGCTGCTCCGCCCCGCCTCCTAGAAGTTTAGCAGAATACACGTCAAGGACGTCCTGATACTGCATGAAGAAGAGGGCAAATATTTAAAAGGAAAAAACGGCAGGATCTGCGCCAGAAGCCAGCAAGGTCTCCGAAATGTCTGGGCGTAAATCTCTTTTTTTCCTTTTTCTTCTCAACAAAAATGGCACAGTGGTGGGAACACAGAGTAGGTAGTGGCGCCAAATTGTACTAATATTTCACGAAAATAAATTAACAACTAAGGAAAATAGAAAGAGAAAGAGAATAAGAATGAGAAAACACAGCCTGGCTTGGCTCGACTGTTCACTTTGTTGAGGTGCCCCGGGGGATGGGGGAATATTAGACGAGGGGGATAGAGGGAGATATAAAGCTCCGCCTTCCTGAAGCTTCTGTTGACCGGCTTTGGCTTTCTTTCTTTCTCATTCTCCTTCTCTCTCTCACTCTCTCGTTCTCTGCCTCTCTCACTCCGCCGCTTTCTCTCTTCTAAGCCGTCAAAAGCGCTGCTCATTCACGCCTTTTGCGGCAGCCGATAGGCTAAGAGTGGGCGGGGCTACGGCTTCGGGTACGCCGAATGGGGGAATGGGACTGAAGGCAGGTGTACGGTATGGGAGGAGGGACGGAGGGGAAGAGAGAGAGAGAGAGAGAGAGAGAGAGAGAGAGAGAGCGAGAGAGAGGGGTACATATAGAGAGATACAGAGAGAGAGAGAGATTAGAGTTATCGGTTGTCATGAATAGAGATCGAGTGATTAGAGAGGGAAGAGTGTCAGAGCAGACAGAGAGAGAGAGGATGAAAGAAGCAGAGAAGGCAGAGAAATAGACAGAAGATTAGTTGGTGTACCTCGCACTCGAAGTCACTTCGATCAATGCGCACGAGTTGCTCCGACTCACTTCGCCTCTCATATCGGTAACCGATTATTTGATCTTAAACAGTTGCAACTTAAGAGTGTAATTTAATTGAGCAGCTCGTGGTGTCATTTTATATTGTATCTGCACGAGCATACACTTTTGATTCTTTTCACTGTCTGACATCTTCTAATCTAATCTATTGTGCGCACATCCGAAAGCATTATCGCGGAACCCTTGTAGGAGTACCCCTTTTCCATGGCGATATGTTTTTTTTTTAAATTATGTTTGTCAAAATAACCGTGTAACCAGCGCCCCTGACGATTAATAGTGCAAACGTAAAGACAATTTGGGCATTTGCGAGAGAGGGAGATTCGAGCCATTTTTCTCATCGGAACGCTTAAATTAGTTCTTTTTATAAATATTTTCACCAGGCTAAAAAGACACTTTAATTATTGACTAATGCTTCGATATAAATCTCTGAATTATTTTGAATTAATACTGTGAATCAAAGGATGACATCATTGACAGTCTACGATTGCTTCCAGCGGCATTCTTTGTCACCTCTCAGGACCTTGTGGCATTCCGGAAGAGGCGTTAGCCGCTGCCTCTCCCCACCTCTCGGTCGCACCCTTTCACAGCGACCGCCAGACCGCTTGGCTATGAGCGTCCACCATGTCATGAGAGTGGAACACAGCAAGAATGGCATGAAATGCCTCATTCGAGCCTCTCTAACTTGTTGCCTTTGAGTTCGCCCGCCATCCTTGAGGCACGTCCGGTCAGTCGTCTTGAGTCTTTCTCCTTATTTCCTCTTTCTCCCTTTAATCTGTGCCGCCCACTATCCCCGTTTCCACCCTATTCATTGACCTTGATTGCCATCCATGGCTATCAGAGTTTTGCCACCGCGATTTTCACCATCACACCCTCTCTCTATGTCTCTCTCTCTCCCTCACTCTCTCCCTCTCTCCCTCTCTCTGTCTCTCTCTCTCCCTCTCTGTCTCTCTCATCCTCTATCAGTTCTCGCTACTAATAAAAGTTGTATGCTGTGGCAGGTATGAAGAAGAAAGAGAGAGAGAGAGAGCGAGGGAGAAAGAAGAGAGAGAGAAGTCGTGAGGTGGTACGAGGCCTAAACAAGATATGCCGTACTTAGAGCCACTAGAAAGTAAAAGGAGAGTGCAGCTAGTGAGAGAATATTCAAGAAGAAGAGAAGGAGAGAAAAAAAAGAAAAGAAGTTCACGCCAGCTGGCCAGCTGCGGTATCTGCTGCTTGTTCAGGCGCACGGATATTAGCCATACAGGTGTGTGGATACATATGAGAAGAGAGAGAGAGAGAGAGAGAGAGAGAGAGAGAGAGAGAAAGAGAGAGACTGAGGGAGAGATACAGGAGAGAGAAAGAGCGAGTTACCGAATAGTGAGAGAGCGAAGACATGCATGACAGACACGCGAACAAAGAAGATGGTCTTATGGTTAGTCGCAGTGGCGGCATCCTAAAAAGAGCCTCCTATGTGGTGTGAGAGATACTGGATGGGTAAGGGAGAGGGGGAAGTCAGAGAGAAGGAGTGAATGTGTGAGAGAGGGGAAAAACGAGAGAGGGATATAGAGAGAGAGAAACTATGGAAGTGTACTTGCTGACAGCCGTATTGACGCCCGGCTCTTTAGGCATTCTCACGCTAAGCGAAGGCCGGATCTCGAGGGGAAAATATGCGAGGATGGGAGGGAGAAAGGATGAGATAGATGTAGAGAGAAAAGCAGAGAGAGATAGATAGAGAGAGAGCAAAACAGCGTCAGAGAAATAGAGAGAGAGAGATGAGAAACAGATGCAAAGAGAGAGAGAGAGGCAGAGCGACAAGCAAGGACATCTCATCAGACAAATGAGCTGCGGCTACTTCCACGTACATATCTCGGTTCATCCCAGCATGGGTGGTCCTCGCAGCTATTCAAGTCCATTTCTATATCGTATTGGCTGGCCCCTTTTTCTGATTTGCTGAACTCCTTTTTTCGAGTCGACTTGTCTCCATCTCCTCTCTCTCTCTCTCTTTCTCTCTCTCTCTCTATCTCTCATCTCCTCTCACCCTTTTTCTAATTTCTGATCACTGTAAGTGGGTGGCCCTCTGGCTAGCACGCTCTACTCACGTATTCCGTTCGCACTCTGCGCCCCCAAAAAGCGACCATTCATAGCCACATTCCCATAACCGTCGCCTCTTTTGCTTAATTACAGTGCACCGGGCGAGCTAATCTTGAGAAGTTTGGGGCCGTGAAATAGCAGAATACGGAGTGCGAAGGAAAAGACTTGTTTAGTGCACGACGACATAAAAAAATCACTCATTCTGGGGGCTTTTGGGCGTTGCACCACAAAGTAAAAGTAAGCGACTCTCATCTCTCTCTCTCTCTCTCTCTCTCTCTCTCTCTCTAAAACTTGTTCGTCTCTCTCCGTCGCCCCCCCCCCTTTAAATTGGCCTTTTGAATGTCGACGGCAGCCTGCGAAGTACCGTACACTTTCATTCGATTCACTTCCGGCCAAATGGTCTGACAAAATATGTTTAAGAGAGAGAGAGAGAGAGAGAGAGAGAGAGAGAGAGAGGAGCTAGAGAGTTAGAGAAAAGTTAATACGACAGTGATAGGAGAGCAAGAGAGCGCAAGAGAGAGAGAGAGAGAGAGAAGCAGACGGCCCCATCTAGCCCCCTGTGTCTACAGTAGTCTAAAATTCCTGTTTAAATAAAGAGAGTATTGGCGGGAAGCGTCAACAAATATAGAATGAGGCCATCGGAGGAGGTCTGACAATGGCTAACCTAAATAGAACTCTTATTGCCACTCTCCTCCACCGTCATTGGGTGCCCGCTCCTCACCCATTTTCACCCTTAACCCCTGCCTCCACCCATTTTTACTCCACCTTCTCATTTCCGAGTGCGCGAGAGGAGCGAAGCCATGCAATTCGTGTTGTTAGGCTAAGCCCTCAGGCAGTTGATGCTGCTGCTCTTCAGTCGCTATTGCCACGGCGTCTGACTCGTAAAGATGAGAAGCTTCTGCCTACAGAGGGAGAGAGAGAGGGAGAGAGAGAGAGACAGCGAGAGAGAGTGGGGAAGAGAGAGAGAGTTAGAGAGAGAGGGAGAGATAGAGAGAGAGGAATGAAGAGAGGGAGTGAGAGAGAGAGTTCGAGAGAGACAAAGAGAGAAATTGAGTGAATGACCATGTATGGAGTCATGTCCCGCAGGGGGAGCCTATCGTTTGCCCTGTGTCTCAGAAATTGCTTTTCCAAGCCAGGGAGACGGGCGGAAGCAGTCAGCTAATACGTGCACACGCCTTGTCGATGCTCGTTTACAGAGTCATCCACAATCGCCAGGCTGGCTCTCCGTCTCTCTACCTCTTGGCGCTAACCTTCTGCTCTTCATTTTCATTGCTTCTGCCACTCGCTGCCTCTTTGTCTCTATCTCTCGCCGTCTCTCTGTCTCTCTCTTTCTCTCTATCTCACTCTTCCACTCATAACCATCTCTCTCTCTCTCTCTCTCTCTCTCTCATCTTCTTAGTGTCCCTGATGTCTCAGTAGCCACAGCACCCATACACAAATGCGAAATGCTCAGGCTAATTTAACCCGTGCGCGAGTCAGCAGGAGACTGAGCAAAGTCTGAAGAGAGAGATATGGAGGAGAGAAATAGAGAGAGAGGCGGAGAGACAGAGTGTAGGAAAGAATGAGAGAGAGAGGGATGAGGGAGAGAAGAGAAGAGAGAGAGATGAGAGGGAGAGAAGAGAGTGAGAGAGAGAGAGAAAGAGAGAGAGAGCTACTGAACTATCCGTGACAGATGGGCATTGTCTTATTTGGAGAGGAAAGGACGCGGAGGATATGAGCAACAGGGTCGCGACGCAATCAACTTCTTGCGGGGAAGATTGGGCATTGCAACGAACGAGTCGTAAACTGATCATTCTGTCAATATTTTCATATTTAATATCCATGTATTTACAAAAAAAAAACATATTTATTGACGGCTAAAGTAGTTGTTTCTTCGACACGGAGATGCCAACTTTGTATGCGAACAAAGTGAATAGAAATGATAGAAGTAATTAACAATTTAATTTGTAAACATATATTTCTTCAACTTTGGATCTTTCAATATAATAAAGTAGACAACTTAAAATAATGCATTTCCAGTAAATATAGAGACTTGAGGAATGCGGCAAGTCTCACAATGAGGGAGAATAAGCTGACACAACACTGATAACCAACACAAAGAGACAGAGGAAACATTTAACAATGATCGATGGGATGAGCTGAATGATGACAAGAAGTGTTCTACTTTTGCTTTTTCTAAGCATCTCCATTTTCTCTATGTACTTGGAATCATTGCCCACCGATAATTGAAACAACGAGAAAGTAATAAAGTTCTCGAGAATTTTCGGCAGTCATTAAAATCTTTGTACATAGACTGAAATATGTAATTTTTTTCTATCTCAACATTTGATTACCATATACGGGCTTAAAGAACACTCTTTTTTTTCTGATAAATTAAGATGTATTGACAATTTTGTTCAGCATTGTGCTTTCGTTATCAGTATATACATATGTATGTTGCTTACATACATGAGTGTAAAACCAATACCTAGATTCATCCAGCTGGTCAAATCAGTATCATTCAGGTGGAGAAGAAAAATGAAAATTTGCACTGAGAAAGAGAGAATGTGGGATAAAGCGATGATCACAGATAGTAAGAAAAAATAACAGAGAGAGGTAAAGATGGCAGTATGAGAAAGAGAGAGAAAGGGAAAGATAGTGAGATGGTTAGAGGAAGAAAGAGAGAGAGAGAGAGAGAGAGTGAGTGAGAGAGAGAGGAAGTAAGAGAGGTAGCGCAAGTGACTCTTTCCGCTCTCACGAAGGTCGTCCACGTCCTCATCTGGAGGACTCCCGCTGCGAGGCGTGTGCTAGTGAAGAGTAAGTGAACTGGCTCGCTTTACTTACTCAAGGCAAGGTAAACAATGTTCCACAAAGAGGACCCGTTCTGATTCTGGGCCATTGACACTTTGACAAAAATCCCTTCTGACAAGACGGTTGAAATTCGAAATATTTGCAGAGTTTTGACAAAGCAGAGACGAATCCGGATGATAGAGAAAGAATTCATTTATATTGTCAGAAAAAAAAACGGGACAAATGTATAATTTCCCGAGTGTTATTTTTGTAAAATGAAACAGTACCCAGTGCTTTGCATTGATTGTAGAAAGCTGTAATTGAACTGTTAATCCTCGAATTGTCGTATTGCGTAGAAACTTAGGTACATTCATAGTATAATATGGCTTTGCGTTAATTTCATCTATGTATCTAATAAAATCAAGCAAGGAAAGAAAATTGATTAATTAATTTATCAGATATGAAGTTTAAAAACATTGTGAATTGTAAAAATGTTTTTCATGTAATTATTTGCAAATGGATTTCGCCACAAGAACAAGGATCCAAGCCTTTCGCATTTGCGCAGTGCTCGGCCTTCAATTCGTCCAATCCGTTCTTCTTTCTCTCAGACAGTTCTCCTCCTTTCACATAAAGAGAACGCGACCAGCACATATGTAATAAATTAATCCGAGACCTTAAGATGGCTGAAGATGTGCGAGAGTTCTACGGTAGTCCAGTTTGGAAAGAGCCAGCCGAATGGTTGGAATGTGAACGAATCGAAACGACAAACTGCAATTTGTAAATGAAAAAAGATTAGTTAGAATGTTAGAAAAAGTATTAATTGAAACCGAAAACAAAGCTGGTAATATTTTCTTCTGAGTTTTTCGCAATTTAATGGTGTGACATAGAGATGATATTTCATCGGTGTATCAGATGTTTTTTTTCTCTTTTCTCAAGTATTTTCCGTTTTCACCAGAGGCCCTCTGACAATGACTTCCGTCACGGTAAAGTTGTAGTGAAGAACAAGGAGCACTAGGGACAGTTTAATGAAGTGAAATCAACTTTGTGTTCCTTTTAGTTTGTTCTCTCCCTTGTACAATGTCACCTTTCGTGCGGAAGACATCGAAAAAAAAGATCCGCCATTTGTTTAACGTTTTCGCCTTTGTTTTTGCAAGAGAGCGAGAAAGAGTAAATTCTTCTCCTACAATGTCCCCAGTCATTCAAAGGGCATAACGTTAGAGAGCGGGCCGAAAAGCAAATGCCAAAATCTAAAAACAAAAAGAGAAATCGAACCCTCATCCCAGCTTTTGTATTTATTCTTGTTCCCCATTGCGGCATATTAGTGAAAAAAAATTTACATGATGAATCTTGTCTGTTGCCAATAAGATGACAAGTGTATGCACGTGTGTTTTTTTTGTTTGATAAGTTGAAACGCAGCGGATCCTTCTACAGGAAAGAATAGAATAATAGAATCTATGGTAAACCAACTCTTCTTCGCTTAATCATAACATTTGAATAAAATTTGTAATCTATATTCAAATGTATTCAAACGGTATGGATATATGAAAAGTGGAGTTGAGAAAAAGTGTTTATTTGCCGGCGAAAGGCTTTAAAACTGTTAATTCGAATTACATGTTAGCATTTCCGGTGTTCGCTCTTGCAAGAATTTCAGCAGTGAAGATCACTTCAGCCCGATGTGTCTCTTACGTGCTCGTCTCGTCTCGTCAGTTGCAAAATGAACGGAGAATAGCTCTCTCGGACAGCAGCAAATGTCCTCACAATTTGCGTCATAAAGTCTTGTAATTGAGAAGAAGCCCAGCGATCAGTGAAAAGACGTCTCGAAATAGCCTCTGCCATCGCTCATTTGGCAATTTGCCAAATCATCAGCGGCGAAGAAAAAGAAGAGCATTTGACTGGCAATGAGCAGCAAACAAGAGTAATCGACAGCTGTCCCTTCGGACGCCTTCTTCTGGATCATCCAGAGCAATTCGTAAATAAGACCAGGCCAGTTCGTAAATATGACCAGGGAACACAGCAGACTATTGTGTGATTTCCCACAACTGAAAGCCAAGCTATGTCCACCTTGTGTTCACATAGTCGTTATGCTCTCCCCTCTTTGCTTCTCCTTTTTTTTTACTTACTTTCCAGAGCTCAACTCAGTTCCGTTGTACAGAACATTCGTTCTCTCTGTCTCCTTTCCCACTCTGCACCTCTTCCCTAATGAATCTCTCGTAATGCTTTTCGATGCTCTTCTAGAGCACATTCATTTTGCCCCCCTCCTCTCTCTCTCTAATTCTCGCTCTCTCGCTCTCTCTCTCTCTCTCTCTCTCTCTAATTCTCGCTCTCGCTCTCTCGCTCTCTCTTTCCTTCAATCTCCCAGTCTCCTCTCTTTCTACTCCCCCGGGGGAACAGCCTTCCACTTCCTCAGAAATGTGCCCGACGAATGAGTTTGCACTACGATTAGCTCTTCTTTATTTACGCATTTATTTACGCGAGCATAGATCTTTGGCGATTAAAAACACAAATTTGTTGGCCACTTCTGCAGTATCCTCAGTGCACTTTGGCATACTTTTGCATATTCTTCTGAAGAGAGTACGTCTATAAAATTCCAGCGGGCTCAATTTCGCGTTGCAGAAAACGACATAAAATGGAGTTACATGATATGAACAAGAAAAGTGAATGGAAAAGAGACAGAGAGAGAGAAACAGAGAGAGGGAGAGTAAGAGAAAGAGATAGGAACGTGGGAATGGCCTGGAGTGAGAGTAAGGAATTGATGATATAAAGAGCGCCGAGATCGAGAGTTCATGCCGACTTGTCGTTCCCTTCTTTCAAGAACATGTTTTGTCATGTATTAATTATGTGCATGCTAGTTTTTAATGTCTAATTCCAAAATCAATAATGATATCACTTGTTTTCTTAATTAATCAAAAGTTTTGATGCTGTATAGTCTGACAAGTATTTGATCTGAAGTATCTTCATTTATTCTGCGCTGTATGCTTTTCTATTGCCCATTGTTCGTGTTTTTCATCGCTCATTGTCTGTTCTGCCTTTTCTTTTCGTCTCTCTATATTCTTATCCATGTACTGTCCGTTGCCTTTATTAATCTCCCTTTCTGTTTCTGACTCGTCCTTATCTCTCTCATTCTCACTCCTCTCTCTCTCTCTTCTCATCATCTTGCTTACTCTTTTCGCTCCTCTCTCAAGTAGGAAGAACGATACGCCAGCGGGCGACGATGATGCCAACGGATATACTGAGCAAGTTAGGCAAGCGAATTAACTTGGTGAAGGGGGAAGAAAATCTCTGGAAAATAAATGGCGAGGGAAGAGAGAGAGAGAGAGAGAGAGAGAGAGAGAGAGAGAGAGAGAAAGAAAGAAAGAAAGGAAGAAAGATAGACAGAGAGAGAAAGAGAGACAGAGAGAGTGAAAGAGATCAAGTGCAAGTGACTATGTATCTGCCACTCCATGTTCAGACTCTTCTGGCATTGACATATTGGTTGTTGCTTCCAGAAAATAAGTGGGAGCAAAATATCCTCTGGAGTTTACTATCTTCAGCATCCAAATGGGGGGGGGGACGAAAACGTCCCAGAGCGCATTCTTGGGGAAAAAAGATATGACACTATCACGCAAATGTTCGAATCTTCACATGAAATCGTTTCCTTGTGATATATGTATGTACGCTGGATGATCTTGTTCTCTACTTGATTCTTCACAGAAATGGTCAAAAAATTATGTTTCATCATTGGAAAACATTGATCATTTCACTCTGTATTTGCGTTCTTCGAATCAAAGTCACTCCGTTAAATTTTGGTTCTCAATCAATTTTCCAATCTTCTCCAACATTCATTTTCAATGTATCTGGCGAATGTCATGAAAAAGTATGATGTAAAATAACTATCCTTTTCGTGTTCCCCACATCGAATAGCATCTGTAGGGTGATTGTGAGCAAAAAAATAATTGAAAGGAAATATCTCAAATTAAGCCCAATGACGTAGCATATTGAGGGAGAGGTGAGGCCGCAATGGGGCATTAATTCGCCCCCAATGTTCCGGGGCGCCCACTCCATCGTAGTCCTCCTAAGGGTGGGCATCCGATTTCACTTTATAATGAATTTTGACAAAGTTCAGAGAGAAATGTCAGAGAAACAGAAAGAAGGAGAGAAAGAGAGAAAGACAGAAAGAGAGAGACAGAGAAACAGAAAAGAAAGAGAGAGAGAGAGAGAGAGAGAGAAAAGAGAGAGAGAAAGAGAGGAGGAGAGAGAGAAAGGATAAAGAAGGCAGAGAGAGACAAATAAAAAATTTGGCTACCTAATATATTGCCGTTTTCTTGCGAAGATCTCGCTTTAATAAAAATTGCTATAAAGTACATAAAGTTATTTTTCTGGCCTAACTTTTGCGAATATTTCTTTCATGCCAAGTTAACTGAGAAGAAAGCAAAAGTACATGGTCGAAAGTGCAGTCAAGAGTGAACGAGGATTACATTCATATGTTGTTGCCTCGTTCACTTTTTCTTGTTCTCTTGTTCTCTCTGTCTCTCTCCCTCTCTCTCTCTCACTCCTTCTCTCCTTTTCTCTCTCTCTCGCTCATTCTCTCTCTCCCCCACTCTCTCCTTCTCTCTCTCTCACTCTCTCTCTTTCTTTTTCACTCCTTCTCCTGCCCTCTCCTTCTCCACTCCCTCCCTCTCTCTAGCTCGCCCAATGGAATGGAGAAGCCTAGCCCGGGGCAGGCTAGACTGAGCGAGGCCGGCAGCTTTTTGAGACATGTCATCGACAATTGTCTCAGAGAGAGAAGCGAGACATTGACCTGGCCGTCTTCTAATCTTAAGGAGAAGCCAATGTGCGCGTGGAAGCCAAAAGGTTGCGTTTCTCTCTGCAATCTCTCTCTCTCTCTCTCTTTCTCTCTCACTCTCTCTCTTTCTCTCTCTCTTTCTCTCTCTCTCTAGCTCGCTCGCACTCTTCTTTCCCTCACTCTCTGCAAGCCCTTTCGTTTTCCCATGCGCTGCTCTTGTTATGCTTCGTAGATGTCACTCGCCTAACATATTATTCTCTTTTGTTCTCATCTTTGCTCCGCCCGTCTCTCTCCATCCTTCTTTCCCTTTCTGTCTCTATTTCTCTGTCAACTTATTCTTTCTCTCTCTTTCTCTTTCTCTCTCTCTCTCTCTCTCTCTCTCTCTCTCTCTCTCTATGACACATCCTCCTCGCTTGCTTCACTGCTCTCGTCACAATCCTCTTGTTTCATGAACCTCTTCTTCTTCTTTGGCTCCTTGTCTCATTTCATTTTTGGTCGCATCAGAAGAAGAATTGCACGTGTGCATGCGATGCTTCTTGTCCCTGATTTCACTCTCTCTCTCTCTCTTTCTTTTCCCCTTGATTCTCTCTCTCTCTGCATCTCAGTCTCTCTCTCTCTCTTTCTTACGCACTCTCTTTCTCTCGCTCTCCATTCTGTTTGCTTCCCCTTTCTCTACCTCTTTCTCTACCTCTCGATTTCATAATTCTTTCCTCTTCTCACTTCACAACCCCTTGCCATTGCATTCTTCCTGTCTGTGCTCTGATTAGAGATTGTAACCTGTGACATATTCCCTTCGAAAACTGACGGACCGGCGCGCGGTTGTCTTTCACAGATCTTACGTGACTTCCTCCTTTTTTGTTTGATTTTGTTTTTTTCCTCTTCTAGAAATCTCTTCTTTCGCTATGAGCGTGCGCCGTTTTTCTGGGAAATCTATATACATATGTATGTTCATACATTCATATGTGCATGCATATATATGCAAACATTCATAAGTATGAATGTATCATCTTTCCCTCTGACCCCCGGGAGGGCACTCACGGGCCAAAGCGTAGACTGCTGAGCATGTGTGCGTCCAATGCAGCGCTCACTTGCCGTGCACCAGCTATGAATTCTGGTCGACGAACTTGTGTGGAGTAGGAAAGTGGTTCAAGTCACCACTTTTTTTCTCTTTTTACGCTCCGTAGAACTACTCTCTCTTTTTGAACTCAACATTCTGCAAAAAAAAAAAGATTTCTCAACGTATTTTAGGGATGTCTCGTTGGTGACAAAGCTTGATTAAATTATTTTCACAGAAATCTTTTTGTCTTTTCCTGCCATACACTAATTCGTGCAACTATGCAGAGCATGACTCGTGGGCATAACTCTGTTTGCCACCATACATTGTTTTCCTTCTGGAGCCGAGGCGGGCGCCTTTTTGCGAGAGAGAGAGAGAGAGAGAGAGAGAGAGAGAGAAAGAGAGAGATGAGAAATGGATAAAAGTATAGAACGAGGGCAGGATAGAGGGAAGAGAGAGAGAGAGAGAGAGAGAGGTAGAGAAGCAGACAGAAAAAAGGCCGAATTTGACTGGTGGCTTTGCCCTGCCGGCGTCTCCTTGCATACTTTTGCACATCTCCCGAATCTCGCCTTCATTCTTTTTTATTTCTTCATTCGGATGCCGCAGCGGCCCACTTTGTACTTCTTCAATTTACGCATGGAAGTGGTAGATGTAGAGCAGAATTTCCATCTCATTTTGTCAATCTCGCTCTCTCACTCCCGCTCTCTCCTTCGCTCTCTCCTTGTCCCTCTCTCTTTTTTTCTTTCTCTCTCTCACAATTTCTCCCTCTGCCATCTCTCTCCGCCTCTCTCTGTCTGTCGCTCACTCTCGCTGCCTCTCTATGTCTCTCTCTCTCTCTCTCTCTCTCTCTCTCTCTCTCCTCGATCCCTCCATCTCCATCCTTTCGACTTATCTCGAGCGTGCTTTTTAATAATCTCGTCAGAAAACCTGCAGTAGGCTGACTATTTGGCTGTGGCAGCACAATTGTACTCGCGTATTGCTGTGCTTTGCATTCCAATTTACTCGCCCGACTCGGCCTATTCCGTGGGCGTTGTCCAGTCGTAGACGGTGCCCGGCGGCTTAGCCCCCAGAGCGGAGGGCCGTGGAATGGGAAGGCCCCCGCCATTCCCATTCCACGGCCCTCCGCTCCCCAGAGGGCTCGGTCAAAGATGCTTCCGTCTTCTTCACGTTTCTTTTCGATCTCGCTCCTCTCCCTGTCTTCTCCGCGCCCCTTGACATGCCCTTCCATATCAAAAAGTTGCAGTTTTTGGAGCACACTTTTTTCGGTTTTCCCTTCCTATCTGTACTTTTATTTAAAAAATATATATATTTT
This sequence comes from Allodiplogaster sudhausi, assembly GCA_945643635.1. Classification (NCBI taxonomy): domain Eukaryota; kingdom Metazoa; phylum Nematoda; class Chromadorea; order Rhabditida; family Diplogasteridae; genus Allodiplogaster; species Allodiplogaster sudhausi. The sequence goes on from CALZFC010000005.1 coordinate 10,325,387, forward strand.
GAATTTATTGATTTTAAAATTCTCGCCCTCATAAACTAATTCACTAAAGTATATTTTAAAAAAAAACATTCTTCCGATCCCTGGTGCATTTATTGTCGTTTTTCTGCTCCTTTATACAATATACGCGAGATGGACTTGCCATTCTCTGACTGCTTCTCTCTATCTCTAGCTATCTCTCGCTTACCCTAACACAGTAACCCCCTCTCTCTCTCGCTCTCTCTCTCTCTCTCTCTTTCTCTCTCTCTCTCTCTCTCTCTCTCTCTCTCTCTCTTGCTGTCCCTCTCCATCCTCGACCATTCCACTCCTTCCGATGACATTCAATCCCGAAGGAATGCGCGAGCTCGACATGGATCCTAGCGCTTCCTGAGATTGCGAGAGATTGAGAGCGAGAGAGACAGTGAGAAAGAGAGAGGAGAGAGTAAGAAAGAGAGAAAGATACTGGAGAGACCGAGAGAGAGAGAGAGAGAGAGTAAGAAAGAGCGAACGAAAATCAGACAGACCCAGACGCATAAGGTAAATGAGAGTGGCACATCGACTTAGACGGAAAAAAGGGTACGACGAGAACTCTGGGGGGGGGGGGGCTGAGTCTAAAATGAAACACTACCACAGGGTGCAGAAAAACACACTGCGAAGCATCCAACATCAAGCAAATCGAATGGCTGGCGACAGTAAAGAAAAGACAGATTCTACGCTTTTCTTGTCTTCTTCGGTTATCTTCTCAACTATTCTTTTCATTAAGATTAAGTTTACTTCTATTTGTAAAACATTTATAGGTTTTTTTTTGTATTTTAATCAAAAATAATAATATTGAAAAGAATCACTGATGTGTGAAGACCTTTGAATAATTTTCGCACAATTAGTATAAGTTCAATGCTAATTTTGCTGCTGCATTTTTCAGCCATAAAAATTCAATTAATACATCTCGAGCGTTCATGTTGTTACCAGAAAATGTGGACAAATATTTGTTTGAACATTGAAGCATTGAAGTATGTACTTCTCCTCGCGATTATGTAAAGTCTGGCCGTGGCGAATCACTCCGTTCATTTCCTTTTTTCTCCCTTGGCTCTCACATCATTTGGCACTTCTCTTTTATATCTCTGCCCTTGCCAACACTTTTCTCGTTCCTTCTCGATATCTCTCTAACACTCTTTTTCCTCTAATGTCTTTTTCACTCCCTTCGCTTTCTTAACGTCTCTGAGTCTCTCAGTTACATACTTTCTCTCTCTCTCTCTCTCTCTCTCTCTCTCTCTGGCTCCCTCTCTTCAAATCTGAAGCTCAATGAAGACGCTTCATGAGTATGAATAGAAGCGAGATTAGTCTCGCTACCTTCTCTCTGCTCATTTCGCCGTGGCGGCTAGTCATTTTTTCTTCGCGATAAATCCCGTGTTCTGCGCATCGCAACACTTGTTTTGTTGTTTTGAGTATTCATATAACATCAGTCAGTAAAACGTTAATTATTTCTTTTAATCAATAGCGAAAATAATACTGAAAGAAGAGATCATGAGGACGAAGCAGAAAATATATAAATTTATTTCTTGATTTTTTCCACATCTCAAATCACATGTTATCTCGTTCTTCGTGTGTTAGTGCAAAAGTGTGCGAATTATAGTTGTACGAAATTCAACCGTATTTTTCTGTGCTTTGTAGTCGCTTCTCTCTAAAACCAATGTTCTCTCTCCCTCATTCAAAATTGATAATTAGGCTCCTAAAACATTCTTTTGAATCTTTTAAGCTTCTTTAATAGGTTCGAACAGTCGACCAGCTGATCGACCGGGGTCTCCCTCGGTGATCTCTCTGATGTCCAGCGGCGATTCGGCCATTGACGCCTTGAACGGCTCGCCGACGCCACCGCGGAGTGCGAGCGCTGCTACGGCGCCGGGTGGTTGGGAGAATCATTTATTCTATTTTATTATGAAGCTAAATATTGATATATCTTCTTAATGATAATTGGAAAGTGTTAATTTATAATTTTACAAATTACCAGTACAAATTTTTCTTGCGAGATTCCACAAATGCTTGCATAATTTAATGCAGAATAAAAAAACATTATTTATTTATTGAGAAGTTGCTTATCTGCTAGTGTGTAGATTGTGGATGCTTCCCCCATGGTAGCAGAGATTTTTCCAGCTAAATTTGCCAGTAAAAATAGTAAAACTAAGCAAAATAAAAGACCTTGAATGGATTAAAAACAATATGTATATGAGGCTAATACCTTCAGCAATCATGAGCGTTGGCAGCAACAGCACGATGGCAAATGAAGACAACAACGTAGGGCCTCCCTCTCCACAGGTAAACTTTCATCTGCTTCTTTTATCTTTCGTCTTTTTTTATATATTTTATATTTTTCTAAAATACTAGTTAGCTATTAAATTTGATAATTGTTTCTACGTGCAAACATACAAACTTTCGGCTGCTGATCGCAGAAACTCACTTGTATTATTCACGTGTTTTATTAACAAATTAAATCCCGCTCTTTATCCGCTTCATCATCGTCTTTGAAAAGTAGTGAAGGAGAGGGGCATTCCGAGCAGCTGGCTCTCTCTCCCTCTCTTTCTCTCTCTTTCTCTCTCCCTCTCTTTCTCTCTCTCTATCTCTCTTTCTCATATTCACTCTCTCTCTCTCTCTCTCTCTCTCTCTCTCTCTCTTGCCCGTTTGCTTCTCGTAAATTTGTTGTGCTCTCATTGTGTTTGGAGATCGATTGGGATTAAGTTTCTTTAAATCTATTTCATAACATCAACTTTCTTTCTATTATATGGACACGAGTAGCGGCTATACTCTTCTCCTTTTGTCATAACTCTAAGAACATGAGACAGACTTTTCACCTTTTAAAGGCAACGAAAAAGTTGTTGACTATCTTTTATTCAAGTGCATTCAAGTGTATTACATAACGAATTGAGAACAATTTCATCAAATCCACGGTTATGGAAACCAACGAAAACTACTTGTGTCGTGCAATTCCCTGAAGAAAGTGAGGCAAAAATCAAAAATCATACTTCCATGTCGAGTTTCGCTCATTAGCAGCGGGATGACTGTTCTTGTTCTCTTAATATCAAACAAGATTGCATAATTTTTTTTAGCTCTTGATTTCTCTTGAATGTTGTAGAGATTCGATCCTCTGAGCTCTCTTCAATTTTTTCGCTACCTCGCTCTCTATCTCTCTCTTTCTCACTTATACAAACTCACTCTATTTACACTCTCTTGCGTTGCCTTTCATGGAGGTGTGTTGTTAGTTTCGAAATCATGGACTTGCCCTTCTTCGATAATGAGAGATCATTAAAATAGTTCACTCCATGGCTTCGCAATATGTCCTAATATTAAGTAGAGAGCGAGGACGAGAGCACTATAAAAAGTTTTAAGTGTATTTTTAGTAAAGATACAGTAGCAAATTTGTTTTTTTTTATTTAAATTAATCATTTAAGACTTGCCATATGGCTTGGGGTGAGAGATGTTCATAGAGCGTAGAAAAAAAGCACAAAAAGTGTGACAATGTGCTTATGCTTTCACTTTAATTCTTTTTCCTGTAGGATAGGAAAAAGAATTCTCTCAATGTCCCGTCTATGTCACTTTTTCAATAACGTTTTATTATAATAAACTTTGTCTCGAATATTTGTGAACAGCAGACTTTCTATGTTTGAGTATTTCTATTATGGCTAATTCAAGGTGCATGTGTTGAGTAAAGGCTAGTCCCGTTCTTCCTTTTATTAAATAAGTTGTTAAAAAAACACTACAAATCTAATAGTGGCTTTAAAGATTAATAAGATTTTTTATTTAATTCTACATTTGTAGCCTACAGAGTTTGTGCTCTCTGGCAATTCTAACAACCTTCCGTTTTCCACGTCTAATTCCCTGTGTGCTTTGGTGCGCCAGAAATACCTTCTATTCTCTTTTCCTTTCTCATCCGCGCTTTTTGGCGTCTCGCCAATTTTCGCCACTTTTCATTCGCCGATTCTGAAAAGGGAATTCAATGCTTCTTCTTCTTCCCTTCCTCCGCCTACCACTCGAAACGCGCGCGAGATCTCGCATTCTTTTGCTCTTTTGCCGCACGTTATCCCGCTCACACCACCACCACACTTTTCCTGAAGCGTCCGTTATGCCGGCTGCACAGCTTCCTATTGTTGCCCTCGAGGTTACAGAGAGGGAGAGAGAACGAAAGAGAGAGAGAGAGAGAGAGAGAGAGAGAGAGCTAGAGTGAGAAAATAACAAGAAAGAGAGAGAGAGAGAGAGAGAGAGAAGAGAGAGAGAGAGAGAGAAGAGAGAGAGAGAGAAAGAGCGAGTGTGAGAAGATAACAAGAAAGAGAGAATGAGAGAGAGAGAAAGAGACCGAGAGTGCGAAGAAAACACGAAGGAGAGAGAGGAAGAGAGGGTAGCAAAACATCTTATAGACAACTTGGCAGAAGTGAGCCAGATCTAACAACAGATTAGAGGGGAGCAAGGCAGCTAACAATAAGAAGAACGAATAAGTGAAGCGCGAGCGTGGACAAAGGACGAACGAACATATTTTGGAGAGGCATTCTGGAGAGAGATAAAAAGTCTTGGAGAGAAGAGACAGGAGAGACAACTAGAGTTGAAGAGGTAGAGAGAGAGAGAAAGAGAAAGAAAGAAAGAAAGAAAGAGAGAGAGAGAGAGAAAGAGAAATAGAGCAAGAGACAGAGAAATCACATGACAGCGGCCACACTGCTCATGGGGGAGATACGCTCCGAGGAAGAAGAAAGGGAGCGGCGACGGGTGGCTGAGGTAAGCCACAAGGAAAGGAGGAAAGTCCTTCTTCCTTTTCTCTGCTTCTCTCCTGTTCGCTTTCTCTTTCTCGTTCTTTCTCTCTTTCTCTCATTCTCTCTTGGTTTCTCTTCTTATTTCCTTCTTCCCTCTCCCTCTCTCTTCCTTCCATGACGATACAGTCATGTCATAATGATTCTTTGTCTGTACAATGGCGTGCGATCCCTTGCAATAGCAACAGACATGTTTTCTCAAGCAAAAAAACAGGTGCCGTCCATTGCGACCAAGAATTTCTCCTTAAATGGCTCTGTCAGCAAGAATGTCTGCTCTCTCTCTCTCTCTCGGTCTCTCTCTCTTTCTCTCTCTTCCTCTCTTTCTCTCTCTTTCTCTATCTCTCCCTCTCTCTCTCTCTGCAAACGTGTCCTTATAAGTATGCGCTTTTATTTAATTTCCTTCGTTATTGCAGCGTTCATCTCGTGCAGATGACTAACAGCTATCGTCACTTTTTCTAACCCAAAACACAGAATCTATTCCTCTTCTCTGCCCACGAATTGCAGACATTAATTTGTTTTGTTTGTTGTTATGGTGTTTTTTGATTATGTATCATCTATTTGAAAATTGCCTTTCTTCACTCTCCTTTTTTTACTCTCTCGCCATCTCCTTTCTCTCTCTCTCTCTGTCTCTTTCTCTCTGTCTCTTTCTCTTTCTTCTGTTGTTCACTGCTCGTTCGCTTGTAGCACGTCCGTCAGTTGTCGTGATAGCGTATCCGCCAGTAGTGTAGTACGTTCCTTTTCATATCCAGGTAAAACATGGGTTTTCTCTGTCTCTCTGCTCACTTTTAATTCCTCTTCCCCTCTGTCTCTTTCTGACTCTCTCTCTCTCTCTTTCTCTCACTCTGTCTCTCTCTCTTTCCTCCTCAATCTCCTCTACTTATCTCTTTTGGCGGACTGACGTTGATTGATCGACGGCGATCTTTCTGGCCACTGCCGAAGGGGCCGGGCAAAAAGAGAGCATTTTGAAACTCGATCACTGCAATGGAATGAGGAGAGAGAAAGAGTGAGAAAGAGAGAGAGAAAGGCGGAAGGAATTAAGAGAGATGGAGAGAGCGAGAGAGCGAGATAGAAAGAGCGGGAGTGAGAAAAATATAGAGATTAGAAAGAAGGACAAGCAGACCGAGAATAGCTTAAGCAAGAGAGAGACCGAGAGAGAGAGAGAGAGGAAGAGAGTAAAAGAAAAATATAAAGTTGTGGAATGAAGTAAAAAGAGTATGATCTCTTTCTTACACACGCGAAAAAAGACGTAGTCACCTCACCTCAGGTGACAAATTTTCTGCTTCCTTCTTACTTCCCTCTCTTCCCTTCCTTGTCTTCTCGATGACTTTGTTTCTCTCTCTCTCTCTCTTCCTCTTCCTCTATCTCGCTCCCTATTTTAATCTCTCTTACTTTCGTTGTATCTATTCTCTTTTTTTTCCTCTCTCTCCATCTCTTTCTTCGTATCTCTTCTCATTCTCTTCTCTCTCTCTCTCTCTCTCTCTCTCTCTCTCTCTTTCACCCCTTCCATTCATTTGCATTCAAGAGAGCTGTATGTTCTTCATTCTTCGCAACTTCATGTCCGATTGTTTATCTGTTTCCGAGATGAAATTCAGTTTCGGCTTCTATTTTTAGTTGCTATTTTTAGTGTGCATTGTATATTTGTCCTTTCTCTCTTTCTCCTTCTCTATCTCTCCCCCTCTTTCTCTCATTCTTTCACTCTCTCTCTCTCTCTCTCTTTCTCTCTCCCTCTCTTTCTTTCTCTCTCTCTCTCTGTCCCCCTCTCTCTCTTATCCTTTTGGTCATTTCAATCACTCTTTTTCCTAGCAGATCCAAAGTAGCCAAGCATTGCACGAGATAATCGTATTCTAAGTTTCCCATCGGACCATCTCTCCCGGAAGGCTCTATCTAATACACCTTTCTCTCTATTTCTACTTTGTTCATTATTCGAGCCTCTCTCCTTTCGTTTCTTTCCCTCTCTCACACACTCTCTTTATCGGCTCTCTGTCTCTCATTTCTCTCGTCTCTCATCTCTATTTCTCTGTCTTTTTTTCACTCTATGCCAGTGAGTGCGCGTCGTTGTCCTGGAGGCGTGCCATAGTTGTGTTTCGGTCGGCATCCCTCCCTTTCTCTCTCTCTCTCTCTCTCTCTCTCTCTCTCTCTCTCTATCTCTCTCTCTATCTCTCTCTCTTTCTATCTCTCTCTATAACTCTATCTTTTTCTCTCTCTCGCTCTCTCTCTAACCCTCTCTCTTTCTCTCCCCATCTTCTTCACTCGCTCTCTTTCTCTGCCCCTTCTCTCTCCCTCTCTCCTGCTCATCTTCTCATTCACCTGTTTACACGAGACTCGATCCACCGTCTCAGGAGTCCCCCCCCTCCTCCTCTCAATCTGCTTCTGCTTTCCCCTTCTTCTTTCTCTGCCCCTTTCGGCCTCACCAGTTCTCCTGCTCGTTTCAACAACGTTCTCGATTTTTTCTTTCCGTATTTCCGGAATATTGTTTATCCTCCTATTATTTATTATATAAATGTAAATATGCAATAGAAATCTCGCCACTCATCAACTATCAACTCTTGAACGCCATTGCATAATCTTTGAAAAGCCATGGAAACGCTCTTACATACATACATATTGCTATTTGTATTATCATTCAAAGAGACAGATTCGCTGGCAAAAATGCTTCCAGAAAGTCTTGCTTTGAAGAATGTTCTTTATGACATAAGATTATACATATATCCCCTTTAACAATACTAATTGACTTTTGAAAAAGGAATGTCAATGCGCATTTATCGCAGTAATGAATGAAATGAGATGCGGAAATGGAATGAAAAGACCTCGTAGGGAAGCTTCTGGAAATCAAATGTATGCGAGATTATATTCGTATGTACATATATATATACATATACACATAAATAGCTATTCTTGTCGATCCCAGAAACCATTTTATGCATTTGCGACAACATTTTTATTTCCTTTTACTTTTTTTTTATTTTATCTCCTCCCCATTCTCTCGCCATTTCACCTTGTCTCTCTTTTCACCGTCTCTATCTCTCCTCACCCTGTCGCTGTTTTCTCTAGTTTTTCATCTTTCTCTCTGATTCGTACTCGGCTCTGTTTTTACTTCCTCGCTCGTTTTCCCGTTATCTCATAATGCGTAAATGTACACATCTAATTCTGCCTCAAATGCGACAGGATAAATGCCTAAATGCCTAACGATCAGAAGTGAGAACAGTTATTACATTTTGCTCGAAAATTCTAAATAGCTTTTCTCCATGAACTTGTTATTTTTATCAATATGTGCTCTTAGAGAGCGTTAAATACCTAAATCATAAAACATTTTAGTGAAGGCTAACATATGTTACTAACGCGAAGGTGTTTTTCTTAATACTTGTGAATTTATATCCTTCACTAATAAAATTCTTCATTAATGATCCATCTGTTTTCACTCCCTTCATATAAAGTCTTTTTTTGCAAGGATGCTTACATATGTTCTCTTGAATTGAAAATACCGGAGAATAAAAATGAGGAAACCTATTTCAAAGAATATATTAAATTCTCTCCAGAATCACGAGCCGCTCCGCAGCGTGCGTTGGCAGAGCGTTCGTGACGCGGACGGCCGCATACGAAGCGCGAGCCGGAGTGGACAGGGACGCGGCAACGGCGCGGGCGTTAATCCACTCCTCAGAAGGACAGGCACTCTGCCAGCCATGAAGAAAGGCATGGCATTTGCGAGATAATATTCTTATTATTATTATTATTATTCTTATTATTTAAAAAAAAACAAACTATTTTGTTTGTGAAAAAAATCTATTTTTAACTCGTTGTTTTTTGATGTATTCCATATTGCAACCCTATGGTTTCAATAAATAGGTACGAGAAATTGTTTTTGCTTCTGGAGCCACGCCCGTCGCAAATTAGATGAGCAATCAGATGTCGTGTCTCGGCGCCGTGCCAAAAGTCAATTAAAAAAAGCGATTCTAAACCTTGCTCTTCTTCTTGCGTTCTCTCCTCTACTCTTTTGGCTTATCTCTCTCACTCTCTCTCTCTCTCTCTCTCTCTTTCTCTCTCTCACTCCGTCTCGCAGTATCTGTATCCATGATTGTATCACTTCCTCCTTCTCTCTGCCTCTCTATTCCTGTCTCTCTCTTCCTTCCTCCTAACTTTCTCTGCTAAAAGTGTGGATAAGGAAGCCGAACAAGTTATGTTACCCTTCCTGTCACATAGAGAACTTGGCTTCCAATCTCTCCCGCTTTCGTGCGAATTTCTCTCACTCGTTGTTTTTTTGTAGGAGTAAATATGCGACAGTGAAAGAGTGAAAGAGTGAGAGATACAGACAGAGAGAGGAGAGAGAAGCAAGAGGAGAGAGCTAAGAGAGAGAAGAGAGAAAAGAGAGAAGAGAGAGAGAGAGAGATAAAAGAGAGAAGAGAGAGAGAGAGAGAGAGAGAGAGATAAAAGAGAGAAGGAATAGTTACGTTGGAGAAAAACGCTTTAAAATGCTTTTCTCATCGCTAAGAAATAAACACGCGACGGGACTCTAAATTTGTCACTCTCATGCCATTCTTAGAAGCTTCGACCTTTCTCACACCTTTTTTTAGAGGAGCAACCCACGTAGACAACTGGATTCTGCAAGGGAAAAAATGTGACGAATTTATGTGAAGTTGCTTACGGATGAAGGTGACAGGAAAATTTATTTGTGCATTAAAAGGGGTTTAAATTAGCAATGAGCAATAAAAAGTGACCTAAATGCAGATAGTGCTTGTGCTAATGTGAATGCTGCTATGAATGAGCAGAGGTGAAAGCATATATTAACTGTTAAATTACAATGATTGTTCATCGATCGAATAAGAAAAGGGAAAGAAAGACCCTCATTTTGCCCTCCCTTTATCATGTTTTAAAGAAAAGAAATTTTATAGGAAAATTGAATTGAACTGAATAAGGTTAAACGTTAATACGTTTCTCTCTTCTCTCTAATCGAAGTGAAGATGTGACCATCGCCCAGCACTGGCCTAGACTTGGGCTTAGTCTTAGTTCCATGTACATACGTCTGTCGATACATGCTATTTCGGCATCTGCTCCCCCCCCATCTGCTCCCGCATCACCTTCCCCTTTTCCCTCATAAACGTGACCACTTTTCCATCGTGATGACAAGTCACCTTGTTTCCTCTTCACTTTTTCTTCTGTTCTTCCGCGTCTAGCTGTCTTCTTGACGCCTTCTCTTCCGCTTCAACTTATGAGTGGCAGATCTCAACGGATGTCTCTCTTCTATTTCACTCTCTTTCACTATCTCCCTCTCTCTCTCTCATACTCTCACTATCTCCTTCTCACTCCCTTAGGTATCTCTCTTCTATTTCACTCTCTTTCACCATCTCCCTCTCTCATACTCTCACTCTCTCCTTCTCACTCCCTTAGTATAGTTGTCATCCGACTGTTCGGCCACCCTGTTGGTGACATATCCGAAATCTTCTTTTTCTCTTCACCAATCTTCTAGTCGCTTCAAAAATTCTTCTTCCAAACGAACATAAAAGATGAGAGAGAAAGAAGAGATCAACGTCTTCTTCTGCTTCTTCTCGCTACTTCTTTTCACCTTGTTCTGTTTTCTTTTTCTTTCTTCTCCTTCCATTCTTCCCCATTTCCGCTTCACTCCAATGTGGCGCGACCCCAGTTGACGTGTGGTGGCCAAGAACGAAGAAGAAAGAGAACAAAGCTGCGAATTCGTCATGCATTACGCGAAGAAAGAAAAAAAATCGCTACCGTTTTTTTTGGAAAGTCACCACGTTTTCTAGCTATTTGTAAACACCACTGGTAAAAATACAAATATACATTGCAAGGGATAGTATAAGTCAAGGTGATACAATAATTGATCAAGATTCGTTGGAGATACATATTATTCACAGCTAAATTTTATGCTCACTATATGGATTATTGTCTTATGCCTTTATGTTCCGAGAATGATTTAATAATTTTAGTAATTTGCTTATTATTTTTCACTTTGTTTTGCGCTTTCGGATTAATTGTGAGAATGAAGCAAATATTTGTGAAAGATGGCTCTTGAGCGCATCTCGTGACATTAAAATATGTACTCCTGTGGTTGTTGATCGGCGGAGCCTCTCCCTCTCTCTCCCTCTTTTTTTCTCTCTCTCTTTCTTTTTCCACTCTCGCTCTCTCTCTCACCTCCCTCTCTCTTCCTCTCTGTCTGCCTCTTTCTCCATGCCACTCTCATCCTCAATCTCTCTATCTTTCTTTCTCTTTCTACCAATTGCATCTAGGTATGCATCTTCCTCATTCTGCTGCTCTCGGTTCTACCATAACCTCTGAATTTTGTTGCTTGCCCACAAAAAGCCTTCTTTTTGTTTAATTGTCGATATATCCATCGAAAAGAATTGTCTGCCGAGCGCGCTACTCAAAATACAAAGAAAAATGATTATGGGATTAATCCGAATCTTGGGCACAAAACGCATTCTATTTCCTCTTTTTCATACAAAACGTGTCTACACTTCTGCTCTCTTCCCTCCGTTTCTCTCTCTTCCCTTTATTTCCAAAATATTTTAAAAATTCCTTCGACATCACAATTCTGTATGCATCTACAAACTTTAGAGGAAAGAAGCAGTTTCGTCGCTACCTTCATAAGTGAGAACCATGCACTGTTTGCATATTTTGCAGAAAAGAAACCGTAACTAGTTCAATAGACCTATTAACCCACACTATTTGTGTTGGTTATAGTTTATTTCATTTCTAGTTACTTATTTTTATTCTTTTCAGGCAGTTCCCCAGATCCGATCTTCACGCCTCACTTTCTGTGCGTTCCACGCCTCTCCGGCCGGGGCTCTCCATCAGTGCGTTCTCTTTTCTCTGCTTTTTTTCTCTCTCTTTCCGCACTCTTTTCTCTCCTCCTATATATCTTTTATCTCTCTCTTACTCTCTCTCTCTCTCTCTCGGTCACTCTCTCTCTCTCTCATTCACTCTCTATCTCTCACTCGCTCTGTGAACTCTCTCTCCTTCTTACTCTTATTCTTCATTTTTACACTCTCCCAACTAATAAGACTTCTTTCGCAATTTGCTTTATTTTCCTAAAGTAGAATCCAGTGTCTCATTTAATTACCGAGCATCTCTCTCTCTCTCTCTCTCTCTCTCTGGCTTTTCAGTCATTCGTTCTTTACGCCTCCATTCTCGTTCTCATTTTTCTTCACAATTTTCTTTGTGTTGAATTTTTTTTATTCAAAGTCACTGAATAAATGCCTATCAGTTTGCCAAACATTCTCCCTCTTATTCGTTCTTGTCTACTTGTCGACAGTTTTCCTTGTCTTTTTTTACGTCATCTCTATTTCATTCTCTCTGGCAGTACCTCTACTTCTTTCGCTGACTCACTCCTTGCCTTGTCACTCTCACTTTGGCCTTTCATCTCGTTTCACTCCTTCTCTCTCTTTCTCTCTCTCTCTCTCTCTTGCTCAGGTCGCTTCCATGAACTCTGAGCCGGAATCATGTATCGATGACGCTCGCTACATGAACGACAACGATGACGACCTCGGCCTCGAGTTCTCGGGTACGTGCGCATTTTTCAAATTATCAATTTTCCCGCCTTCCAGTGTTACATTATTTCCCATGATCAGGGAATGATTTTTTTTACAACGAGTACGAGAAAATGAAAAAAAATAACGACAAATTTATTTTTATTAAAGTGGCAAATAGAAAAGAGAGGTTTTTGTTAAGATAAAATGTAATATCGTTTTCAAACGACTGCAGCTGCTTATTTTTGGCTAATAAGAAGTATTAATTCTTCGCTGAGTCTGCCCATATCATTGATTTCCAAATGACTATCCACTGGCCTTTAGACTTTTGGTGGTGCCAGATTAGAAGATGAATAGGCCATGGGAGAGGGCGGACAAAGCACAGCTACACGTAGACTATGGACATGGAGAACAATGACTGAGAATAAATAGGTAGAGAGAGAGAAATAGCGTGAAAATGAGAGAGAGAGAGACAGAGTGAGAGAGAATCAGATTCAGAGAGTGAGAGGAGAGGGAATGAGAAAAAGAGGCTGCCTTCGGCCTTCGCCACCCGTCTCCTATCCTATTCAATTATTGAAGATGCCAGCTATTTGACGACCGCTGGTGCAGTAATTCGTTTCTCTCTCTCTCTCTCTCTCTCTCTCTCTCTCTCTCTCTCTTTCTCTCTCTCTCTCTCTCTGTCGCTCTCCGTATTCTGTCTCTCTTTTCTGTGTCTCTGTCTCTCTCTTTCTCTTTCTTTTTCTCTGCTTTTTGGCCTCTCTCTCTCCCTCGAACGCTTACACTTTCTCTCTTTCTCTCCATCTCTCGTTATCTCGCATTTCCCTCTTCCCTGCCAATTTATTCCAAAATCCCGTTGTCTAATGTTATTCCATTAATGTTTTGTCTACGTTGTCTTTTTTTTTACTTCCTCCTCTCCTTTTTTTATTCTTTTGATGCTCCGGCACACAGAATGCATTACATACGACGAAGACATTTGGCAGAGGATTGGATGAGAATCGGTAAAGCAAGAGAGAGAGAGAGGGAGAGTAAGGGAGAGAGCGCGAGGTGAGGAGAGAGAGAGAGAGAGGTTGAAGCCTTCCGGCTGGCTGCGCGAAGCGAGGGTGGAGGCTTGATGAAGACGAACGATTTGTGAGGGTGGTTGGGCGTGGCTTGTGCTTTCTCACTCTCTCCACTTCTGACTCTCTCTCTCTCTCTCTTTCTTTCTCTATCATCTCTCTTTCTCTCTCTATCTATCTCTCTTTCTCTCTTTCTCTCCCGCTCTCTTGTCTCTATCGAAACCAAACAAAGAAAGAAGCAGGATAGCTGACGGGAAATTGCCCATTGGAGATTTTGCGGCTGCAAAAAAGTCCGCTCTGTTTCTCTATATCTCCTCCTTTGACACACACTCTCTCTCTTTCTCTCACCCTCACTCTCTATCCATGAGAGTTTCCTTGAAATCTTCTTCCTTCCTCGTTTTCATTTTGCAATTCTGGTTGATCCATTTCAATTCATCTCTTTCGGCCAATGGCTTTCAGAATGCTCTGAGTGTTTGCCTATTTGAGACTTTCGATGAGGAAGGAGACATCAAAGAGCTAGAAAGATAGACTCATAAAGATCGAGTAATAACAGAAAGAGAAAAAGAAGAGAGAACTCGGCACGGGAAAACAAGTTTATGATTGATGATTGAAATGAAGAAGGATGAGCTGACCAGATGGAGGGGATGAAGCTGCAAGGAACAGAGAGAGAGACTTCAAGAAGGGAGGACTGCGAGAAATAAGAGAGAGAGAGAGAGAGAGAGAGAGAGAGAAAAGAGGAGAGAAAGTGAGAGAGAGAGAGAAAGAGGGAGAATATAGAAAAGTATTGAAAAAGGAAAGAAAAATAGAGCGAGCCGAAATTTGAGATTTTGTAAATTTGAGAAAGTTAGAGTGTGTTGGATCGAAGTGATTCAAGAAGGGGACGGACGGAGCCAAGTGTTCGACGATATGCTAGAGATGGAGAGGGAAAGAGACAGAAGGAGAGGCGATGAGAGGCGAGAGAAAGAGATGGACAGATAGACAGAGAGAAAGAGAGAGAGTGTGTGGTAGAGAGAGAGAGGGAGAGAGAGTGGTAGAGAGAGAGTGGTAGAGAGAGAGTGATAGAGAGAGAGAGGGGGAGAGAGAGAGAGAGGGAGAGAGAGAGAGAGTGGTGGAGAGTGAGAGAGAGAGAGAGTGGTGGAGAGTGAGAGAGGGAGAGAGAGAGAGAAAGGGATAGAGAGAGGGAAAGAAAGAGAGGGAGAGAGAGAGAGAGAGAGAGAGAGAGAGATGTTCATGAATGGGCTGTGGCGATGGCACCTGTCAACAGTCCATGCCAAGTGCCTCCATTCTTCTAGCTCTGATTCTTTTTCTTTATTTTTCATCCCTTCTTCATCTTCTTCTCCAGTTGTACACCGCCAGGAGGACATCCTTCGTCTGTTCTCGTGTCTTCTCGCTCAAACTTTGACGTGCACTTGTCACAACTCGTGAAATCTTTTTATCTCACTCTCCCTCCTCTCTCACTCTTTCTCTCTCTGTCCTCTCTCTTTCTTTCGCTCTCTGTCCTCTTTCTTTCTTTCTCTCACTCTTTATATCCCCTCTCTCTCTGCCCTTCTTTTGTTCTATCTTCAAAGCTCTCACAATCGGTCACCCTGAAGCCTGCTCTCTTGTCCCCACCCCCTAATATGTCTCTAACATTGACAAAACAACATTATCGCCTCGTCCTCTAAAGCCTATTGCAAGAACAAATGTGAACCGCCTGGTATTGAAATCTCTTTCCAACACGCGCCCTGAGCCCTGAGGAATTTGTCTTGGTCCATACGAAAAAAATGTAGCAATAATGAATGTCCTTCTTTGCAAGACCACGCGCGTGCGAGTGCATATGCTCTAAGCCCAAATAATGCTTAAGCTCCTCATAAGTTTTCCGCTCTCTTTTTCTCTGCGATCTCTTCCTCTATCCTCTCTTTCTCCATCTTTCTTTTTCTCTGCGATCTCTTCCTCTCTCTTCTCTTTCTCCATCTCTCTCTCTCTCTCTCTATCCTTCTCTCTCTCTCTCTCTCTATCCTTCTCTCTCTCTCTCTATCTTTCTCTCTCTCTATCTTTTTTCTCTCTCTCTCTCTGTCTCTTTCTCTCTCTCTCTATCTTTTCTCTCTCTCTCTCTCTCTCTCTCTCTCTCTCGAACGAGCTAAGCCTCTCGCGGAGTTCCACACGATCAGGTGGCACGTGCCACGTTTTTCCTCCATCATTTTTTCGCTAAGTATCCAAAAGCCGACCAGAATCGGGTGCAGCTTCTGAGTCTTCCTCTGATGCTGCTGGACATCCTAGAAACAATACAACCTCTGCTCTGTCAAGACTCTGCCTTGTTCTTTTGGAATGGTTTCTTGCTAGTTTTTGCAATGCTAGTTAATTAAACATGCGTCAGCAAAGAAAGGTAAAGGGACATTTTTGGCTTTCTTTTTCTTAGTCTGCCGCGCATGTAAATAATATTTCTAGCCTTAAGCATGTGTATCCATTGTTTGCAAGCGGGTTGAGGAAGTGAGAAAGAAAGAGAGAGATGGATGGTGGATATGACAAAAGCGAGGAGAGAACAGAAGAAAGAAAATGATCTATGGGAGATGTGTGCATGAAACAGAGTGAAAAGAAGCGTGCAGAAGTAAAAGAAGAAGATGAAGTGGGCAAAGACATGGTATCTTTTTTTCTTTTCTTGACGAGTTTCTTATGAAACCACGCAGTTTCGGCGTTGTCAGCCTATTGAATCTTTCTCTCACTTCTCTCTCCCTCTCTTTCTCTCTCTCATAACTCTCTCCTTCTCTTTCTTAATCTTTCTATTAAACCTCTCTCCATCTCTCTTTTCTCTCTCCCTCTCTTTCTCACTGTCCTCCCCTTTTTCATTCTCCTCTTTTTCTCTGTCTCCCTCTCTTCCTCTTTTCCTCTGCAAAAAGCCGTGAGATGGGATAGATCGGGAAGCTTTTCCTCCCCAGGGTCGCCGTTCCCTCTCCTCATATGTGCACAAATGTCTTCCAATCTCTTCCTTCTCTTCCTCTTCCAAGTGGTCTCTGCTCTTTCTCCTCAAGCTTTTTCGCTATTCCATCTTTATTCTACTATTATTTGTTTCTAAGTTACTCCAGAAAAAAAGTTTTACTTCAGAAACAAAAATTGAAAGAAAAAGTAGTTATTAGCGCGTTTTTCTCTTCAAAACATCTCTTATCATATACAGATTTAGGAGAGAAAGATATGCATATGTCACGTTTCCGGGGACATACATATAGGCTGAACCCTGGTCCATTCTCTGGTTTTCTCTGGTGCCAACCGAGCATATTTTGTGGTGAAGTTTTATGCTTCTTCATTTGCTCTTGTCTTCCTTAACGAGGGGTTATTTGTTGTACATCTGTATCCTGCCCCCTGCCCTTTGTCCAGAACCCGTTTGCTCTTTGCTGCCCTCTTGCTCAATGTCTCTCTCGCTCTTTCTCCCTCTCTACCTCTTTCTGCCTCTCCTTCTGCCCCTCTCTCTCTCAATCCAAAGTTCGCGCTTGCTCTTCCTCTCCGCCAAATACACTTTTCGACACAATGTCACCGCTTAAAGACATTTCATTTATAGTCTGACGCCGACTGTAGAGAGCGGAATGGGAAAAAGAGAGAGATGAGAAGAGGGAGAGAGAGAGAGTGAGAGAGAGAGGGAGAGGGAGAGAGGGAGCGACAGAGACAGAGACAGAGAGAGCGAGCGCAACGCCAGCAATAACAAAGGGATAGACAGATGAGTGAAAGTTGGCAGAGTAGAATAAGAAAAGGAGAGAGAATTGTCTTCACAAATGCACTGGATGCCGAAGAGAGAAATATTAAGAAAAGAAAAAAGCAAGAAGAGAGCGATATTATTTGGGATTTATAATAGTGAGCGAGAGAGAGCGAGAGAAGCGAGTGTGAAATAGTGAGATAAAGAGAGAGAGAGTGAGAATTGAGAAAGAGAGAGTAAGAAAAGAGAGAGTGAGAGCGAGATAGAGATAGAGAGAGAGAGACAGAGAGAGCGATAAAATAGTGAGTGAGGTACCCACTCTTCTAGAGGCGCATCCCCGTGTTTCACGCCGTCTTGGCCTTCTGGACTCTGCTGTCTCCCTCTCTCTCTCTCTCTCTCTCTCCCTCTCTCCCTCACTCTTCCTCTCTCTCACTCTCTGATTCTCTCTCTCCCTTTCTCTCTCTATGGCTACACGCGGGCCGGCGGAGGTGCTGGAAGAGCTCCGTGGGTATTCTTCTGCCGCTTTGCTATGGCATGCCGCCGCCCACGGAGAGAAAAACGAGAGATGCACTCAGTCTCTACCTTTCTTCTCTCTCATTCTCGTTTTTTTCTTTCTTCTCTCTCTCTCTCTCTTTCTTTTCTCCATCCTATCTCTCTCCCTCTCTCCTATGTGCCACCCGTGAAGGCAGCGTTCCATGCCTAGCGGGTGTATGCAGTTCATTCGCACTCTTCAGCAATGCGCGGCGGCGGCGCTTTTTTCATTTAATTTGACTACTCTTTCTTTTTTTCCTCTGTCTCTCTTTCTGTCTCTCTCTCTCTCTGTTTCTCTCTTTCAGTCTCTCTCTCTCTCTGCCCCTCTCTCTTTCTCTCTCTGTCTCTCTTCGCCACCAGGAGCAAAGTCAATTGCCACCCATGCTTTTCCTCTCCACTTTTGCTGCACCTCCTCCTCTTCACCGGTATGCAGCACTCTTTGCCTCCTTTGTTCGGAGGTGCACAGAGGTACCGCGCCTCTCTCCCCCCCCCCCCCTCCCTCCAGGCTATTGTCTTACCTCTCTCTTGCATGCTTTTCTTGCGTCCTTCTCCCCTCTGGGGATGCCTCGAGGCACGTTCTGTCCATTTCCGTCCGAGAGACTTTGAACTGAACAGGTATCCATTTCAGCGCAGCAGGATAACAGCCCGAAAAAAGTTATGGACCTCGAGGGCCGAAAGGATGGACAGAGAATAAAGAAGAGAGAGGAACAGAGAGGTAGAGCGGAGAAAGAGAGATGGACAATTCAAAATATTGAAATAAAGAGAGAGCGGGAGAGAGAGAGAAAGAGAAAGAAGTGATCGAAAGTGAATAAAAGATGCTGCCTTCGTTTTCTCTTTCCAGTTGCTGAATCCGTCATGAAATGACTGACAATCTCTTCCAATCGCGCTTCATATCTCTCTGTTCCTTTTCTTTGATTTTTTAGCATTTGATTCTCTTCTCATCCTTCTTGTCATCTTGGCTTCAGCCATCTACTCCTCTTCTCGTCAAGGCCTTTGCTTCTCTTCTCTCTCTCTCTCTCTCTCTCTCTCTCACTCTTCCTATCTTCTGTTTTTATTGCGCTCCCTCTTCCCCCTCACTACCTCCTTGTAAGTTGTCCTTTTTATTTTTCAAATGTCTCCCTATGTACCCTCTCTACATTACAGAGCCATCACTACCAACTTTTATTTAAGAACATGATACTTTTAGTTAAATTTTTACAATATGTTAGAAGGATGAAAGACAGAAAGCGAAAGAGAGAGAGAGAGAGAGAGAGAGAGAGAGGAAGAGGTCGACAAGTGGAGAATGATAGTTTGAGGCGGAGTCCGTCACTTTTTACCGTGACATTCACGATAAAACCGCCATGTCTCCTCTCACTCTTCCCGTGTCCAGAGTATGTAGATCCGGAGAGAGAAAAAGTAGAAGAAGAAGAAACATTTGTCACTCTTGTCAAGAGGTGGCCGTTGATCTTGTCGTGCTTGCGTTTCATCAACGAACTCCTTCTCTCTCTCTCTCTCTCTCTCTCTCTCTCTCTCTCTCTGTCTCTCGTTCTCTTCCTCTCTGTCTCTCTCTCTGTCTCTCGTTCTCTTCCTCTCTGTCTCTCTCTCTGTCTCTCGTTCTCTTCCTCTCTCTCTCTCTCTCTCGGTCTCTCTCTCTAACCCTCCCTCTATTCCCCTCTCTCTCTCTATCCTCCCTTTCTAACCCTCTCTCTCTAATCCTCTCTCTCCCTCTCCCCCTCTTTCTCTCTCTGCTCCAAATTCCATCTACTCACCTCTCTTCTTCTTATACTATGCGTTCGTGATGTATGCCCGTTTGAAATGCCAATGTGCAAGAAACATCGACATACTTTTTTTCTTTTCACTCCTTATTACAACTATGTTCCTCACTCTTTCTATCTCTCTTTCTCTCCCTCTTTCGTTTTCTCTCTGTCTCTCTTGCTCTCCCTCTTTTGCTTTCTCTCTTGTTCCTCTCTCTCTCTCTCTCTCTCTCTCTCTCTCTCTGTCTTTCTCTCTCAATCTCTCCATCACTCTACCTATCTCAATGTAGCCGTCAGTCAGTGCCAATGTTTTCGAACGTGTTTGTAAGTGTGTTAGACATGCCAAGCAGGCTTTCCCGTCCTTCAGATGAGGGATAGGCCATGTTG